>JADAZS010000013.1:0-480494 GCA_014872975.1 Diaporthe citriasiana | reverse complement strand
ACTAAGCTAAAATAATAGTAATTATCTTATTAAGATAAGTAATAATATTTTTTATAAATTATAATAAGAAGTTTTACTATATAAGTATTAAGGCTTTAGATAGTAATTATTAATCTTTTTATATATACTAGTATTTTATTAGAAACTACTATTTTATACTATAACTTATAAGTCTTAATATTAAATTATATTTATTTATATTATACTAATATCTTTAAGCTATAAAAATTTAAGTTATTACAAGCTACAACTTGCTGAGACGGTCCCTACGTCTTAAGGCAACAAAGGCACAAGTTGACTGTAAGGAATTGTTGATTTACATCTATGGTTGCCTAACTAAAAGAAGGGAAGAAGGTAGAAGAGCTACAGCTTGGCCTTGCTGAAGTTCTAGAGGCCAGTTGGGCTGATAAGATAAGCCAAGTGACTGGACCCGAAGGGTCCCTGCGTACGTTCAGCCCACGGCCGTGACAGCTACAAGTAAACTAATTTAGAGCTATTAAAAACTATATTAAAGTACCTTTACTATATGACTTAAGTCTTTATAACAGTGGAAATTACCTAAAATAGATAATGATAAAAGCTGTAATAGATCAGACTGTCCCACAATACATAAGTCATAATAATACAATCCACAATAATCACGGTTTTCCCACAAGTTGAAGGTCGAGAATCGGACAAAAGTGGAAAACGAGTCAGTGTAGCAGACAACCACAGGCCACAACTGCGCGCTGTGCTCCCGCCTTAGTGCTGAGCTCGCACCGTGCGTCCGCCGGACCGTCGCCTCTAGTCGGCACCGAACTAGGCCGTCCGAAGTCGCGCATTGCCTGTACGCCGTGTTTGCCGCGTATTGGTGCAGATCACTTCCCGTTCGTTCGTCAACTGACCCCCTTGGGGCTGCATACGTAGCACTGCGAGCCAAGATTGTTACATATCGGCTCGGATCGTCGAGAGCGGCACAGCGGGGAGACGCGAGACCGACTGAGTGGAGTGTTATGATTCTGGGGACGAATGAATAGCTTGCCCAGGTGCAGGCGGCAACGTCCGGAGCCGACATCTGGAGTCGGAGCTCCGCACGGAGGGATTAGAGTTCCGCTATTGTCGGGGCTCTTACACAATACTTCCGTTGTTGCACTTCTTGGTAGTGACTATGGTAACAGAGAAGGATGCATTGTGTTCCTGATCCACTCGTCTTGATTGATTCGAATAGCGTCTCGCCATGATAGCCGCATGCCTCACTCGAGAATTGGAAAAGACTTTAATGCAAAACCCCGAGCGCGAAGAGCATATCGCGACAACAGGCGATGTAAAACATCCTCACTTCAAAGTTGGTTTGGGCCAGAAAGGTACTCCACAGTGTCTGTAGACTTGGCGATCAGCATGAATAGCGATGAAGTAGGTCCAGAAGAAGTGATGCACTGGCAGTCCGACAAGTTAATTGATCTGCTCTCCTGAAGTCAGCATCGCTGTTTATACTTCGCTGCTCAGGTTAAGAGTCCATGTTGAACATTAAAAGTGCCTCTTGAATGAAGTTAACAATACGTGTAATTCTCCCGATTTGACTTCCTGGATATTACCTAGTCAGTCACCCGACTGAGTTCTTAGAAATCAGCGTTGCAAACCGATCAGTAACGCCAATTTTGTTCCATTCCTAGGCATTGGGAGAACTGCCAAAGCTCTTGAGCGCGTTCTCGGAGTGCCGCTCTCTCCATGACCAGCGATAAAAATGTTGCTTCCTTCTCGTCTGAAAAGCAAACGTACTGATCACGTGGCTCAACACAAAGGAGCATGTTGGTGCATGTGGATTCTCCCAAGCCCAGCACACTCTGCAAATCACACCTTGGCACTCGACGCACGGCGCGCACAGGTTTATAGTAGCTACAGATAAGTGTTGAAGTAAGCAGACTCGGACTGGACTGCAGATGGATTGGACAATCCAGCGGCTCCTCGCATCGTCCAAGACCAGTAGACGCTGGAGGCAAGATGTCCGGGATCGCATCGGCGGCTCGCACTCATGCAGGCCAGGGGCGCAGACCCCGCTACAGCAGCCCAGCCAAAGAGTCTGAGGGGAAGCACAGCGTCCTCTTGTCTCGCATATGCAGAGGATATCTCTGTACCAAACCTGCCATATACAGTGGCAGTCCAACAGCCTATCACCCCGCCTGAGCACCATCAAATCAGTCTGACTGCGCGCGTCATTTCGCGGGCAGTGACGTTGCAAACCTGCAGCTTACGTTCATTACCACCCTGCCAGTTGCCCGACATCAAGAGCGCTACTATAGCAACGATGTGAGATTTATCGAAGTTTTACAAATAATTTCTCCTCACACTTCCACTTCTCCAATTTATGTCCCCAGTCTCCTTATGACATGGCACCCCCTCCCTGATTTCGGTTTCGGGTATCCCACTAGCCTTACACAGTACCCCGGATTCCGCAAACTTTAGTCATAGGTGGAGCCCTCGGCAGACGCACGTCGGGGGCCATCTACCGTGGTTGTCAAGTATCAGTAAGCTTCTTAGCCTGCGGCCCCGGTGGCCGTGGATTGGAGCAGCACACCCACCCCCGCAAGTTCAATGGTCGTGGATGGGCGAGTTTCCAAGGATGACAGCTTCCAGAGTAGGACGCCTCCGCAGTTGTCGAGAAGAGAAACCTAGGTGCTTGGAGATTCGGGTATTGATTTGCATCCCGGAGGCGTGCGCTGATTTAGAGGTCACACGTATTGCTCGGTCGTTCATGTGGTGTTGTTGCTGGCGTGCCGTGGTTCGTCGGCAATGCTGCAAGGGCGCCTGCTTAATATATTCCCCTTACAGACCCCAGATCTTCGCGATCCTTTTGTTTGTATGCCAATATCGTTTAGCGTTCCGCTCGCTTCCTACTGTCCACCATCTATTTCCTGTAGAGCTTATCAAACATGGGTAGCAACCAGCCAGGGAAGCATCTGGCGCACAGGTCTGTCACGAGACGGTGTCTATGATCAGGTACAAGACTGACAAGTGACCCAGCCACGCCCACGAAGAAGACATTCCGGGAACGGTCAACCTCCGGGCGGCAGAGGGCGACGACACCGGCTATGGCCAAGCACTTTTCCCTGTCCCAGCAGAGGACCCCAACGACCCGCTGCAATGGGGCAACACCAAGAAGACGTTGATACTGGTTGCGTGCGCCCTGTATTCCTTCCTGGGAAATACGGCCCTCCTGGGGCCTGCGGTGTACATCAGCATATTTTCTCAGGAGTTTGGCATCTCGCCCAACACTGCGTCTGGGTTGGTCAGCTATGCCAACCTCGTGTTTGGTTTCGGTGAGCACTGCCGCCTGCATCTTCGCTGTCCCAGTTCACCGCTCTCGTGGCAATTGTGGTACTGACGTGAGAGTACAGGCTCCCTCCTGCTGGTCCCTATGTACCGCAAGTTCGGCCGCAGGCCCGTGATGCTCCTCTCCCTGCTGTGCTACTGCGGCGGTCTCATCGGCGTTTCCCAGGCCACCTCATATGGCGGGCTCATGGCCGCACGAGTGATCCACGCGTTCGGCTCCGGTGTCTGCGAAGCCCTGCCAGTCCAGTTGGTCAATGACATATTCTTCCTCCACGAGCGGGGTCAGCGTCTCGGATACTGTGAGTGCTCGATGTCTTGATAGCGACTCTGCGCCGTCCAATGTTCCAGGTTGTGAGCCGTGACTGATCAGCCGAAATCGAATAACACAGACACCTTTGCCCTCTGCCTCGGAGCCATGGGCCCGCTGTTCGCGGGCTACATGTTGAACGGCGGGTACTCGTGGCGACTCTTCTTCTACGTCGAGATCGCGTTCGGGGTGGCGCTCCTCATATTCGCCTTCTTCGTAGTCGAGGAGACGACTTACCATCGCAAGTTGACGCAGGATTCGTCCGACGGGCCCGAAGACGCGGAGAAGCCCGAGGCCTCGACCGTCGAGAGGACCGTCACGGCACGCTCGAACCTGCCGCGGCGGAAGACGTACTTGCAGACTCTCAAGTTCTGGGGGGTGTGGGAACATGACTCGGAATTCTTCCTCATGATGGCACGGTCGTTTACTTATTTCCTTGTTCCTCATGTATTCTGGGTGGTCACAACTTATGGTGAGGATTGTCCAGACGATACTGCCTCAAAGATGATGAAGCTAATCATTACCCGCCGACAGGTATCAATATTGGGATTGGAGCTTTGACGTTCAACTATATCATGCCAATCAAGGTGACGGCCCCACCGTACAACTGGTCCCAGCTGAATTCAGGGCTAGTGTCGGTCGGGACAGTGATCGGGTACTGCGCCGCCCTCCCTTTCACCACCTCGTCTGACCGCCTGGCCGCCCGCCTGACCAAGAAGAACAACATGGTGCGCGAGGCAGAGATGAGGTTAGGCGTCTGCCTCCCTGCGATGCTGATTGCCCCTGCTGGGCTGATAGTCTTCGGCTTTACGGCGGAACGGAACCTCCACTGGGTCGGGTACTTCGCCGGAGTCATCATGTCCTCGTGGTCCAGCTACTTCTACTTCACATTCGTGCTCAGCTATGCGCTGGACAGCTATACGGCGAACACGAGCGAGATGCTGATCGCGATGAACCTCGGGAAGCAAGCGATCAGCTTTGGGATGGGCCTCAATCTCCTGGAATGGGTGCAGGAACATGGCTATGCTGTGATGATTTCTGGCGTGTTCTGCGGTGTGCTGCTAGCCAACCAGCTAGCTCTCATTCCTTTCATGTTGTGTGGGAAGAGGATCCGGGCGTACATGGCGAGGACGTGGCTGGCGAGGATCCATAAAGATAGCGTGAGAGAGGTCATGACCACGTGAGAGGACGGCATTCCTTGATATCAGATTCTGGCGAGAGAGCGCCTCGGCTTGATAGAGGTCTCCCGGGCGTAAGGGATGTGTATGAATACTGCAGGCTTGAACAACAAGGGTCCATGACTGTTACCAATCTCCGCCCACAAATCCCTGCCATGGTGACGTATGAGTGTCGTCTGCCCACCATCTGCTTCCTGAGAAGATTGACCACAGTAGCTTCAACAGCATAGCCACCAGCGGGAGTCCCATGGCGGCAAGCACCAGCTTCTCCCTCTGCCTGGCGAGTTCGCGAAGGCGGACCTGTCGGCGAAACTCGAGGGCGGCGATGTGAAGGTGATATGTGTCCCTAACATCGAATATGAAGGGTGGATGTGCCTGAGTGTCTGGGATGAGGTCGATATTCGGCATCAAATCTGCTGCTTCGTCGGCCGTCTCGAGGCTGGCCGGGTCAGGTGGCCCGCGTGGTGGTTGCCGGCGCGGCCTGAGGATATCTGGTAATGGTTCCTCACGCATGGCCTCGGTGCCGGATGCCACGGACAGAGGGAAAAGATCTTCCGGCTCGATCAAGATGTATTCCCGACTTGCTTACAACTTGTCGCAGGACTTGTAGAAGCGTAAGACCTAAGGTGATTTCTAGAACCAGGCAGGTGTTGCGATAACGCCCGGCCCGGCCGGGAGGCACAGGCCCCTGCACGGTTAGGCAGTTCTCTCGCTTCGAGGAGGAAGAATGACTTCTTGGGTGCTGTCGCTCAAAGAAAAAAGAACTCGCCCCAGTTTGGACAATGCAGGAGGAAATGGCGCATGTCTTTTCCGAGGTGGCGTCAGCCGTGGCGGATGACGGTTACGGAGGATTCGGCTGAGTGGGTGATGATGCTGAGGTAGGTAGGGTCATCTGCTTCAGGGATCTCGTGGTCAACCCAAACCCTCATCCCCATCCCCCGATCCACTCACTCACTGCCCGAGGAAAGTACGTCTTGAACGCTTCCGCGACCGACTTGGATAGCATTCGACGCGCTTGACCAAAGTGAACGAGAAAAAGCGGCACGTCGTTTCCAAGACGCGAAGAGCCTGCAATGTAGCGTCCTGTCTGGAGAGGTATGAACCGCCACGCCGCTCGAGCATCTCATCGTCCCATTTGGGCCGCCCTCTGTCAATCTGTCGCCCGTCATTGGTGCAACTGTCGCGGTCGTGCGACCCCACGCGAGAAGCTTGGCGCGACAAGATGCAAGATGTTGCTCAGCTCAACCTCACCTCACCTCGTCTAACCTCGTCTAACCTCACCTCAAGCGGTGCGATGGCCTTGAATTGGGAAGCCTCATTGCTGGACCACATCTTGACTCGGACACACAAGTAAGGTCTCAAACGTATTCCACACCAAATGGCCTCATCAGTGCGGCACTTCATGCACGCACATTGCCTTGGCTGCATCAATGCAGGTGTTGGTTCTCTGGGTGGGGAGGCTTGGACCACACACCTGCCCGCAGGCCCAAAACGGCTGTTGGCACTTTCTGCACTTTCGGTCGACTTCGGAGACTAAGGTTCAATGATCTCGCCGATCCGACCAGCTGGTCTGTCCCGCGGCCCTGGGTCTCGCTGCCTGGGGTGGAGCATGCCCCAGGTTCCGTAGTCATCGCAGGGCCTGCACGGTCACTGGAAGTCTTTGGAGTCTTGAAAGCCACAAATCACTTCTTAAATGATGAAGAAAGCTTACTGTTCCCTGTGTACAAATATAGAAGCCAGCAGGGGATCGGGGCACAGGCAACGTGGAGACCGACATCTCACGTTTCCCTCCCGGCCCGCCTGTCTAGCCCCGATGTTGGCAAGTTGGGAATCCCACACATCCACCACCCGCCTGCGCCGCAATCCGCCAAGGCCCGTCGCTTGTCTTGGGATCTGACACTTGATATTTCGCAAGCCACAATACGGTCTAGGTACGAAATGGAATCTGGATTTTACGATCGATGCATTGTTGCGTCTATCTGGTATCACAGACGGAGGAATTGGCTCGTCTGGGTACTGCAAGCATCGCCTTTGTGGGATGTAGCATCGCTTGCCATTGATCGGCTAGCCGCGCCTTGCTCGCACAACAGGCAAACGAAAACGAAAGGCTCCGTTGGCAAGCCTGTTGGTTCCATGCAAGAGCTTCGCTTTTGTATCACATCACCTTGCATTCCCTTGTCTCCTTCGGGGCGCTGCTGCTGCTGATTGGAATCGGTCTCGTTGCTCACCCCATCCAGCCCATTCATCGACCTCGATCTAAGCCTGAGGCTTCCCCCTCCCCTGCTCTAGATCAACTACACACATCTGTCTACTTTCGACCATCTCTCCCTCTCCGCTGGCCTTTCTATTTATCTCCGTCTTTTCTTTGGCCAACTTGCCAATTACAAGTACTGTCGTTTTCGTTTCTGCTTCTGCTTCCCCTCAAAGGTAGGTGTCTCCCTCATGTTACATGTCAGATATCGTCACCCTTGCCTTCCCGTCTCGCCTGTATGCCATTCATCATGCAGGATGAAAAGCATACAGCCGCCATACAACACGCCCCACAATAACTGCCCGCTGTGTGCCGCCCTCGTGATCGGCCATGTGCAGGAACCAACACCATTGATCTCAAACACATCCTGCCTCGTGGGGTGTTGCTTCCCGGGGGGCTCTACGTCAGGGCTGGGATGCTGAGTGGCACTCCTGGGTACATCCTCCGACTGTCTACACTTCCTTGAGGCAACTCAACTCCCTTCGTGCTCGTTTCTCACTTTCCTGTGCCATTTGATCCATTCTATCCCCCAACATCGCAAATCTGACCACTCAATTGTAGTATCAAAGTTGACCACGGCTCGCTTCAAATTGCAGAGCGCGGGCAAGCCACCGGGATGGCCAGCAGCGGCCATGTCGACGGAGCGGCGCAGGATAACGAGGAATATGGCACAGCTCGACCAGGTCATGGAGCAGGAGGCCTGGGTATATCATACCCAGCCCTGATCCAACGATCCGAGTCGAGTCAACCACTCGTCGCCAACGCAGCCCCAGATGCCCGTCCCTCCTCCCCGCCATACGATACTACGGCACCATTCGCCCAACCCGACTACTGGAACCCTCAGCTCTCTGGGCGCACACTTGGTGGCTTCTCCCCCACGATGGCCTCTCCTAATGCCATGCCTTCCGAAGGTGAATTGAAGGGGTCGATCTATTCGGCCTGGGATCGGGGCTCGAAGACGGCTACATATCAGAACCTGAATGATGACAGGCAAGCGACAGATGGGGGACAAGCGCACAGAAATGACGAAGACTCTATCAGCCTGGATTCCTTGCAGATGCATGATGACAGCCAACCGTATTGCAGAGTCGCGTTCAACTCCGCTCGAGAGGTTGGCCCAGGGGACTACGACACTATCAAGAAACAGGCGCAGGGCTCGCCCCGTCCGCCTGGCGCACCAGCCGACGTCCGCGTCAGCCGTCTCAGCTGGTTGTCCGTCTGGCTTATCATACTTTCCGTCTACTCAACCATCCTGAGCGGAATATGGCTCGGAACCGCAATCGCACAGCCGAGATGGGGCCGCACGATATCAACGGGCGGCTCAATGACATTGTCGACCGCAAGCGTCCTGACTTCCATTTTTGCCAAGACGATCGAGCTGTCTTTCGTGACGGTTTTCGTGGCCTTTATCGGCCAGGTCCTGACGAGGAGGGCCATTGCCACCAACGCAGGTTCGTATCATTCTTCTCCTCTTACGGATCCCCGTTTGCGATGTTTTGGGTTACTCCAGAACGCATCGCGTTAGGATCTGTAGCAGGTGACTAACACTTACTAGGTATGACCATGGCGGAGATGACAATGAGAACCTGGATCACTGTAAGTGCACATCAGTTCCTGAGACTAGTCGACGCGACACTCATCTAACGTTCCTAGCAACCGGGATCACTGCTGGCGAATGGGCAGACTCTACGTTATGCGGGTCACACCGTCCTAGGCATCCTGACTCTGATCGCAACGCTTGTTGCTATGCTCTATACCACAGCCTCTGATACGATGGTCCGACCTAAACTTCGGTTCAGCGGATGGCATGATAGAGACCTGGAGAGCTATGTCGTGGCATCTTACGCGAATTCCAAATACGTGGATCAGACATGCTCGACCCCTTTTCATGGGCTGGATCCAGAATATGCTGGTGAATCCTGCCTTGCCGTGCAGTATTCCGGAGACTGTATGCAGATCCACACCCAAGAAGCTTCAGTATATGATACCCACTGACATATTTCTCAGCATATCAAAACCTGCTCAATTTCATGGCCACCTGGAGGGACATTAGCTACAACGGCAGTAGTGCGAGTCGCAACATGGCCGAGCGACCTGCTGCTCAAGCGATGCTCTATGACAATATTACCATGATTGGCTCTTGGATAGAGGCACAGTATTCTGACACAGCGGAAGGGTTCAAGAAGCACGAAAGAGTCATTAACAATGTTTCGCTGGCATTGCCGCATCCAGGTAAGACAACAGAGATGTTGGTTATATGCGGGGAAATGCTAATCTTCGGACAGGCGTTTACAAGGCGGCGACCAGCGACAAGAACAACATCCTTCAGCCCTCAGATCTTGATGGGCTCGGCTCGTACAATATTTCTGCGAGCGTAATATCGCCCGCAGTGAATGTCCTCTGTGTCAACATGAACAAGAACGAACTCGCACCTTTGGTGTACACTGCCTGGCCGAACGCAAACAACACCAAGAATGTGAACGAACCAAACCAAGACACTGGCTGGAGCGAATGGGAAAGGGACGTGCCTGGAACGTCTGAGGACGAATGGCTTAACAGTACCGTCGTCGACGACATCTTCCGGTGGGGACCAGATTACAAGCGACGCCCGCCAGTCTTCCAGCTCTACCCATTGGATAACAATATCATCACCAACACTACAGTTCTGCCATACAGCGACAAAGATCCATCGGATGCGATCTATCTATTCGGCAAGAGCAGGATGATGGACGACTACACCCTCTGCGAGCTGCGCTCCTGGCCAGCGATCCAGTGCAGCACGCAGTTCGACGTCTCGGGCGTGACGGGCATGTCGATGGCGGCGCAGTGCGCACAGACAGAAGACTTCTTCCCCGAGAACGCGGACGACCACCCGGACCCGGACGCGTACGTCCGGCACATGGGCGACGGCGAGATATCCACGGTGGCGGACTGGAGGATCATGGTCGAGCTCTGGCGGCTGGCGATCGACCTGAACGGCGGCGTGTCCAACAACAACGCCTCGAACGCGCGGATCCTGACCGAGCTCGCCCTGACGGAGCCCCAGCTGGACGACAAGGTGCCCTCGATGGCCGAGGCGATCGCGGTGCTCATCAGCAGCACCCTCGTCACCGCGTCGGTGGACACGCCCTTCATCCACTACTGGGAGTACGACTGGGCCAACATGACCAACCTCACCCTGCCGGCCCCGGGCGCGCTAGCGAGCTTCCACGCCCGCGTGCGCACGCAGGAGTACGCCAGCTGGCACTCATCCGAGTGGCAGGGCGTCTTCTACCTCGTGCTGGCATTCACCTTCCTGCTCAACCTGCTGTGCCTCGGATACTTCTGCCGCGTGGGGCTCGTCAAGGACTTCCTGGAGCCGACCAACCTCTTCGCCCTCGCCACATCCAGGCCGCGCCAGCAGGAGGAGGAGGAGGCTGCGGCGGCGGCGGCCCGGGCGGCGGCGCTGGGCACCCCGCAGCCCGACAGGGAGAAGAAGAGGAAGACGAGCCTGGCCGTGCCGTACCGGCTCGCGTTCAAGGAGGATGCTAATCATTATTACTTTGAGGAGGCCCAGGATGAGAAAGGGGCCGCGGCCGCCAGGGCTACGGCGCTCGATGGCGAGGATGGGCTCGGCGGGAAGCGGAAGAGTTATTATCGCCTCAGTAGTAGGATAGGGCTTTGATCGCATGGCGGCGATGGGCTTGTCTGGGCTTTGCTTCTAATACATAACCTTAATTCAAGTTTTGCATCTTGGTATATCCCCCTCCTCCGGGGGAACACTGCTGAACTGACACATACGTCCTGAATATGTGCTATGGTTTGTGTATGCTCTTGATGTGTTGTGCAACGTGGAGCTTATTACGCAACGCGCTCAGATTCGACCCCGCTTGTCTGTGACTCTGTGGTGGCAGATTGGACGGCGGTTCTTCCGGATCATCTATCCCCAGGGTCAAGTCAACCCTGATGGAGACTGAGACGTCAATTGGCTTTCACGGTACATTGACTCGGATTATGCACACAAAATCGTGTAGGTTTCACGAGTAATCTGGCCTAAGGTAGAAAGGAAGGAAGAAACATTGCTGACTGTGCGTGCTACCAGCGGAAGAGGCGTTAGTATGACATAGCGGCAGCTATACAAATACCCTTGGGCTGGCAGGGCTCAGGCTGTAAGGCAAGTGGAATAGGCCCTGTCGATAAGTGGGCTTGGCGGGGGCACCCGGGGGACTGGTAACGCGGGGCTGCACGCTTGAGCGGGAACAATGGAGCTGTGTCCCCTGTTCTTTATTTCGGGCGTCTGTCTCCTCTTACCACACCGATGGCCTAATGCCAACACCCTAAACTATCGCCTCTCATTTGCCATTAAATGACTGGACAATTCCAAAAGGACGGGCTGCCCTCTGATATTCCTAACAGACTTAACCATATCTCCTCAATTCAACCCCCAACCCGTGTGGCGCCGAACAGAGTGCCAGGCTGGTGTGGCTGCAGGCTGCAAAGCGTTTGTCGTCTTAGACGCCGCCAGCCGCGCCGTGTCGCCTGGTGGGCGAGAAAAACGTCAGCGGTGTTTCCCAAGGGTCTAGCAGCACGTCTAATTAAGCGTGGGAAACGTACCCTCCGCGTCTGGCAGCACGCTCGTTCTGATAGACCACCAGCACGTTGCAGGTGACGATGAGCAGGCCGATGATGAGGTTGAGGATGAAATCCGGTGTGACGGCGTCGCTGTATGCCATGATGCAGGTGTCTACTGTCTGTTTCTGAAAGAAAGAAGAAAAATCGCCAGACTGGAGACCGAATGAGAGGTCTGATTCGGCCGGTGGATGTGGTTTGAAGGTGAGCAAGCGCTGGTTGATGGATGGATGGATTGCGTCCAACTGCTGAGAGACTCACCACACGGGACGGAGGTGCGTCTTGATTTATAGATCGTGATGCTCTGGTCCCTTCGACCACAAGGACCGCGGCGTCGCTGACTTCAACGACGCCGACAAGATTTCCTCTTGCTGTGGTCCTTTTTTTTTGATCCTGTCGAGGTTCTTTGCGTAGCGTTTTTCCATGCTCGTCCCCTGTAACGCTAGGGGCCTCGACGTGGACTCGCTCCCCCGAGCCTTCACGCGCGTCAGATCTTCAGGTCTTTTTGACATCATCATGAAAGGGAGAGGACCGGTCAGATGGTTCTTTCCACGGTCCGTTGATCGACTGGGATCCTTTGAGAGACAGGACCCCATAGACTCGGACACGAGGGTAATGTTGAGGTTCTTATCGAGATACCCATGTCCCTCTCCGGCCGAGTCCGAGTACGTATCTGCGAGGTCGATACCCTTGTTCTTTCTTGACATACATTATTACCATAACACAGCCACATTCAAAAGATGTGAAAATGTCATTACGAAATCCCTATGGCTCTATGGCTTGTTTACCTTCTGGTTACCCACCCCATAGGAAA
The DNA here is from genome assembly GCA_014872975.1 of Diaporthe citriasiana. Lineage (NCBI taxonomy): Eukaryota > Fungi > Ascomycota > Sordariomycetes > Diaporthales > Diaporthaceae > Diaporthe > Diaporthe citriasiana. The sequence goes on along the minus strand of JADAZS010000013.1, from coordinate 468,027 downwards.
TTGTTCTGTAGAAGCTTCCCCGTAGGAGGCTTCCCCAAAGGGCCCAAAGGGGGGCTATTCCATAGGAGGTTGTTCCATAGGAGGCTAGTCTATGGGGATCTTCCTAGAGGAGACTGCTTATGAGAGGTTATTCCGTGGGAGGTTTATCCCAGAGGAGGTTTGGCAGTAAGCACTGCCGGCGTAGCAGACACACGAGTACAGCTCTTTCTCTTCTCTTGTCAACCGCCCCCCCCCCCCCAATCCCCCTGAGGAAACCACCGCAGAGCGAGCGCGTGTGGCTCGTGGCTGTCCATTACGGCGCTAGTGTGTTTGACCAATCGCAGCGGTGATGTACCTGAGTCCTGCCTCCATCTGTAATCGTGGATGCTGTTCTTCTTACGTCACTCTGGCTGCGGTCCTTTCTGACAGCCGGTCTTTTCTGACGGTCCTCAATGGTCGTTCCCTTGCTTCCTTGCTGGTAGTCCCATCCCGCTGGTAGCACCCCCAGACGAACAGACCCTGCCTATGCCTTAGCCACACCCCAGTACTAACTGGTTGTACCATTGCTCTGGTACCCTCCCGCTTGTAGTCCCGTTGCTGGTGGTCCTCGCTGATGGTACTCGCTGGTGGTACTCGCTGGTGGTTATCTGGCGGTCCTTTCTGGAAAGGATCCCTCTAAGAGGCTCTACTTCTAGACGTTGAGAAGAGCCCTCGTTTCTTGACACTAGAAAAACGTTTTATTTAGGCCAGCTTCTTTCTCCTGCTCGCCTCCAGTGATACATTGACCTTTTCTGTTTCTTCGGCACGCCCGACTCGTCATGAGATCCCCATAATTCAGTGCTCCTTTGGTAACACACACACACACTCTCTCTCTCTCTCTCTCACTCGCTCTCACTCAACCTGACCCGAGGCAGCGCCTCGTGCTGAATTCTTTGTTTCCAAGCCACAAACTGCCCCCAGGCTCCCAATCAAGACGATTCTGCCCAAATTCTCTTGTTTTCCCAGGTTTTTTTTAATATCGCGCGCTTTACTACCCCTTATCCCAGCCTGTTCGGACTTTTCTCCGGCTAGAACCACTTGCAATAAAAAATGTCTGTCGCCCCGGGCCGCGCCAAGGAGCACGCCCCCGAGGAATGGGAGCGTGTCAAGAGGCGCTTCTGCGACCTGTATCACAAACAAAAGAAGACTCTGGCAGAGGTCAGACAAACACTCAAAGACGAGGAAGACTTCGACGCAACGTACGTAATTATCATCCATCACCTAGTTCTCGAATCCCCTTATTCTGGCAACAAGCACATGGGTCCCTGTCCGACCCTTCCATATAAAAAATGCCCCACACAATCCCCTCAGCGTGTACTATCTGCCTAGCAACACCTTCTATACTTTATCAATAAGGATGGGCTCGGGTCCAGTGCAGATGTGATGAGAAATTGGTAGACTATTCGCTGATAACCCACAGGGAGAGACAATATAAACGCAAGATTAAACTGTGGAATTTGCGCAAGAATGCAAATGTGGGCGACTACTCCCATGTCGACCAGCTGATGCAGTCACCGAGCACGGTGCCGCTCGGCGACGTCTTCATGTCGCAAGGCATCCCCATCACGGACAACAAGATCCGCAGATACATGAAGCACAAGGGCCAGAAGGCGCCAGCAACTACTGAGAGCCACATATCACCTCCAACTGATCGTACCAAAGACCCCTCAGCCAAAGATGGCGAGGCTGTCCACATTCGGAGTCCATCCACTGCTGACGAGACGGACCCAGAGCCCGACAAGGGGCGCTCGTCAAGCAAGCTTATGGAGCTCTTGAGACAGCTCTCCCAGATGGAGGGCCAGGTAGCCCAGCTGAAGCTCCAGATCCAAGAAGAAGAAGAGACTGCAAGGCTCTTCAAGCGTCCCCAGAAGGAGGCAGCAGGGTTCGAAGACAGTCCCGATCCGGAAACCCACAAAGACGAGCCCAACGGCTACATCCCACCCCAGCAGGCCACCTCTGCACCGGCCGCACCGGCCGCACCACCGGCCCCAGCGCCGGAGATCTTGGCGGTGAGGGAGGCCAACGCGAAGAAGGAGTGGCGGACCGTGACTATCCGGGACTTGCAGCTACAGCCCTACCGTCAGGAGCCCAACCCTTTCGAGGAAGCCTTCAAGGCGGCTGTGAAGCCCAACCGCGCCTCCGCAACCGCGCCCGCGCCCGCGCTCTCGCTCTTCGACACCAACGACGATTTCTTCAGCCTCCTGGGATTTGGACGCGACGACAGCGACGACACGCAGCCGCTCGCCGCGCCATTGGACGGCAAGGCCAAGAGGACGAATATCCTCGCCAGGCAGTTCCGGGCCCTGCACCCTGAGTCCATGTTCGCCGTCCCCGCCACCGGGGGCAACAAGTTGGGCGACGTGCAAGATGGGGCGTTTACACTAGACCTGGAGCCATTTCTGGCGGCGTGGACGCATCCCATGTCCACGTCCCTGCCCCTGCGGACGGGCTTCACCCCCGGCCACAGCATTATGCTCCCTGGCCCTTTTTTGTGAGGCGTCTCCGAGAGAGCTAGGCGGGCATCCGTGGCGCCGTTAGTATGCGGTCGGTAGCTGTTTAGCACTCATACGAAAACAAGGGTTCTAATCCCCACCAACATTTCAAACACGGCCCCAAAAATGTCAACAAAAGGATAGATCAATAGAAACATAGACTAGCACAATGCACATTATCACTTTGCTTCCAACAATCAGCCTGCCCTGCCCTGGAGCTGTCAGCCAGATGCCTGCCACTCAAGTAAAAAAGGTAAAGTCAGGTAAGGTAAGTGGACAGTTAGCTATGTATACAGAGAGGTAGAGAGGTAGGTAGGTAGAAGGAGGTGGGAGGGAGAGAGGTAAGTAGGTAGATAGGGTAGGAAGTAGGAGGAAGGAGGTAGGAGGGTAGGTGAGTAGGAGGAAGAAGGTAGGAGGAAGAAGGTAGGAGGAGGAAGGTAGGAGGAGGAAGGTGCGTAGATACGTAGGTACGTAGGTGGTAGGTAGCCAGGTAGGAAGTAGCAGTCTATCCGGACCTGAGAGCCCTCAAACATGACACATCCAACTCCCCTCTCGCAGGCTCCAGTCACCAGGGTAGAGAGATCGTCATCCGAAGGTGATTCGCTATGCGGTGCTGTGTGTCAAAGGAAATGTCCTCCTCTAGCAGGCAAACGCCGCCCGTCTTGCCCGGTTATACATAGTCAGCAGGAGAACCCGTCACTGCGGTCCGTAAGAAGAGGGGAGGATGAGAAGAAGAGTGAGAAGCAGAACCATTCATCCCAGAACACAGCATCGCGAGGCACGGTGGCATTGTCGGAATCTATTTCAATGACCATATTCTTCGTTTCTCTTTGGCGATTATCCATGTCAGAATTAACCGCATCCCGACCACGGGGACACGAAAGAATCAGACTCTCCAGCTCGCTGTGAGTGCCCTCGATCCGTAAAAATTGTTGCCCAGTGCGCCGCAATACATTTTGAGTAATTATGTCCCCGCCCCGAATGGATTTGCCCCATGTACACGAAGCCTAATTTTCCCCCAATCCCAAGCATGAAGTCTACAGGAGCATGGTACCAACAAGACTGAAGAAGAAAACAACGCCAGTAACCATGAAGGCGCCCATGTCGAGAGGACTAGGGCCGCCCGCGCCTGCGTTGCCGCTGGAGGAGCCGCTGGCAGCCGATCCGGTGGCAGATCCAGAGCCAGGCTCGGCATCTCCAGTGGATGTGCCGCCGGCATTCTGGGAACCATCACCCTTCAGGCCAGGGCCATCACCGGCACCCTTGGTCATGTATTGAGTCGCGCCTGTGGGAATGGCGGGCAGCAATGTGTTGCTGACGAGCCAGTCAGAGTCGGGGGATGGGCAGGCTTGGGAGGCGGTTGTCGAGGTGAAGCCACCGTCACCAGTGGGAGCGGGGTTCTTGGCCAGGGCAGTAGAATAGGCTGCAAAGTCGCTCTTCTCGGACACGGTGTCACCGTCGATAGACACAATACCGTAGCCATTACCCTCGTCGGAGTACTCGTACACCAGACCACCAGAGTAGACGGATGTCATTTCACTGTTCATCAAAGCCTCGACCTCGCCGAAGCTGCGTCCATTGGTGATACAGCCGAACTCGGAAAGGAACAGAGGAAGACCGTATCCGGTGAAGTTCTTAACCTTCTGATCCCAGCCGGACTGTGTGAAGCTGCTGTCACACCACGCATAGTCGTTGAAGGCGAAGAAATCACTGCGCTCGTCGTCTGTACCGCAGTTGAAGTACTGTGCAAGCTGGAAGCGGTTCTGAGAGACATCTGCCGCAGAGTAACCTACAGGGACCGCCCTGTAGCCACGGTTCCTGATGTACTGACGCATGTCACGGGTGGTAGCCTTGACATAGGGGGCAGCCAATGTGGTGTTGGCCTGGTCGTTGACGACCTCATTTCCAGAGAAGAAAGCCAGGGTGTTGTCATACTTGACGAACTGGTCCACGGTGGCGAAGACGCTCTGCAGGTAGACGTCGTTGTAGGACTCGGCAGGGCTGTTGCGGTTAATGGAGTAGAGCGGGTTGTTGACATCGAGAATCAGGTAAATGCCAGCATCAGCCAGCTGGCTCATGCAGTCGTCGTGGCTGGCAGAGTTGTCGACGGTGTAGACACGGACCGTGTTGATTCCCAGCTTCTTGAACTCGGCAATGTCACGCTTGCAGGTAGCAGTATCAGCCAGCGGGTCAGCCAGGTTAGACGATCCACCAGGCTGATAATCGATGCCGCGGACGTAGAACCGGTCACTTCCGGCCCAGAAAGCTGTGAGGGAGGGCAAGTGAGCAAGACGCAGATGTGATTCAGGAGTTGGGACAGCCTACCGTTGCCAGAAGCTGTGACAGTGGGCAAGCTGGCCCGCTTGCTGGGTGGTTCCTGCTCGGTAGGAGTAGGGTTCGCCGTGACGGCGGCCGTCAGCAGAGCTGATGTGAGGGCAAAGGACTTCATGGCGGGCTCTTTTGCGTTTGCGTCTGCGTCGAGCTCGATGACAAGGAGCAGGTGTTGTTCGGAGTTGAGGCAGTTGGTGCCGTGCTGCCTTGTCTGCTGCAGTGGTAGTAAACAAGCGGCAGCAAAGGGAGGAGCAGAGAGAGCGAATTGAATCAATGTGTCAATTAGAAGAAGAAAAAGAATAGCTGATCCGACGAAGCGAGTGAGTCGGGCGTGTCTCGCGGGTGGGAGACAAGAAATATCTCGCAATCAACAACGACGGTTGGAATGTGATGGGTAGAAAGTGAAAGGCTGGTTGGGTATGGGGAAGGGAGCAACCAGGAGGGCCGTCTGATGTAGATCAAGGAAAAGACTAATGGGCAGGAGGAAAAGACGAGGTAGCTGATAATAATAACAACTGCAATAAATCATGCACCCTCTTCCTTCCTCGCCCCTGGTAGCCCTGGCCCCTTGCTCCTTGCTCCTTGCCGTCGCCGCTGCCACTGCGTCTGGCGTTGCTAATTGGGCCCCCCTTGCCCCAATATGGCTCTGTTCCCCAGCTCTATTTCCCATTGCTCCCATCCTGCTCGTAATTCTCAGGTTTAGCTTCCCGCCAGTCGTGGGTACAGTGCGCGGGTGTAAGTCGCGGGTCCCCTGTCATGATCGGACGGGTTTGTGGGGTACTTGCCAAGCTATGTAGGGCTTGCCGCGAAGCCAAGTCACTCCTTCCCGCCGCCCCTGCTCTGCCATCCTTGCTGATCTCACTCCTCGCACTCCCGGATCAGCAGGAATTACATATGAGGTCTACAGCACACAGTAGCTTTGGGTATGTCATCTCCGCGGGCCAACCATGCTGCGCCAGGACCCAGGACGCCCTGGACGCGTACACTGCATTCTCTCCACACCACCCTCCCAGACCAGCACAACTCATGTTCGTATTAACTGTTTGGCTGCGAGACTGACAGAGGGTGCCATACTCATGTTTGCTATTGAGGATCGATGACTGCGACACTCGCTGCCAGCTTCCACCTGTTGGACCATGATGCAGATGCTGTAGAGCGTGTGACTGTTTTTTCCCGCGGTCGCTCTGCCGGTGCTCGGATTCAAGACGGCTGTCAATAATGACGTCTGGTCTGATTCAAACCCCAGCGTCACAGGTTTGACCCTGAAAAAGCGAGGCAGGACGCCCCAGCCTTTGGAAACCATCGTCCCACTGTCCCCTAGCAAACTCAAACAGACCATCACCCCAAGAATGCTCGACACGCTGAACACAGCCCGCGGACCATACTGTCCTTCCCTATTCTTACCACCATCCTTGATTGGGGAAACACACGGCCAAGGACGGATTGACGCCGGTGCTGAACGGTGGACGGCAGTGTGCGCAGCTTGTAGTGTACAGCCGTCTATTGCACTGTGCTGCACTGCCTCAAAAGCATGTGAGATGGCTGCATGGGTCGGCGGTTTCAAAAGTCTGTTCACGACCGATCTGATCCAATCCACCAGCACCGAAGGCAGGGAAACGTCCAATTGATCCCTTGGCTCGGCTCTCTTCCACATCAAGATCACGATCGCCCCTTGCTCGGCACCCTTCGTGATTGTGGGTAACCGTATCAGCATTGTATTCTCGTTGGTCCTCAAAACCTGCTTGTCGGGGTTTGTCGTCCCAGTCCAGCCAGCCCACGCAGTCTTACACCGCAAATCAGGAGTCAGGACGGACCAGCCTCCACAGCCGTCCTCATTTCCACAAGTTTTCCGTTATGCTTACCGTTAAGGAATTAGGCTTGGATGGCGATCCCATTGCCTGGCGAGCCAGCGAGCCTGGGTTTGTCTGGGTCTGCAATCCAGTCCACAGTAGCGCACGCTACCCCTGAAAAGCTCATTTAACCCGCATCCTAACATTCCCACACACGTTCTACCGCTGCTGTTGTTAACAACCTGGACTGACTGACATCGAGCGACGTCGAACAAAGCTTCACCAAGCAATTGCCCAGGCTCGCCCCAGGTCTTGGAATTGCTTGGCCCAATCCGCTCAGAAGCATGGCAGATCTGATTCCCACAGGCACAGTGTCAGATGTCGCGAAGACGGATTGATAGGCTTTGGGTCCATCTGTACAGAGAGGCTGGGGGAAAAGTGACTCGGTGGGCAGGCCAGCCCACCTGAACAACGCATAAAGTTCAGCGCGTCACGAAGCATGTCAAATGGAACTTAAGTCCGGACGATTCTGTCAGGTGACGTCGTGGTCCACGAGACAACGCAGTAACGTGGGAAGCGCAAGCACCCGATATCAGATTGATGTTTCCAAGCGGAACGACACGCGTGCACAGAGTACAGGTTTCAAACTACCGATGACATTCTAGAGTCGGTAATGGAGGCTCTGTAGGACGAGCTTTGAGATCTGAAAGGGGAGCATGCCCCCTCGCGTCATCAGCCTGAGGAACCTCGCCGGCGGTACAACCTCATGGCCACGTGCCGACCGCCGGAACACGTGAAGTACCCTGGCTTCATCGTGCCCATTCTATGGCCGAAAGTGCGCACCTTTTTGGGCAACTTGCTCACTGCAATCTATCTGCGTCCGGTTGTACCAGAGGCAGGATCGGTCACTGGCAGCTACTCTGGTAATAAGCAAACCCGTCAGTCTCCAGATCACAGGCCCACTGCGCACACAGCGTGTCCTGTATCTCTGGTTTGCCTCACTGCCCACTTCGAAGTATCCCCCATGCAATGCCGTAGGCCACTTGAGACCCGTCGGGAGGGTGCGCGGGCCGTTCCTGTCCTCCTTTGTGGAAATGTTGCCTCGCCTATGTAGGTTCCCACGCCGGGTGATGCTGAGGTCACTGATGGGCAACGTCGAAAATGCTCACTCAGCCAACAACCCCACACACTTTTCTTCCCGGGCGCTTTTGCTTGCGCTCGGCAATGTGCCCTGAGGTCTGGCTCGTCGAGACTACATGCTTCAAGCCGTCTGTTTGTGGCACCTGCAGTGGACTTGTTAGGCCTGCTTGTAACAAATCTTTTTGTCGAGCGCAAGACCGCTGGATACAGCAGCACGATGTTGCACGTGAAGCCCTCTCCGCGGCATGGGCAAATCGGCACATTGCTTCATCCCCTTGTACGAGCAGATTTGGGATGCTGGTGTCGTCTAGGTGGGGTCGGCAAGGCGATGGACGCTCTTCCCGCACAGACAAGCACCTGTTCTCTGCTCAGGGTGGTGATACTGACGACTGGCTCCCGAGAACGCTTCCGTCAATCTGTAGAAATGGGGAACTTGTGATCCTATGCCCAAGGCTTGATAACGACGAATAGTGCATGGCCAGGGCCTCGTCCCATGACAAGCTGCAAGGCCAATACAGCTTGGCCAGGCCGGGGAGTTGTCCGAGGGGTATTCATCCGTTCGCCATAGCAATCATTTGAGGGTAGGATGATACTTCACAGGTCTTTTGAGGCTGGCTCCAGGTGGCCGTTTCTACACATGGGCATTCCATCCCATCAGGGGCCCAAAAGTCTTCGACAAGTCCTATTCACCACCAAAGCGTGGAGGGACTTCGCTTGACACTCTGCATTTGCACCGACAGCAGGCTCATCACAGATCTATCTCTATTCTACATAATCAATTTGAGACCAGCATGGCCATGCCACGCCATGCCACCATTGGAGCCATCGTCCGAGTTTGGAACATGCCTCTCCAATTTACCTATTTACAATCTCGTGACCACCCCCAAAGCCGTCACGATGTGAGCATGAATGGTTGAGTACAGTCACATTGCTGTCTCCTCTCAAAGTGCAAAACAGCACACAACTTCCATCAGCGCCTTGCCTCGCCGCGCCTGGACTCGCTTCAAACAGTCTGCACGTAACTAGCGGGCACGCTCTTCGTAAGCCCGCCCTTCTCGACCTCGGCCCAGCCGTCGCCAGGATCCTCCTTGATAAGGACGAACCTCTCGCCCTCCACCATGGTGTGCTCGGTATCGGACTGCGCCGTGTAGTCGTAGAGCGCCTCGACGTACCGCAGCTTCTTGGCCCCGCGCCGGGGAGCCACCGCGGGGCCCTTCTTCTTGATCGCCGGTGCGCCGCCGATGGAGGAGCCCGAGTTGCTGTACGTAGAGGGGGGCCGCGCCGACGCCCCCGTGTGCTGCGGCGCGATCGCTGATGCCGGTAGCACCTCGATGTACGACGTTGGCACGATGCCTTCCTTGTAGCCGACGCGGACCTTGGTCCAGCCGGACCCAGCTGCGGCGTCTGTCAGTACTCATCATTGCCGCGGCTTTGTGGCAGGTGGGGAATGAATAAGGGGACTCACAGTCAGGCTCTACTACGACCAATTCCCTGCCTTCAGGTACAGAAATCTCCCCTTCACCATTGGACTCGAACGTGAACAGCATCTTTGCTTTCTCCTCCTGGTGGCCAGCCCCGGACCCGTTCGGCGCACTTCCCGGCAGCTCGCTGATATACGCAGCTGGCGGGGGTGCAATGACCCTGTTCTTCTTGACTGATCCCGATGCAATTGTAGACGTAGGCCTCGTGCTCGTTGGGACCTCTGGCGGTGTCTCCTCTTCCGTGGGGCTCATCGCGCTTGCCATCGACCGGTGCGCACTGGCTGCGTATCCTGAAGACATGCTATTCATAGTATTGGTCCTAGACAGCGAGGGCAGCTCCGCGACCTTATCGCTGGAAGCAGGGCCGGGGCTCAGAAGCGAGTTGGCGGCTTCCTGCCGTTGCTGCTTCAGTTTCTTGCGCTCCTCCTTGGATGACTCGCCCGGGCACTCGGCGGGAACCTTCATCTCACACTTGCTGTGGCATGTGTAGCCGCAATCACGACAGTCGAAACCCTTGGCAGAGAGGCCCCATATTCTCTCGCCGCAGAGGTCGCAGTTGGTTGGGATCTTGAAGGTCTGGGCTTTGAAGTTGTGATTCTTGGCGCCGAGGGTGACGTCTCCTACAACGGCGGTGATGGTGGACGTCTCGACCTCGGCGGTGATCTTTTTTCTGTCCACGGCGTGAAGCTGCTCCTGGAGCGCGAACATGGCCGCGACAACAGTCACCTCGTCACTCTTGTCCTGGCCCTCGCGCACCCTCTGCTTTGTCCTCTGTGCCCCTTCCACCTCCCTCCTCCTCTTATCTACTTCTCGCCTCAGCTCTCCGAGCGAGCTCTTGGACCTGTTCAGCACATTTCGCAGATAGATCTTGGCCGTCTCATCGACGACCATCGTCGGCTCGTCATGCCACACGGGGCTCGGCTCGAAGACCCTGTCCGGTGGTTCGTTGAATGCGCCCATGTTGTGTCGGATATACATCATCGAGTCGAGGTGAGGTTCGTTCCGCGAAATCTCTTCGGTTTGACGTTGGATCAGCCCCTGGCTCTGCTGCAGCATGCCCAATTCCAGTTGCGACGCCAAAGTCCAGAGTCCGTTCAATTTCAGTACCCGGAACTCGTTGAGATCCTGCAAGCTGTCTAGGAGCTCGGGCAGGTACTCGTGATAGTACATCTCCTTCTGCTTATTGGTGACATTGATCGCTATCAGGTAGGTGTTCTTGATATTGTTCATCTCGATAATCTGTTGTTGGTATGCGCTCTGTGCCTTTGCCTTGTCAAACGACGACTCGGACTTCTTGCGCTTGCTCTCCACCTCCTGGCATACTGCGTCGTATTTGCCCTTTGTCTTGCGCAGCTCGGCATGCGAAGAGTCCCGTTCCTTCTCCAGCTTGTCGGCGTACTCGGCATGCTTCTTCCGGACTTCCTCGAACCGCGTACCGAGAACCTTCATGGGCTCTGCAACTTTCGTGATGATGTCGTTCGCAAAGTTGTCATGTTCCTTGGCTCGGCCCTCGAGGGTGGTAAGTTGTGTGGTCCATGTTGTCACGGAGGCACTGTGTCCGGTAATGTCAGCTCCTGCTCGTGTGCTCTTGATCTCTAGAAACTGTCACACCAGGGTCTTTACTCACCTCTCGATGGAACCAGGTGTCATGGTCGGCGTATCGCCGACACCAAGACCCGCCGACTTCTTCGCTTTCTTCTCAAAGTACTTATTCGCGAGGGCCGTGAGTTGTTTGGCGTAGTCCTTCTCGATCGCGGCGCGTTCGCGGTAAAACCCCTGGATATCATCGAGCCACGCTATGCCGTTGGCGACCCAGGCGTTGGCGGGCTTGAAACCATCCTGTGCGCCCATATGAGATCAGCAGATGCCAACTTGCATTTTATCTCTTTCTCTTTCTCTCTCCCTTATTTCCTCTGTTCTTGCAGTCCCATACCTTCAATTCCGCGCCGAAGGTCGGCGCAACGTCCACCTCGGCCATTATCCCTGTCGAGGAGTTGTCCGCAAGGAGCAGCTGTCATGCGAGGCAGGTCCGGTGCTTTTCTGCAGACAGCAAGTTGAATACACGGCAGTAAATTTCTCGGGAATCGGCGAATGTCGAGACTGCAGAGGCGGACTATAATCGAGAGCGAAGTGTTGGGCGCAGAAGTTCGAACGACAATTCAGAGGCCCCTCCAATTGCCAAGCATGGGTTAAATGCGGCCGAAGGATGGAGACGCTGGGCCAAGGATGACACCCTGTTGGGTAGGGTCTTGGATGACGGTGGCGGAAAGGGAAGCAATAGAGTTGAGAAGTACTTATGTAGAAGAGTATATTCCAAGGCAGTCAGTGCAGTGCAATAAAACACACAAGAAATCGTTGCCAGAAGATTCGTGCGACCTAGTGAAGACTTGCCGGTTCAGTCCGTCCAAGGCTGGCCAAGAGGTTAAACGGCCTTCACAGCCCTTTGGGCTTCGTCATCTGCCATGCAACGGGCAGCCTGCGCTGTTTTGGCATTGGGCAGCCACCCGAGAAGCCGTGCTAATCAACGGGTACTCCACATGGGAATAAGGATCAACCCCTGACGATGCCTTGAGCTGGCTACCAGGTGCTGCAAAGCATTAATGCGTCCGCCTTACCACGTTGGCGCACTACTGGCTACATGGTTTGGACCGAATCGTACCCATCATCAGCCATCGTCAGGGCATGTCTGTTGTCTGTCTTGGAGACGTAGAATCCCTAGAGCGCAATACCTACGTCTGACAGGGCCTCACTGAGGGGTACAGGTGAACACGGGTTGGATCGGCTGTGCTTTCTTTCGAATCGAGACCTGCTGAAAAGGTACCTAGATATGTTCGATAGGTCAATATTGTACTAGTTCTGTACTATATCTGTTCAGCTGTAACGGCGCCAATTCTTTGCAATAACCTTCTGGAATATCCTCAGGCACGCTCAGCATTGTGCAAATGGAAGGAGCTGGTAGCATTCGACCTACCTGCCAGCCTGCTTAACAGGGAGATACCAAGGTACCTAAATGGACCAAAAGATCAGGGCTAGGAGGAGGTACCCGAGTATCACATCCACTCCCACCTGCCCAAAATCCACAGCTGCGACTCCCCCACCACCCCGCCATCCATTGCTCAATTGGCCTGCCTGCCTGATTGCCCCAGCAGTTGCTTGCTGTATGAGCTATCCCTTTAGCGTCCGTCCAAAAAGTTGACGTGAAAGGCACCTTGAGGTCTGGACTCGAGCCCCACCACTCACATTGACGCTGACCCTGATATTGACCGACCTTCGTCAAAGCCATTCATACTTGACAGGTCGCACACTGAAAACCGCGTCCTTTCAGACAAGACACGACAGGCGTCGCAAACGGACGCCCTTTTCACTCCCACTCCCACCTCTTGTTTTAGCACGAAGCGTTTCCTCTAGGCGCTTCCTGTTCCCACCTTCACGAACCTCATCCCGCTTCACGTCTGCTCATCTCATCGCATCGCACCTCATCGCGGCGCGACTGTCGACTCATTCACTATGGCGACTTCTTGGGCAGACGACGTTGAGCAGAGTGACCTCAACGAGCCCAGCTACGATGTTGAGGTCAAAGTGTCCAACCTCGATGTCGACACCGACAACCCTCTCTCGTCTGCAAAGACCTTTGAGGATCTCAACCTGTCCGTAACCCGTGCCTGCCCATCGGCGAGCCTTGGACTGACACTCTCTGCAGTTCCGAAGGCATTTACAAAGGCCTTCTTGCCATGAACTTCAAGAAGCCCTCCAAGGTCCAGGAGAAGGCTCTGCCCCTGCTTCTCTCCAACCCTCCCCGCAACATGATTGCTCAGTCGCAATCCGGTACTGGAAAGACCGCCGCGTTCGTTATTGCCGTTCTGTCGCGGATCGACTACAACAAACCACACCAACCTCAGGCACTCCTCCTGGCGCCCACCCGAGAGCTAGCGCGTCAGATTCAGAACGTGGTCAAGTCCGTGGGTCAATTCATCCCTGATCTCGTCGTTGAGGCCGCCGTACCCGGTGCTGTGGACAGAGCAACCGGTGTTAGAGGCTCCGTTGTTGTCGGCACGCCTGGCACTGTCATGGATACCATCCGTCGACGCCAGTTCGATCCACGAGAGCTGAGGATCTTCGTTATTGACGAGGCCGACAACATGCTGGATCAACAGGGCATGGGCGAGCAGTGCATGAAGGTCAAGAAGTGCGTTCTGATGGTCTCCTCTCGTTCTTTCACAGCTTGGACTGCTGACAATTTGGACACAGCATGCTTCCCAAAAACATCCAGGTCCTACTCTTCTCGGCCACCTTTCCAGACCGAGTCATTCAGTATGCCGAGCGCTTCGCGCCCAACGCAAACTCAATGCGGCTCAAGCAGCAGCAACTCACTGTCAAGGGCATTTCGCAAATGTACATGGACTGCCCATCCGAGGCAGATAAGTATGATGTTCTCGTGAAGCTCTACGGCCTCATGACCATCGGTTCCTCGGTCATTTTCGTCAAGGTCAGTACTAGATATTCCTATTGCGGGCTACGAGGCCGTGTCCGCTGACCTTTGCAGACCCGCGATTCGGCCAGTGTTATCGAGCAAAGGATGATTGCCGACGGCCACAAGGTGTCGGCCCTGCATGGCGCCTTTGACCCCGCTGATCGTGACCGCCTTCTCGAGGAGTTCCGCTTGGGCAAGACCAAAGTCCTGATTACCACCAACGTCCTCGCCCGTGGCATTGATGTTTCGAGCGTTTCTATGGTCATCAACTACGACATTCCCATGAAGGGCCATGGCGACTCTGAGCCCGACGCAGAGACTTACCTGCACCGTATCGGCCGCACAGGTCGTTTCGGTCGTGTGGGTGTAAGTATCAGCTTCGTGTCGGACCGCAAGAGCTTTAACGCCCTGGCCGAGATTTCCAAGCACTACCAAATCGACTTGGTCCAGCTGAGCCCTGATGACTGGGACGACACGGAGGCGAAGATTCAGGAGGTGATCAAGTCGAGTCGAGCTCAGGACACTTACAAGCCCGAGGACCTCCCCAAGGCGGTGGAGAATCTTGCGGTTGAAGATAAAGCTCCCGCCGCGCCAGCTTCGGACCCCACCCCGGCCCCGGCCCCGGCTACTCAGGGCTAGAATATCTGGATGCCGCGAGCCGGGCTTGCCCCGAGTTGGGGTCCAGGAAACACTTGGGGCTAGATGCGTCTTCCACTGATCGGAGTCCGGAGTTACAACAACATGGAAGCCCCGGTCAGGGCGAATTCAGCAGCCAGTAGCTCGCCTGAACGCAGAAGTGGAAGAGTCATGATGCTTTCCCTTCCTGATGAACAAGCAACGGGAGGAGGACATGGACAGGTTTTGTTCTGGCAGCTTCAAGACAAGCGTGAGTCGCAGAGGACAATATCTGGATTGCTGATGTTAGGAAGCGCTACGCGTGACGAAGAAGAAGAGTCGATTGACGGAGGAACCAGGGAAAAGTCTAGAAGCTGTAATTAAGATTCCCCCAAGAGCAATGTGACAAACGATCTGCCCAAGGCCCAGCCAGATCGTTGCTTTCTGACTAGATGAAATTTGTGTTGTGTGACATGTTCGCCGAAGCGCCAGACCTTGCATGTAGACAAAACAAAGGCTAAATCTGGTCGGTCACGACTCACTGGCGTGAGCATGTGGCGGCGCTTGGCACGAGAATTGTGTCGCCCCAAGAAGCGCAGGAGTTCCCAACCCTCGGATCGACGAGCATCATTCGGGAAGCGACTGTGTCAACGACGTCAGAGGTCAAGCAAGCAATTGCTTGGTCGGGCCATTGAGCAGACGGCAAAGGACATGCTCGGCTTCCCTGCCCACAGATATCGAAACGAGGGAGAAGCCCCTATCACGGTTTCGACGTCAGGACATCCGCCCAAGCTCCAGCCAACCTCGAGCCTGAGGTGCAAGTGCCCTTCTCCACGCTCCCCCAGTGGTGGGCCGGGGTTGTGCTGCTAGTGAACCCGACTGGCCTGCTTCTGTGCCTCGCTTAGGCGTCTTGCCGGCCAGTGATTGGACCATAGGGTCTCGCAGGTTTGTGGCTCAACCCGGACAGGCAAAGCAGCTTGTACCTTGTCCCCAAGGGTTTGTCTGGCGCCCGCGACCTCAAGTGGGCCAGATTTAGGCGCCCCGTAAGCGCGCACAGGATGACCTCTCCAATTGACCGACCGGCTGCCGGGCCCACAGCCACTCAGTCAGTCAGCCCCGGATGCAGGTCAGGTCAAAGTCGTCTGGCCGCAGCAGACGCACGTCCACATACGGTAGAGTGGTAATGCACATGCACGAGATTGGGCTGCTGCTGTTACCTGTCCTGGCCGGCAGCATGCTCGCCCGCTGCCCGGGTCCCCATCCATCCGCCCGGCCCACCCTCACCTTCTTCCCCCCCCCCATTCCCTCCCGCGCCGCTCTGCCTCTCCACACTGCTGCACCTGCTTCTGCTCCGCAACCCAAGAATACACTGTACACAGTCAGATGGTACTGGTTCTGTTGAAAATAAGCGCAGATTGACATCTGCAGCTGCGGCATGCAATCACCCACCCAGAGACAAACCCGCACACACCCACACACACCCACACAACTAAAGCAACGGCGGTGGGATGCGGTAGTTAGCGCGCATGCGAATCCCACCCACCCCAGAAATAGCACCGGCGGCCAACCATGAGGCTCAGACACGCCGGGTCTGACCTACCTCCTACAGGCACAGCAGCAAGCAGAGCAAGCAGCGACAATGTCTCTCCATTCCCCCTCGTGCTTTCTTGGTTCTTGGGGATCTGGAACCCCCTTCTGGATGGATCCATCCCGCCTCATGACGTTTCTCAGCAACAAGGGGGCCCCGCTACCGCCGCCGCCATCACCGCCGTTGACAGTTCTGCTGCTGCTGCTGCTGCTGCTGCTGTGCTCTTCTGTCGCACATGTGCTATGCCATGCCATGCCCCCGTGGGAGGGGCGGCACGGCAACGCAGCGGATTGGGCAGAAAGGAGGAGGGTGGTGGTGGTGGAAAGCATGGGTCGGTCCTGTATGCCGTGACACGCTCCCCCTTCCCTTCCTGTGTGAGAGACTTAGTAGCCTCGCTGTTTCTTGCTGCACCGTTTTTATATCGAGCGCGGCTCAGAGACTGCACGTCCATGTTCGTCTGCTTAAGCGAGTGGGACGTCATTTTACCCTGCCCTTGCCCTGCCCTGTCCCGGCTGCGAGCAAGCAACCCTTGCGACCTGCAGCTTTGCTTCTCTCTTTTGCTCTCCATTCTTTCTTGTTATATGGTCATCGAATAGGACGCCGGACGGTCTCGTGGCCTAGCCCGGTCGCCCTTCTGATCATATTCCGGAAGTCTATGTTGGTCCTGCTCAGCCTCTGCGGGCCTGTTTTCTGTCCCTTCTACTTTCTAAGTGTGTATGTGTGTGTATATACTATTACTCCCATCTCTTCCGCCTTGCAGGCCTCCCCGATGGGTCCCCTTGAGACACTCGTCTAACTCTTTTTTTCTATTCCCATTTTTTTTTCTTCCTATCTTGGGCTCCCTTTCGTCGGTTTTGTTTCCTTCCGGATGCCATAGGGCTGTTGCGATTGTTTGATAGAAGGATTCCTCTCCCCCGTCCTTGTCTCAGCGTCTCATCCGTTTCGTGCCCAACCGGTATCTGCAATATCTTTCTCCTTTGTCCTTAGCCGCCGACTATCTGATTTATCAAATTTCCCTCTGTTGGGCGTCTTCGAAACAACAAGAACTTCTAGACAATGTTGAGATGCCGGCCATCTCCTTAATACCGGTCTCCTTCTCAATAGGTTAGTCAGGCAGCCACCGTCCCCTTTGTCCTGCGTTCCCAAATCTCCCATCGCGCCAGCAGCTCGCCTGGTGGGCGGGTACATGAAATCACCACCCCTACCCCTTTTGGATGTCGAGCGGTTATCGAATTTACCTCTGTTCCCGCCTTGGCCTGTCCCTCCATCGCCCGGTGGCGATGTCGAGGTGAAGGGGAATTGTCTCTCTGCTGTGCCGTATTTACTTTTCCCCAGCATCCTCGACTAACATGCGGACCCCGTCATCGACGAGCAGATAGATGTTGTTCCCTAGAATGGCAGCCGGACGGGCAAGGCTGCTGCTATGGGCCACTACGATACCTCTCATCGCGGTCAGAGCAACCGAGACCGCATCAGCGTCTTCCACGGCAGGGTTCGATCTTGGATCAGACATCACTGCCTTCATACCATCATGCGCTGTATCATGCTTCGAGTCCTTCCTTGAGGTCAACTTCGACACCGACCTCTGCGGCTCGTCACCCTCATTACAATGTCTTTGTTCACACACCGGCTCGACGGGATACACGATAGGAGAGGGCGCGGTCCAATGCATCGTAGCTGAGAACTCTATTAGAGCATGCGAGGGCATGAGTGCCGGATGTAAGTCTGGGGATATCCGGTATAATCGAGAGTCATATACGTGATGTTGAGGCTGACACCATGGATAGCTGACACAGTCGCCAACGCATACAACATGTGTCATAATCAACCCGGTGCAGTACCGGCAACACACGCCACAATAATAGCAACACTGATCGTGCCTCCAACTGGCCCGGTCGTGGTGCCAAACCCGTCGACGACGGCATCTGTGAGCTCAAATAAAAGCTCGACGACAAGCTATATGACGCCTTCCGTCACCATGGATCCTACGCTACCCACGAGCGCTGTTCCCAGCTCTAGCTCGACATTCATCACAAGGACGAGCTCGTCCTTTTCTACATCTTCGTCTGCGCCCTCGAGCGCTACAGCCACACCACAGACAAGCGAAACAGGCGCTGCGGCAGCCCCAACGAGGTTGTCAACGGCCCAAATCGGGGGCATAGCGGGTGGGAGCATTGCAGCTGTGCTTGTTGCGGGAGTTTTGGCCCTCTGGTGCTTTATGCGCAGACGCCGCGGCAAAGCAGTCACTGGCTTCTACCGGGTCAGAGACTCCTGGAGCCCGCGGAGGAAAGACAGCCCGGAGATCTCGGCGCCGCAGTACCGGGAGCCGAAGTCGATGTCCTTCACAAGGGCGCTGGCGCAACGGGCTAACCGAGCCAGCGCTCGTCCTGATACCATCGGCCTTGCAATATCTCCCGAGGGCACGGGCATGCAGGGAGCGGCCAGACAGCCTGGCGAGAGCATGGGAGCTGCGAATGTGCCACCTCCTGCGGCCCACCTGGCACAGAAGCGGTCGCCTTCACCACCTCCCATCCCGGCTCTGTCACCTCTCCGAACACAGGGCAACTTCAATTTCTTCTCTCCGCAGGGGCAGCCCACACAACAGCAGAGCCAGCAGACAAGTGCGGCAAAACCAGCCCTGACTGTTGCCATCCCGGCAGCAAAGCCCCAGCAGGCCAATCGCTCCAGCACCATGTCCAACAACCGCATGCCGTTCTCGGGTGGACGCGATAGCGTCGTCACCGAGTTTGCCGAAGACGGAGAAACAAGCGCTGGACTCGGGTCAGCGCAGATATGGCGGCCTCCAAACACGGACCCGCAGTCGGCATCGACGTACTACGTCGCGGACAAATGGGGCAACTGGGTGCTTGGAGGGGGCTCGGGACCCGAGGAGCACATCGTCGAGATGCCAACGCCCGTCTCCAAGACGATCGCGGAGAGGGACGCCGAGCAAGACCGGGCCGTGCAGGAGAGCAACGCGGTCAAGGCGGCGGTCAAGGACCTGTCGTCCCCGACTTTGGGTGCGCCTGTTGCGGTGAGAGTCTCGAAGGCAGCCGGTGCGCCGGGCAGGCCGACCATCAGGCACGTCGCCCCCGAGAGTGGACGTCTGCCGATCAATACGAGGAGCTCGAGCGTGTATTCGAACTTTAGCATGAACTTCAGCCTCCCACAGACCGTCCAGCCGGGGCCGAACAATCCCATGCCAAACTCTGCTGGATCACGCAAGGAGCCGTCACCAAACCCTGAGTCTTACTACGCAGGAGGTGGCGCCGGCGGCAAGCAGCAAGGAAGGGATCTCACTTCGAGACAAAGGAGAAGATCTAGCAGCGCCGGTGGTGCGACCAGAGACCGCACAAACACCATGATGTCGCAGGACTCAGCGACGACAATCGCATCGTCGATTGGCAGCGAGGTCGGGGTGGACTCGTTTCCAGCACCAGCTCGCCAGTCGGCAGCGCCTGAGCAGCAGGGAAGCCTGTCGCCCGTGGTCGAGTCACCCGGACGGTCACCAGTATCGTATCCCAAGATACCCAGACCGCGCAGCAACGCACCCTTGAACAGGCCCACAGACGGCCCGCCTGTGATGAAGCCCTTGCAACATCCAGCCCTCCGAGTAGTCAACTCGACGGCCAATGACAGCCCGACCCTCGGTGTCGTCGACTCCCAGAAGCCGGTGCAGGTTGGTGGCCCCCAAGCCGCCGTCGCGCCCGCCCAGGCGCGTGTCTCGTACTACAACCCGCCCAGGAGGAACCCGAATCCAAACAGGAATCCGGGCCAGGTCCGATCCGGTTCGCCGGAGACGCCCTCAGACCAGACCCTGCAGCAGCAGCAGATGCCCCGACCCCTGGCGGTCCCGAGCAACAAGCGTGACACCACCAAGTCGCCGCCCCTGCAGTCGTTCCAGCAGCATATCAACAACCGCTCGCAGCTCCCATCACAGTCCCACTCCCGCTACGGGCCCATGTCAGTGTACGACGCGTACTCGCGGCCCGACTCGAACCCACCACCACAGCCGCAGCCGCAGCAGCAACACCCACTGGCTCGGCAGCAACCATCGAAGCAGCAGCAGCAGTACTACTACTACTACCAGCAGCAGCAGCAACAACAGCCACAACCACAACAACAACAACAATACCAATACCAAAATGAACCGGGAGGGCCCTACTCATTCTCCCCCTCCCCATCCCCAGCATCCGCATCCCAGTCCCCCTCAGTCTCAAACACGACCATCAAGACGGACAGCCAGTCCAGCCTCCTGGCGGCGAAGCGGCTCGGGGCCGATCGCGCCGCCGCGCTGCAGATCGGCCAGGGCGACACCGTCGAGGCCCGGCAGGCGCGGTGGAAGCGGCGGTCGTCGAGCCTCGGCAAGACGGGGCCCGCCGCGGACGATGCGGCAGCACCGAGGGGTGTCGTCTACAGCCAGGCTGGCAGGAAGCCCGCTGCCGCCGCCGGTAATAGTAGGGAGAGTGATGTCCCCCTGCCCGCCACGCCTGGGTGGAAGCCGCAGCTTACGCCTAAGCGAAGGGGGGATGACTTGTTCCTGAGCGTGCAGTGATGTGTGTGGGGGGAGGTTGAATGTCTTGTAAGAGATTGTAATATCAGATTCTCATGTTGTTTTATGTCTTTTTTCTTCTTTCATATGTGGCGTCGTGGGCGCAATATTGGGATATTTGAGGAGTTCTGGGAGTTTTACAGGGCACAAAAGAGACAAAACATGACTGGGTAGTTTATACGGCCTATTACCACTATACTCCGTGGGTGGCCAGGTTGGCGTTTGGCGGGTGTGGTCTACATTGTTTTTTCTTTTATCAGTCGACACATCTGAGATACCACACAAATTGCATTTTGATCTTCTCTGCATTGAACATGATCTCGGCCGCGCCTTCGCAAGGATACGCTTTGTGTCCCGCGGCTTGTGAGACTGCTTTCCTTCCGCGTCGCGCTTCTTCCCGAGTTGGTTCATCTGGACTGATATCAGCTCAGGGAAACGTAGGCAGCCAGCTCGGGAGGACGTCCCTGGTAATGGTCAAAGAGCAGAGGGAACGTGGCGGGGGAAAGCGGGATTCGAATGCACCCGCTTGTCTCATGGCTTGCCTTTTGAGGGTATGTGTCAATTCAAGTCCACGCTCAGAAAGTCTCCAGTGGGAGCATACAGGTGAGCAGGGTCGAGGCGTGGTCTTGCCGCAGACCAATGCTATGAACCACTATGTCTCGGTAGGTGAACGGAACGATTGGAATCACTCAGAAACATTGCGTATTTGAAACATCCCGCAGGTGGCCGGGAGAACCTAAGTTATTTCCATGTCAAATTTTATTAAGTTCAGATACCTATGTACGCCCGAAACTCCGACGTGTCGACGCATGCCTTGGAAAACAAAATTCGAGTACAGAATCAATCATCTGGAAACCAAACCATCCATGCCGTTTCCCTTTGCCGTGGGGTGATGATGGACGCTCATCGCCTTGCCATCAACCGAAATAAATCTGAATGAGAACGTAATATTGGCCATGGGGGCCGTGAAGCCAAATATCCATGTGATCGCGTGGGAAATAAGGACGAGGTGTGCTCAGTAGAGCTTGGGCATAGCAGCACAATCATGACGCGTATCTTGCGGAGCTCGGACCAGCTACGGAGCGAGATGGCGCGGCAAGAAAGTCTCGGACGCTGACCTGCCGGCTGGGAACAGTCAAGGTTGAGGAAGTAGCAGGGCTAACCGCCCTCTGCTTCCCTTTGGATGTCGACGGCGTGGTATCAGTGGCAGGAGAAGCCGCAAGGAGAGGCCGGCAGATATCAGGTGGTACCCTGAGCCCGATCCCGCGGGCCTCCTAAGCCCCGCCTGACGTCCCGAGGTCGCGCCCGCTGGCCATGGCCGCGGATGAGCCGGCTGGATGTTTTGAGGATGGAACATTGTTCCATGAAAGGTACGTGTGATCACCAAGTTTCCTGCAAATGTCCGGTTAGCACAATGTTCAACATCCTGTTGCCTTCCACGACATGTCGCATGCGAGCAAAAACTAACCTTGGCTTAAGCAAGTGCGTCACGGTGAAGATAGCACCGAGGAGGATGCAGATTCCGCCCACAACCAGGTATGCGATTCCTAGGAACGGGTTTCTGCCACCCATGACAGTCCTGGTGCTGAGGACGATGGACTTGGTGCCCTTATAGACATCCGCAGGGAACCCTGGGATTTGCAGTCAGTATTCATGTATTAAAGGCCGTAGCAGAGGAGCGGCCCACTCACAATGAATGATGTCCACCTGGTACATTCCCTTGGTCATCTTTTCCGTGTCATTCCTCATGTACAACTTGCTGAAAGTCGGCAAGCCGGCCGTACGCATCCACACCATGAAGTGCTCATCGGTTCCTAGGTTCGGCGGAGGGTTGCTTTCGGTGTAGCCATTGGGGTACCGCATTCGCCAGTTGAGTGGAACAGCGACAGAGTCCAGCGCGGTCTCAGAGGAGATGTTCTTGAACAGGTCCTTGTCGGAATCCCACGCAATGCCCGTCTCGCTCATGTTATATGGCGTATTCTCATCGCCGACGGTATACGGGCTGTAGAAGGTGTCGTTGAAGATGGAATTGGCGATCAGCCCACAGGGGTAGAACGGCTTGCCAGTGCCTTCCTCCGTCTTAAGAGGCTCACAGGTGGAGCCGCTAACCTGCGACGCTGTGACATGCTTCCCAGCCAACTGTTGATCGTAGAAGCTGTTGACATAGCGACGGTGGTTTTGGTAGAAGTTTGTAAGCTGGTAGTAGAAGAGCACGGGCGGGCCCATGTCTTCAGGTATAGTGAACTGTATCTTGCATTTCTGCGTCTGGTTGGTGACCCCGTCGAACGTGACATTGATAGTCTCCCGACTCCACTGTGCCTGAACGTCGGTGTTGTTCTTGAACTGGGTGAAGACGTTGTCGGAGGGCACGGCGTTGAAGGTGTTTTCGCTGGCGTCCTTGTAGCATGTCGTGTAGTCGATGGAGATCTCTTGGACCTGTGAGCTCGCGTACAGGAGCAGGCCACCTATGGGCGCGAAGATGATGCCGATGGAGAAGAAGAGGGGTAGGACGGTCTTTGGTGTGAGGATTGGTCTGATGCGTGGTCAGCAGTGCGCGGAAGGTCCGCTCATTTTCGTCGACTTACTGCCATGCCTTCAGCCGTTGCTGTCGAAACGCAGTGTCTGTTGGTTGACACAGTCATCAGCTACATGTTCGGACAGTTGCGCAGATCATTTCAATCTCCCCTGCTGCTCCAGCACAATGTCCAGCAGAGAGTGTCTCATCGCTCCTCGAGGGCGTTTGTGGGTTGATTGGTATCGCTATTGCCGTGGCTAATGTGCTGCGGGCGCAGGTGCGGGTGCGCCGGGTGGGACTCACTGGCTGGCCTGCGGCTCTTCTTCTTGTCGTTTGACTTGCTCCCGGAATCCTGGGAGGCGATCGAGTCGGTATGGCCGACTCTAGTCGGTGAATCGGCCATATTGATGGAAGATAGCGTCGACGATGTCGGTGTGGGATGCTGCTAAGGGAAAAGAGAGTCGGTCAGGTCGGTCGGGTTTGAATGCGATGACATGGGCGTGTGCAGGAGCAGACGGAGACGGGACGTGCATCCGCTCTTTGACGAGACCACGGCGCTGGAGAGGGTCCGAATCCCAGGGCAGGCAGCACTGCTTACTTGGGCAGAGGCAGACACCGAGGCGAGCCTTCGCGTCTGCTGGAGTGCCAGGAGTGCCACTGGGAGCGCTGCAGGATCCGACCAGCCTAGCGTAAGATTGTGGCTTGGCCCTCTGTGCCAGTTCCCAGTCGCAGCCGCTGCAAACCTGTGAACGAAGGAGGCGCAGCTGGCTTGGAAGAGACATGCGAGTTTCTGAGTGTTCAGGGGGTCGCTTACATAACCGTCTCTGTCGGGCACCTCAACCGGGCTGTACTGTAGTACGCACTCCGTACGCGCCTTGCTAAGAGCGGGTGAGTGAGCAGTCTAATGGTGCAATCCATACTCAATGCAGCTGAACTTGAGAGTTTTCGCAAGCCCAAAGCTGAGTCAAAATCAACTTCTGGTTTGCACAGGGCTACTTGGATCTCAATCAATATCTCTTGCAGAGCTGGACGATAGGGTTGCATACCCACACCGGTGCGTCATGGGGTTGTAGTATACATGATGGTGGGGAGCAAACCAGCAGCATAGACTGGGAGACACACCACACCACACCACACCAGAACAGTCCCTGGAAACTCGAAACATCTTTGGTTTGCTTTTCAGAGTTTTGGAGTTGACCTCATCGTGTCCACCTCGGGCGGCAACTCATTGACCTGCCTGCCTGCCAGCTGCAAAGGTCAACTCGCGAAGCTTTTGCCACCCTACCTCTTGGACTATCTTGTCTTGCTCGGCAGCCAATCCCAGCCAGGCTTTCGAGTCAGAATCAGCAGTTGTCGTCACTCTGCTGCGCAGATGCTACTACAAACGGGACAGCTCCCAACAGACGGGTTACAAGGTTACGAAGTGTCTTTGTCAGGACGGCACGTTCTGTATGTGAACAGCATACTCAGCAACAAGCAGTCAGCCAGCCATCATGCCGGGTCATCCGGCCAATCCGGATCACAGTCTCCCGTCCCAGAAGAACTGCGAGTGGGATATTGAACGACGTTTGATTCGATGTAACATGGTGATCGGAGACCGACGTCAAGCCGACAATGCTCCCTCGCTCGGCCAGATTTCATCGAAAGAAGAAAAACCTCGTCCTGGCATGCCTGGGCGCGCCGAAGAAGCGGTCATTGCGATGACAGGCATAAAGGAGGCGGCGAAGAATGAGTGGACCTTCAACGTCAGATGCTGCATCAGCCGGGCAGCCGGGTCTGCATACTGTGCGTGACCCAAGGTACCTAGACCTAGGTACCGCACACGAGGTAACTCGATAGTAAACGTCTGGACCTGTCAGGAAAATGCAGGAGGCGCAGAGGGCAGCGCTGATGTCTGGCGATTGTGACAATAATAACCATAAGAATACGGGACGCATGGGGAAAAGCGGACGAACCGCGGTCGGGGATTAAATGGTGACATGGCATGGAAATGATTGGGGTCGTGATAAGATGGGACGGCATCGTTTGAGGCTGCAAGATTGCTGGGAGGATGCAGGTCCACGGGTTCGGGGGCGAGCTGCAACAGAAGCCTGAGAGAAGCTCGAGAAGCTCGAGAAGCACCTTCGAGACCCCTTCACTGGGCGGGAGCTTGGGGCCCTCCCGGCCTGCCGGCCAGGGCCTGTCTGGCTGGGCTGCCGGACGGACAGGGCAGGGCACGCAGGGCAAGCAGGGCAATCAGGCCGAGGGTGGACTGGGTACCATAGTAGGGCGCAGAGGGGCCGCCCTCTGATCTGTGCCCCATCTTCTAGAAGGCTTCCAAGGGTTCGATTCGATGACGGGAAGGGCGAAAGAGGGGCAGCGCTAGGCCAGACAGCCGCGGAAGGTGCGTATGCTGGCCCCTGCTCTTCCGCGGATGGCAGGAGGCCAAGCCCGGCAGCCGGCTTTCATGTGCCCTTTCTGGCCTCTGCCCTCCTGCCCTTGGCCCATGCTTGGTCCGTTGAGCGAGCAGCGAGGTCGCCCTCTAACTTGGCTTGCCTTCCCGACTGCTCGTTTCTGATGCAGAGGTACCCGGGCGGTACGAGACAACACGGCCATGCCAGGTGACATCTTTTGCTGCTCTTCCCCCCCCACTTGATTGCCTTGCCCTGCCCAAACTCGGGCAGAGCGAGCCAAAGCTCCCTCGCCAGTTCCACGCTCAATCTCCTGGCAGTCATTTGAATCTAATTGCGACTGCTCTGACCTGCGTGCCAGTGAAAGCAATTGTGTACCTACCTACCAGAACCTGCCCTGTCTTGCTCAGCACAGCTCCGTTCTGCTCTACCTTGTTGGCCTCGACTCAACGTGCCCTGCCCCGGCCTGGCCTTGGCTCTCTCTTCTCTCTCTCACTCTCTCTCTCTTCCTCTCTTCTCACCGACCTCGTCTCGAGACTTCCCTCTACTCTCTGCCCCGTCCGGACCACCCCTAGCCCGCCTCCAGTCTCCAGTCTCCAGTCTCCAGTTTCCAGTATCGGGTCTCCTCCTCCCTGGGTCAACACGCAGTACCCAGTCCCTTCCTTCTCGCCTTTGACCTCCACCCAACCTGTGACTGCTAGGCTACATACTAGCTCAACCGGCTGCCGACGTCAAAGCTGAGCTGCTCAGATCGGCCCTCTTCTCCAGCTCAACAACCTCCAGCCCTATCCCACCCCTTCGCTCCACTCATCCTTTTCCGCCACGGTTGTCTGTCTTCTTCCGAATAGCTTCTGGTCCTTCAATTCCGTCTCGATCAGCGCATTCACGCCTTACCAATCATCCCACACCAATCATCACGGTGTCTCCGATATTGCCTATAACACTCCGTTAATTGGCACTGACGACGCCTGTTCTCCTCGCCTGAGTGCCTTACCGGCCCCGACCCCGACTCAGTCCCCTACCCAACGTCGCCTCCTCCCTTTTAAGCTCGACGTCTGCTTCCTCGCCCACAAACTGTCGTGCTGCCGACGCTCCTCTTTTCGCTATCGATACTCCATTCCGAGTTTGTTTATTCTTGTTCCGTGTTCGCTTGTATCAATCGCAACCTCTCTTCTTTCGGTAAGTCTTTGCGACAGCTCAGCTTTCCGGTCCTCGGTCGGCCGCAGTACCATACATCCCACAGATCCCAGCCAGCACGGGTCTCCCTCGACGCCACTCCTGCACACTGACTTGCGCGACCTGCCATCACGTTGCGCTTTGACACTGCGGCTTGCATGCGAGGAACCTACCTGTCGGTTCTCGCAGCTGCACTGCCTTGAGCTTCTTTGACTGCTCAGGGTTGCCGGCTCTTTGAGAGCTAGCCTTCACCCCCCTTCCCCTTCTGCTCCAGCCCAACATGTCTCAACACCCTTGCGCTCTAATCCCGCCGCCTCACAAACCTTCTACAAGTTTGCTCTGCGGCACTTGTGCCTCAACGTGCAGCTTGTCGATGCTAACGTGTCAAAGCAGCCTTGTCACAAAGTGGACGCCACAGAACCCCACTCAAACAGCTGAAAAAGGTACGGACAAGAACCCTTCCTTGTACAGTAAGGCCCGACCTGGCCCAGTATATCGCTTCTATCCACTGGACCGTGGCTCCAGAAGGCGAAACACCAGCCGTTCTTTATAGGGCCCAACACACTCTTCTGTCTCTAAAGAAGTCCCTCCCCTCTGATTTGTTTTGTGTTTCGCAGTTTGCCTTACGTCGTTCGCAACATGACCCTCCCCGTTGCTTACACGAACGAAATACAGGATTTGAACAGCCAAGTGCTTCGATCCAAACCCCGAGATATCCTGCAGTTCTGCTGTGATCACTTTGCCAGTCGACTGGCCTCGGAACGGAAGAAGAAACTGTCCGAAGACACTCCCAACAAGCGCCTCAAGATAGACAAAAGTCGACCACCCGCCATGTCGAGCAGCTTCACCAGTCCATTTGGGGCTCACACAAACCCCTTTGGTTCTAACGAGGGGAGCATGATGCAGAGGGTTATGGAGGAGGAGGAGGAGAACGACACCGTTACCTCGCCCACGACTGGCACCTTCAACTTCAACTCGGGCTCTGTGTTCAGCGGCCCATTTGGCGGCGATGGCAGCTCTGACCCTCCCTCCTCACTGCGTAGCCCACCCAACCCCGAGAACTTCCCGGCTCAGTACAACTTTGGCCGTCGAACCTCTGTCTCTGCCGAGTCTCTCAAGCCTGTCGCGGATAACAACGACAACTGGCAACCCCCGGTGTACCCCAAGTCCGAAGAACAACAGACAAGGCTCACAAATTCGATTGCCAAGAACTTTCTATTCAGCCACATGGACGACGAGCAAAAGGCCCAGGTCCTAGGGGCGATGCAAGAGAAGCCAATTCCGGCAAAAGATATCAAAGTACGTTCCTAAGCCCGCCTGACTGATTCACGCAACTCACGGCCATGATTGATTGACCATTATATCAGGTGATTACCCAGGGCGACGCTGGGGACTACTTCTACGTCGTCGAAAAGGGAACCTTCAACGTCTTTGTCAACTCGTCCGGAGTTCAACAGCCTGGCCCCGACGGCCTTGGGACCCAGGTCGGCAGCATTGGAGAAGGAGGTTCCTTTGGCGAGCTTGCCCTCATGTACAATGCGCCCCGTGCCGCTACTATAATCTCAGCTGAGGCGAACTGTATGCTTTGGGCTTTGGACCGACTGACCTTCCGCCGGATCCTGATGGAGTCCACGTTCCAACGACGGCGCATGTACGAGAGTTTTCTGGAAGAGGTGCCGCTGCTCAAGACGCTCACATCATACGAACGATCCAAGATCGCCGACGCCCTCGAAACGCAAAAATACCCACCGGGGACCGCGGTCATCAAGGAGGGCGACCCAGGCTATGACTTTTACCTGCTCGAGAGCGGTGAATGCGACGCCTACAAGGATGGTGTCCACAAGGAACGGATCAACCTCAGGCACTACGAAAAGGGCGACTTCTTTGGCGAGCTGGCGCTGCTCAACGACGCGCCCCGTGCGGCCACCGTGATCAGCGTGACGGAAGTCAAGGTTGCCAAACTTGGCAAGAATGCCTTCAACCGCCTGCTAGGCCCGGTTGAAAGTATCATGAGAAGAACAAAGTACGAAGATGTCAAGTCCGGTGTTGAAGATGTGGACCCGCTCCAGTCGGCGTAGCCAACTGCGGCCTCCTTCCTGGACCTGGAATCCGGACACGGACAAGATCACTAACATGGCCTGATTCACGACAGATCTGGAAGCATGTCCCGACCCAACTCCCGAAGAAACACGACGGAATGCGGCCTTTCGCGCGGAACCCCAAGGATGAGGGCCTGGACGACTGACGGTCAACTGGTGGAGGCTTGAACGACGGTACGGTATGTATGGAACGCAACGCAAGTGCAAGCAGAGGCTTGAACCGGGGGGTTGGATGTGGGACGGACCACACTGGATGCTGGAGTTCGGCTACAACGGCGTTTTTGCGGGTGACGGCATTATCGACTGGCAGACAAGAACACTTTACCTCTTCCTTCGCTGGCCTATTGTGTTAGGAGATTATTGTTTTGTTTTCGGAACATCAGATACCTATGGAACAGAAAAAGACGAGTGCTGCGGTTTGGCGCTACTCCTGAATTATAACACCTTCATTAATATCACTACACAAGGGTGAAATCGTGGAAACAATTGGGACGAAAATTCGTATCCGGTGATTACTATGCCGCCGGTTTGTGAAGCCTGCCAACGTAATGTTGGGCTGCAGAAAAGTATGCAATACACGCCATCTCTGGCATGGCCTGCTCTAAATCATTGGTGACCGGACTTTTTTGTGCCCTACCTCCTGCCTTCTTGCACCGTGTACTGGCCATGTTTCCGATCAAGAGCACGCCACAGAGCTCGACATTCTGGACACGAAGGCGACGCTGCTTGCCATGCTCTGGACGCAGAGAATGGGTTGGGTTGATAGAGGTGTGACTATGTCGGAGAAACTGGGGCAATGCCATCCTCTCCGCCGAAGCCAGGCCCATCGTAGAATCACTGATTTCAACGAAGTGTGCCCCCCTCTCGTCTCAAGTTTCCACGGGCACCTGCTGCTGCTGCTCCCCGCCCGCTGCCCTCTGCCTCATAATGGCGTCGACCTCCCTCCGCAGGCCCTCGGCGGCGACCTCTGCCTCGAGCACGCGGCCGACGCCCTTGCGCCAGGCCTCGTCCAGCCCCGTGATCTCGCCGCCGTGTTCGCGCTGCAGCCTCTGCCGGCGCAGGGTGACGAGGTCGATGTCCCTGCGGGCGGCGCTCACCTCGCGCTCGAGGGCGCGCAGCTCCGCCTCGAGGTGCCAGTTGCCCACGAGCCACGCGTTCTTGCCGTGGCTGTCCAGTAGGGCCAGGTGTTGCCTCCGCGAGGACAGGTACGCCGCCGCCGCGTAGGCTTGTCGCAGGGCCGACTCGAGGGTTTCCCTGTCACCACTGTCGCCGTCCTCGGGGAGGTCCGGCAGCTCGTACCGCGACAGGTCTACCGCGTCCAGGGCTGCTGGTTTCGAGGGGTCTGGGCTGCTGGCTATGCGGTCCAGCTCGGCCTGGATCAGGGGGCTGAAGGCTGGTTCTAGGGGAGGGGGGAGGAGCGCGTGGTGCGGGTCGTCTGGGACTGAGGCGCGCTCCGCGGCTATGAGTGCTTCTGCGGCTTCGCGTTCGGATTGTGTGGGCTCTGGGTCGACATCTGGGGGTGGGTTTGGTCAGCGTCTTTGGATCTCTTGCCGGTTGTGTCAGATGTGAGGAAGTCTGGGATGGGCTTTGCTTACATGGGAGTGACTCGTGGACTGTCGTTATTGAGGGCATGGTGGGCGACCGGTTTGGAATTGTGCCCCTAAGTAATTTTGATGGATTGCTGCTGTCATCTGGTGGCCGGCCGCAGTGTAGGTTGAACTGTCCGAGGCTGTGACGGCTCTGGGATGGTTGTTTGCTAGTGGAGTCGCAGTGGACCTGTTGGTCGGTAGAGGTGCATTACCCTCAGCTGCTCCCGTGCGAGGTGCCCCTGTCCCTGCCAGCAGGTGGGGGCCAAATAACCGGCACCCAAAACTCACCTCGAATTTACATCTGCAGGACGGCCATTTTTCAAACAGCATGACTGGACAATAGACGACGGTATTTGTTGTTAATTTTAGCAGGAGAGCCATTGGTCCGTTTACTGTGTTCAATCTTGTCAGATGGCCTCCGGACTCTTCTGCAAAATCAAAATCCATTGCCATTGCGTATTTCGCAGCATCGTCATGGAACTGTACGGATACCGGCTGCATTCATTGGATTTTACAAACCCAATTTGTAACCCAATCTGCCATTGGACAATTACTTTCGCCAAATGTTGGGGCCATATTTGCATATGCAGACTCTGAAGGGGCCACAGGCTGCAGAGTTTGGCCTTCGTCTGGGATAGCAGGAGCCTAGGTGGAGGGTTTCGTCAGCTCCCACAACGAATCATCAAGGATTCTTGCTGTGATGTGACCTTGTATTGACGTTCTCGGAGCTCTGACCGCCACAGGTCTTCATTCTGAATCGTCACATTTATCCACAACAGCCCAGCTGGCGTTGGCAAATAGCTCAAACGCCACTGCGTCAGGATACGTGTAGACATCCAGATGAGGTTGATAGGAGTGGCTGCCAGTCTGAGACTGGCAGTCTCTCAGCTGAAAAGTAAGTGCGAACTGAGACTTGCAGAATGTACGGCGATCAAAAGTTACAACACCCATCGACTGTAGGCAAGGGAAGCTGATCCTTTTGTGAGATATCATGTAACCAAAGGGCAGCCGGACATTGCTCACACTTCGTCTTCGCTGTGTCATGACTGTAGCTGGATACAAGTGCAACATCACAAATGTGTAATCCGCAACCGCATCTTGAAACGAGCTGGGGGCGCGTTGTCAATTCTCTCCCCAAGGCCGTACATCTCGTGGTGTGATTTATCCAGGCCAGCTTGTCTTACCTCTTCAATAGCCCTTCTCAAGGTTCGTGACGCGATGGCATTTGCTTCCACGAAATATTTGAGCAAGTGTAGATTTAGGTCAATCTGTATGGCGTTTCTGTTCTTTCTTCTGCTTGACGATGAGGCACCGATTAGATAATGTTCTCGGGCTCCGTTTCTGAGGCTTGGATATCATGCGGAAAAGATCTACTCGCTTCCAGGGACATGCAAAATTTCCTCCCTGGCTCATGTGTAACCATGTGGGAATATACAAAAAAATCAGTTCGTCATCAAAAGCGTAGTTTTCATCGAGTGGCCCCTTCTCAGGGCCCTACGTAGACAAGTAAAGGGTCCAACCGCACTGGGTTCGACAGCCGTGATGCACCAATTTGGTGAGGACTTGGCGTTGGCTCCAAATCTGTCGGTCTCATTACAATCTCTTCGTCGTTGGACAGAGACACGCCTCACAGTCATCAAGTCACAACCCAGCTGTTCTGTCTGCCTAAGGAGGCGTTTGTATACCAACATGGCGTACTTGTGGCACCTAAACAAGATGGATTCTCCTTCGGGCTGCCAGTTAGTCGCTCAAGCCAACTTCAATCATGAGATCACGGGTAATAGACCGGTTGTCTTAAAGTAACGGCACACAACTGTCTCCCCCTGCCTGGGCACTCCACTAGTCTGATATCTCCCTTCCCAGGATATTGTTGCTTCATGGCAGATTATTCTTCTCGGTGTATTTTGCCCATACCTACCTACCTGTGGCCCAGACGCAGGGAGACACCAGTTGTTTGTATTCATTAAACTAGGTCCGAGACATCGTACGCTTTGCTTTTCCATATACGACCGCTCCCCGGCCTGTCCCTCCGTGCGAGTCCGGAGATCAATTATTTGCGCAGGGCTGGAAACGATGAAATCTCTATTGATGACCTTAGCATGTCCGTTTCGATTTGAGATAATATGAACTATTTCCCTCAACTTCATTAGGACTCTACAACCTCAGATCTGATCAACAGTTCCCGTGAGATCTTGTCAAGATGCGGGTCACATTGATGCCCAGTCGATTGGCTTCTTTAATTCCTATTCTCCTATTGACGTCTTCAATCTTGATCCATGGCTCAGCTATTCCGAACAGCGAGAGGCGTCAGTATAATGCATGCCAACGCACAAAGGTTGCAATTTTGTAAGTTTCATTCTTCTCCAGGCTGTGGTCAAGGCTTCACAGGAACCTCTGGCTAAAGTATAGAGATGAAGAGGAGCGGGCATTGCTGGAATCACCACAGCTGTAAGTCCTCAAGACTTGTGCTTATCCGCAACGAATCCTGTAGGACAAGTATATTCACAACTTTGTTCCTTCATTTCTAGCAAGCCCTATCCAACCAGTCCGTCACGGACTTCCTGATCTTAGAATATCAGGGTGAGATCGGCGGACGAGTTCACCACGCCGACTTTGGCACGGGATCAGATGGAAAACCACTTCTGGTCGAATATGGGGCCAATTGGATACAAGGCCTTGGCACTCAAGACGGCCCAGAAAACCCAATCTGGACATTTGTGAGGATTCCCTTTCCCATGAGTTGCGAAGTTGTCATGACTCACTGACAAATGGTGGTATTTCAGGAGAAGAAATGGAATATCTCGAATCAAGAGTCCAATTTCTCCCGAATCCTCACATACAACGAATCCGGTCTGTCAGATTTCGAGTCCGAGATAGAAGAGTATGAAGATGCCTTCTTCCGCATGACACAAGAAGCCGGCGAGCTTCTCACGGACAATGTCCAAGACAAGACGATTCGTGAGGGCCTAATGCATGTCGGATGGGTGCCAGATCAGCGCGACTACCCGGCCGCAGCCGACGCCGTCGAGTGGTGGCTCTATGATGGCGAGCAGGCTTACACTCCCGAGGAGACAAGTCTTGTATTCAACTCGGTTCGTACGATACCATGTCGATATTTATTTTTCCAGTTTTTTTACCGTAGCCCCATCCTGAGCCCTGGGCTCATTTGTGAAAGCCACCAAAATGAACCATTTGGTATTAGGCGGCGGACTACTTGCTCTTGGAACAGATTGCTGATAGTGAAAGCACAGGCCGTGAACAACTTCACTTTCTTACAGTATAGTGGCAAGAACAACTTCGTTATCGACCAACGCGGCCACAACACGTGGATCAAGGGTGAGGCATCGACGTTTCTAGATGAGGATGATCCACGTCTACTCTTGAACTCCATTGTCAGTAACGTCGAGTACTCCGACGAGGGCGTTGAAGTCACCATGGAAGACGGATCTTGTATCTCTGCCGACTACGCCGTCTGCACGTTCAGTTTGGGTGTTTTGCAACACGAATCTGCCGTGGAATTTGATCCTCCACTCCCAGACTGGAAGAAGACATCCATTGACATGTTCAACCTGGGCACATACACGAAGATATTCATGCAGTTCTCTGAAAGATTCTGGCCAGACGACACTGAGTTCTTTCTGTATGTCCTTTCATCCCCAACCTCCTTTCCTATCTCGAATATGGCCCGTACGAGCTGGTCCGTTTTCCTGCCAAGCTTGTGTTCTTTTGTGGCCGTATTCTCTTGCTTTTTACTTTCGGTAACTGAATTCTGAATTAGCTACGCTGACCCGACACAACGAGGCTGGTATCCGATCTGGCAATCCCTGGACCTTGACGGCTTCTTCCCAGGCTCACACATCCTCTTCACCACCGTCACCGAACGCGAATCCAAGCGGGTGGAGCGCATGACCAACGAGCAAACACTCGCCGAGACGATGGACGTGCTCCGCGCCATGTTCCCAAACGTCACAGTGCCGGAGCCGACGGCATTCGCCTACCCCCGATGGGGCACCATCCCCTGGTCGTACGGGTCATTCTCGTGCTGGCCGGCGGGAACGACGCTCGAGATGCACGAGAACCTCCGCGCCAACGTCGGGCGGCTGTGGTTCGCCGGCGAGCACACCAGCGCCACCTACTTTGGGTACATGCAGGGCGCCTGGTTCGAGGGCCGCGACGCCGGCGACAGGATCGCGCAGCTTCTCCGGGGCGAGTGTATTGGCGACGCGCCCACCGGGGGTGCGACTAGAGGCGACGGGGACTGTGGCGAGAGGGTGAGGTATGAGAAGCTGCACGGGACCACTGAGCTTGATGAGTATAATGTCCAGAACGGGTGGGATGGGACGAGCTTCCAGACGAATGGGTTGGATGAGGAGTGAGTAGGGCTCAGTATCATGCATGAATTTCTTCAATTAAAAACGCTTGTATTAATTGATATCAAATGTACCGATGATTCACTTCACGAAGAAATTCTGCCATATTTCCGCTGGCTTGATTGGTTCGTGTGGATGTTTCGTGATGTAGGACAACCGACGATGACAAGAAGAGGCTGTTCTGATCTCTTCTACAGCGTAAAAAGCCCGCTATATCCCTCGCCAGTTCACATGAACTTCTTTCGGCTTCTTCTGGAATGGGACATCAGTCACCTGTTCAAATATGACAATACAAGTTCGAGAAGCCTCATCTTAGACACAGAAGCTCAAGCATCAGATGAAATAGGCTCATAATCAGCGTTAGGAAAGACTACAACATACACCTCGCTTCCAGATGGTCAATGTTTCCACCAAATGCCAGCACGGGGAATTTGAAAGTACTAGGGAGACAAACAATACGCCAAGCCCGCTGTGCTAACCCGTGGACGCCAGGCTCGCCATCGCTTGCAAGAAGTTGCCAATCACTTCTTGGTGTCAATCCTTAGCAACTAGTCATTATGGAAGACTCGATATTTTCTACATTTGCCCCATGTTCCTCGCTTGGGAGTGAAAATTCATGCTTCTAGGTCTTGCGCTGCACCGGAAGAAATTGCACTCTTACCTGCGGCTTGGCCAGGAAGCCGTAATGCAGTAAATCCCGCTCGAGACCTATGAAGTTCAGTGTCTCTCCCGGCGCCTTGAATAGGTCAAATTGCCAGAGTAACTTTGATATGAAAAGCTTTGCTTCTGCCCAGCCGAGCTCCCTGCCAATGCAGGCGCGCGGCCCGAGGCTGAACGCCGGAAGCCCCTTGCATGCGTCATTGGCGAAGATCTTGTCATATTTCGGGTGTGAGGCCGGCAGGTACCGTTCTGGCCGGAAGTGCCTCGGGTCATGGAAGTACCGGGGGCTTCGGCCGAGGGTAAAGATGCTGGACTGCACGGTTACCTGGTGAGGCAAGGCGAACTGTTAGTTTTGTGGGCGGGATTGGGTAGGTGAGGGGACCAACGTACTCCTTTGGGAATATAATGGCCGTCGATAACTGCCCCGGGGCTATAACGCGGGAGGCCGGTAGCGTTCGTGGGGAGAATCCGAAGGGTCTCCTCCAAGCACGCCGTGAGATACTGTAATTTTGCAGTGCTATGGACGTTGATGCGGTCATAGCTTTCAAATTTGTCCCGGATCTCATCCGTCAAGACCTTGTAGCACTCAGGCGTCTCAATGAGATAGAATATCAGGAAGTAATACCAATCTGCCATGGGTCCAAAGCCAGCAAACATCATCTGCAATGCCACAGAGCCCAGATGCAAGAGATCGCTGTTACCAGTTGGCGGCTCCTCATCGGCTGGCAACACGAAGTCGAAAAGGTCCGGGTGTGGCGTTCCGCCACGCCTGTCGATACGCCGCAGCACACTCTTTCGCGTATTGGCCTCCATCTCAGCTAGCGAGCTTAGTTTCTTTACTGGCGCAAAGAGGTACTTGACAGGGCTGATCATGGGGAACCGTTTGAACACCTGGATCATAGTGGCGAACGCATTGAAAGCAAGAAGGACATCGAGGGCGACTGGGTCCTTCTCTGGAGAGCAATGCCTATGTCAGTACCTTTATCAAGAATAAGAGGAATCCATGAAAACGGAGACATGCCTTCATGCAAGGCAAACGATGTGTCTTCATTCCACGCCACATCCTGGGCCGTGTCCCAGGCCACCCAGTGCGTCCAGTCAACAAGGCTTACACCCCGGGCCCCTATCTCCTTCATCCGCTCCACGAAGAAGTCCATGTGCTTGTGCATGACAGGTTCGAAGGACCGTATGGAGCGGGGGCTGAAGGCGGGCAGGACCTTCCTCGCGACCTCGTGGTGTCTGACGGGGTCCTCCTCCCAGACGATGCCGCCCAGGTTTGCGCCGCGGTTCTGGAAGTCCGTCTTCGGGAAGAGCTCGAGCCCCTTTTTGGCCGGCAGGTAGATGTCGGCGAAGGCCTGCGGGGTGAAGAAGACGAGCTCGTTGGGCGCGATCCGCACCACGTCACCGTACTTGTTTAGGGCGTCTTCGATGGCCCATGGGTAGCGCCCGGACAGCCTGGTGGTGTTGTCAGTGTGAGTTGTTTGATGTAGACTTGAAGGCTCATGTGACTTACCACTTCTGGGCATACCAGATGTTCGACACGGCGGCGATGCGTGGGCCGGGGAACTTGGCGAGGGGGTGAAAGTACAGTAGATAGATGCACCTCAGCGCGGCGTAGACGGTGATCTTTGAACGGATTTAGCGAGGTACAGACTTTTTGGAATAAGCAGGCTGTCATACGGCTCCAAAGACCACGGTCACAAGAACCTCCGCCTTCATGATTTCGGAAGAAAGGAGTAAGTGAGCCATGGTTTACTAGGGTGGTCTGTGACTCGATTTATGTGATGGTCCGATGGATGATAGGCACTGGTGTTGGCAGACAGGATCGCTGCTCATCCGGACTACCTATATCGACATGTTGGAGTCATGTGGCTAGGTCTCAAGGGCCATGAAATCATAAGAGGTCTACAAGGTTGGACTTCTGGGTGCTGACGAGAACGCGGGAAAAGGTTCTTGGATAGGTACGTTTTGTTGGTTTATGATCGGCCCTCGCACCCTGGCGAATCCTTCGGCCCACAGAGAGCAATCGACCAACAGGTCATCCGGCGGCGCAGCAAAGCCAATTTAAATACGCCCGTAGTCGAGGATCGCTCAGGTTGGCTAGCAGGGAGGCCAAAGAAAGAAAAAAAAACCCCCCTTTTAATACTTAAGAAATTTGTACGCGGCATATTCAGGTGCGAGTTGCACGCTTCGTATAGCAAAGCTCAATGATGTACTCCATTAGACCAAGATAGGGCAGAGAGCTACTCTTGGATTCTCTACATCTTCGAAATATGAGCTGAAGTTGATTGATGCTTCGCATTGCAGATTCCTGACAGCGCATGAGGAGCTCAATGTCGCGCTGAGATGCAGAATGCAGAACATGCTTGCTTGGTTGGGAACGCTTCCTAACCTGGGAACTTATACAGGCGCGGATAAGGCGTGCAGTAGCTCCAAGTAGCCCTGTAGCCCCCAGAGCTTGTCGCCCGCCCACATTAGCCAGCCGTCGAATCGGGGCCTTTCCAAGCACCCGAAACGGGGACGGATGGCCACTGCTTCTGACTGCCGTTCAGCTAAGTACCTAGGTATGACAGCATACTGACTGTCCCACCTACAGGTCGCCCGGACGGTCCGCAGGTGCTGTCACTGCATTGCCGTCACGTTCTTGGCTTGTTCACGGCTCTGCTTCTATCCAAATCACACTTCTCACCGTCGCCATGCCGGAGCTGTAGAGAGGAAGGACGAGCGAAGAACATCGCGCGCGCGAGAGAGAGAGAGAGAGAGCGAGTATGGACAAGCATAAGTCCTTGGCGGCCCAGGGCCCACAACACCATGCCGTCGCACATGACGACAATGAGGCCGGTCCTCCATCACCATCGGCGTCGGAACCATTTCGCAGGACAACCACGATTCCATGGTTCTCTTTCCTTTTTCTCATCGCATTCTCACTCTATCTCATAGACACGGTCGCCTCACCGCCCGCCAGAAATGTCCTGCACTGGTTCACAAACGATGCGCCTCCCGCCACGACCAACAGCCCTTACGAGGGTGATCAATATCTCCTGGGTGTGGGGAAAGCCGACATCACAGGGCCAGTCGTCGAGGTCAACCTGATGGGCTACGCAGACCCAAAGCAGCTTGGGACTGGCCTGCGTCAACGCCTGTACTCCCGCGCCTTTATTGTGGGGGACACCGAGAACCCCGCCGACCGCTTCGTCTACTTGGTGCTGGACATCCAGTCGGGGGACACTGCCGTGAGATATGGCATCTTGTCTGGTCTCAGAGACCTGGGCCCTGAGTATGCAGTCTATCAGAACCACAACGTCGCCGTCACCGGCACACATTCTCATTCCGGCCCTGCCGGATGGCTTAACTACCTTTTGCCCCAGATCACCAGCAAGGGCTTCGACCATCAGGGCTATCGGGCAATAGTCGACGGTGCCATACTTTCCATAGTTAGGGCCCACGAGACTCTCCAGCCTGGCCATCTCAGCATCGGCTCCACCAAGGTACACGGCGCCAACATCAACAGAAGCTTGTTCGCTTATCTGGCCAACCCGGAGGAGGAGCGCGACAAGTACAACATCAGCAGCGAGGACGATGGTTCTGTGGAGAAGGATCTTACCCTCTTGAAGTTCCAACGAGCATCCGATGGGAAGAATATCGGCGTCCTGACCTGGTTTCCCACCCACGGCACCTCCATGTATGGCAACAACACATTAATCACGGGCGACAACAAAGGAGTCGCCGCCTACCTGTTCGAAAAGAGCGCCGCCAAAGACCCGTCTGCTGCCGACGGCTTCGTTGCCGGCTTCTCGCAGGCAGATGTCGGCGACACCAGCCCAAACGTGCTGGGCGCATACTGCGAGGACGGCTCCGGGGAGATGTGCAGCTTCGAGAACAGTACCTGCCCCAGCGACGGGAGGAGCCAGAAGTGTCACGCCCGTGGCCCACTGTACGCGGCCGATGACACGGGAACCTCCTCCTGTTTCGAGATCGGCCGACGGCAGTTCGTTCCAGCCAAGTCCCTCTACGACGAGCTCAATGTAAACCCGGTCCCCGTCCAAGGGCCCTGGGTCAAGTCATTCCACACATTCCACAACATGTCAGACTTCACTTTCAACCTTCCAAATGGGACCTTGGTATCAACCTGCCCGGCTGCCCTGGGCTGGTCCTTCGCAGCAGGTACCTCCGATGGGCCGGGCGCCTTCGACTTCACACAGCACGACGGCGACCCATCAAACACGTCCCCGGTGTGGCGCGTGGTATCCGGCTTCCTCAAGGAGCCC
Organism: Diaporthe citriasiana; assembly: GCA_014872975.1. NCBI lineage: Eukaryota > Fungi > Ascomycota > Sordariomycetes > Diaporthales > Diaporthaceae > Diaporthe > Diaporthe citriasiana. The sequence continues at coordinate 428,482 of JADAZS010000013.1, read as the reverse complement.
TCAGACGAGCAACGCGCGTGCCAGGGAGCCAAGCCCATCCTCCTCGACGTCGGCGAGGTATACAAGCCCTACGCCTGGACCCCCAACGTCGTCGACGTCCAGGTCCTCCGCGTGGGCCAGCTACTCATCGTCGTCAGCCCCGGCGAGGCGACCACCATGGCCGGGCGGCGGTGGAAGGAGGCAGTCAGGGCAGAGAGCACGGCGCTGTTCAGCGGCGACGACGACGACGACGGCGCGCGCCGCCACGGACCGAGCCCCGTCGTCGTCCTGGGCGGCCCGGCAAACAGCTACACGCACTACATCGCCACGGAGCAAGAGTACGCCATCCAGCGGTACGAGGGCGCCTCGACTCTGTACGGGCCCCACACCCTCGCGGCCTACATCAACGTGACGCTGGCGCACCTGCCCTCGCTCGGGGCGCGGGCCCCCTCCGGCCCGCCCCGGCAGGACCCGGAGACCTTCCCGCCCGACAACACGAACCGCTCGCTCAGCTTCATCACCGGCGTCGTGCGGGACGGCACGCCGCTGGGCCGGTCCTTCGGCGACGTCAAGCAGGACGTGCGGCGCTTCTACCGCGCCGGCGCGCCCGTCTCGGCCGTGTTTGTCGGCGCCAATCCGCGCAACGACCTGCGGCTGGGGCGCACGTACGCCGCCGTCGAGAAGCTGGTGCCGGGTGGCGGGCAGAAGCAGCAGGAGGGTGAAGGGGATTGGGATGGGGATGGGGAGGAAGGGGAGCTCTGGCAGACGGTCAGGGACGACAGCGACTGGGCGCTGGTCTTCCGGTGGAGGCGGACCAGCGAGGTGCTCGCCATGAGCGAGGTCGAGATCACGTGGGAGACGGACAGGGAGCCCGAGGGCGAGCCTGAGCCTGGTGTGTACCGGCTCCGGTATTATGGTGACTGGAAGAGCATTGGGGGCACCATTACTGAATTTGAGGGTGTCACTGGGGCTTTCACGCTGGTGTGATGTAGATTACACGTGGTAGATTCTCGATGAGGGGCACCTGCGATGGTTTGTCGGAATTTATGAGGTTGGGGCGTTATCTGCATGCCATAGTATGAAGGGGAAGGGGGGAGGGGGCTGCTATGGCAAAGACCATTGGCATCGGTTGCAGGGACGGATCAAATGGTTGGACGGGGTCAAGACTGGTAGATGCAAACTCCGCTAGGACATCTTTGTACAGTTCGCTTGGTTTCAAACCGTTGTGCCCACCACTTTTGAGTGATGGTGGATGAACATAAGCTTTAAGGCGTGTCGCGATTCAGCAATTTAGAAATCCGCCGGCAAGAGGAAGGCATGGCGTTCCGAGCCACAACCAGTCTCCTTAGACGAGCACACACTCGAGGATCATCCCAATCGATCTACGGTCAAACTATGGGAAGATAACAGTCTCGATTTCAGGATTCCCGATGGGGACTATCTGTGCCTTTTTGTGCTCCATTTGCTGACCTCTCCGAGCTGCCAAAAATGCCGGAATCATGTGAATAACAAGGGGTTGGTGTACATACTCCATACAAGATGCCAATGCTATGCAGCAAAAGAGGAAGAGCAAGTCAAATCGCCCGGCGCATGCCCCTCCTGCGCGGGGGCCGACGCGATTGGGGATAAAGCAGTTCAATAAGTCCAAAACCAGGGGTCCAAATACTGTGTAGTAGTAGTGGTAGTAGTCGTCGTCGTACTTGCTCGTGACTACTGAATCTTCCCACCAGTACCCAACGGCATCTCGAGTCGCTAAACACTCGGTGCCAGAGGCACATCGTCTCAATGGTTCATGCTTTGTACGTACCACTTGGTATCACCGTATATCTGCGCCAGTCCCTCAATTGAAACCACTTGGTCCAACGCCTGCGCTTCGCCTTTCTTTTTAATACAGGTGTCACAGCTGCTTTTCTTCTTCCTTGCCTGGCCCCTTCGAATTAATGTCCTCCAACTCATCCGCTCTACTTCTTGTTCGCCTTCTTGTGCTCCTCCAAGGCATCGGCGAGCTTGTTTGCCAGCTCGTTGGTCTTGACCTGAAGCATCCAAGTCTCCAGGCCCTTGCCGTCTTCCTTCGCACAAGGAACCTTGATCCACTTTGCGCCCTTGTCGACTTTGTAATCGAAATCAGGCAAAACGGTTTTGTTCATGGCGACATTGCCACGAGGCTCGCCACGCAGCAGGATGCGCACGGCGCCGGTGCTCTTGTGTTTGAGGAGCCTGAGTGGTCCCAACCCTTCTGTCTTCCATGGGTTCTTCTTGGCGCCCTTGTCTTTTTCGTCGTCGTCATCGGACTTGGGCGCCAGTCGGAGAGCCTTGGCTCGCACCTCATGAACGACCTGCTCGTCCTCTTCCCCGGGCCCACCTTCGGTTAGGGAAATTTGCTCCTGTGGTTTTCCGTCCTCGTCAGCCGTCTGTTCGCTCGTTGCATTATCCTTCTTGGCCTGCGCGGCTTCTGGCTCGGGTGTGCCAGCCGCCGGCGTCGTAGCTAAGCTAGACGCCCCGCCAAACAAAGGGGTATCTTTACATGACGTTAATGATGGACTGCCAAGAATAACGAAATGTAAACTATAAGAAAATAAGAACCAAGACACTACTTACTCGTGCCAGTCGAAGATCCAGCTGGGGGCGCTAGACTACCAGCAAAGATGCCTTGCGCCGCATTGGCCGGCTGACCGGAGAACATATTGGCGGAAGAGGTCGGCTGAGACGGCGCCTGTTGAGCGCCGCCGAAGTTGAATAAGGAAGATCCACCGTTAGGCTGCTGGCCCCCAAAGATGTTGGACGACGGGGCAGGTGTATTGTTTGCAGGCTGAGAGGCGCCACCGAAGGTGAAGCTAGACGACGAGGGGCCATTAGTTGCGGGCTGCGAGTCCCCACCGAAAGTGAAGCTGGACGAAGCTGGAGCCGCTGGAGCGGTAGTGTTATTACCAAACTGGAATGGCGTGCTGGCTGTTTGACTCTGAGCCGGAGTCGCTCCAAAGTCGAACGAAACTCCAGCAGCATCCCCACCCGAGAATGGGTTCTTGAAAGAGCCCTGGTCACCACCAGCGTTGAAGGTGAAGGAGCTGGTCGCTGGCGCTGGCGCTGGCGTGCCAGTGCTGCCAAACGTGAAGCTCGACTGTGGGTTTGGGATGGTGTTGTTGCTGTCATTCCCAGACGGGGCCCCGAACAGATTGGTCGAGGGTGTGCTCGAAGCTCCACCGAAAGTGAAGCCCGTGCTGGGAGCGGAAGGGGCGGGAGTGTTTGCGAAGATGCTAGGCTGTGTCTTCGCTGGCTCGGCCTGGGGTGCTGGATTTCCAAAAAGAGACGGGGGAGCAGGAGTATCTGCCGGCTTCGAGCTTGGAGCAGGCGCGGACGAAGTGGTGCTTCCAAAACTGTACGTCTTGCCACTGTCTTTCGAGCCGGTGCCGAAGACCGCGCCAGCTTCTGTCGAACCCTTTGCTGCCTCCGCAGTCTTGGGTGGTAGACTGGCCGCGGGTGCCGGGGCGCTACCTCCGAAGGAATACTTCTTGGATGCTGGCTCGGCAGATGTGCTACCAAAGACCGCACCAGCCTCATCAGAGTCGGGCTTCTTCCTCTTGGGGGCCGAGTCCTCCTTCTTTTCCTCACCCAAGCTAGCCTTTGTGCCAAACAGTGTCGACGTCGAAGATGGCTGAGCACCAAACAACGATGGAGTTGAGAACGGTTTGTCGTCACTCTTGGCGCCGAATAGCGGACCGCTGGGCTTGTTGTTCGTCGTTCCGAAGAGAGACGGCGCTGAAGCCTGGGTCGTAGTGGCAGGTGTGTTGAGGTTGGCGAAGATAGACGTCGGCTGAGCCTGAGTGGCGGGGGTTTCAGCAGGTTTTCCGAAAGGCGTCGTGCTTGCAGCGCTAGGCTGTCCGAAGAGACCAGTTGCGGGTGTTGTAGAAGACTCCGGCTCGGCAGACTTCTGCTGAGCAGGCGTAGATGCACCGAAGGCAGGAGTACTCGAGGCGTTCCCGAAGAGACCGCCGCTCGAGTCTGACGGCTTCGAAGGCTGGCCAAACAAAGATGGCGCGTCCTGTTTGGGCGTCTCCTTTGCAAAATCTTGTACCTGAGTGCCAAAAGTCGGTGCTGCACTGGCCTTTGGGGTGGTCGAGCCGAAGACTGGCCCAGTGCTGTCCTTGGGCTTGCTGGCAAAGATGGAACTCGGTTGGCTGGTGGTTGCCCCAAAGAGTGAGGCACCAGGCTGCGACGCTGCACCGCCGAACTTGATGGGAGTGTTCGGGTTCCATGTCTTATCCTGGGCCTCCTTCAGCGGGCTTGCCGGTGGCTTCGTGCTGAAGAGACCGGTCGCGCTTTCAGGTGAGGCTCGCACAGGCTCGCCATCTCCGCCCTTTGTAATACGTCCAAAGAGACCAGTACCCTGAGAGCCGGCGTCGGTGGAATCGCTTGGCTTCTGAGTGCCGAAGAGCGACGGTGCACTGCTAGTAGCTGGTTTCGGAGCCGTGGGCTGGCTTGCCGGTTCCTCGTCCTCAGCCTCTGCGTCCTCGGACCCGTCCTCATTATCCTCATCATCTTCACTGCCCTCGGGCGAGTTCTGCTCAGACAGGTGACCGAAAATGTTGCCTGACGAGACCTTAGCCCCGGCGCCGAAATTCGGTTGACGAGAGGCCTGCGCGGGCGGCTGTGCAAACAGGTTCTTCGCGGCAGATTTCGTGGGGCTTGCAGCTGGTCGCGCTGGCGAGTTGGCAACATCCTCGAAAATCGAGAGAGTGCTGGACTTCTTGCTGGGCTGATTCTCATCATCTAGGTCCTCAGCTCCGCGTTTGGTTTTCTTCGCGAATGGTGTTGCACCCGCGTTCGAGATAAGTGCCGTTGACTCGGTTAGAGGCTCTCGCTCTGTGAGGTTACGGCGCTTGTTCGGGCCCTCGTCGTCTCCAGCTCGCCTCTTCACCGAGGATCTGAAGTTGCTGGAGGTGCCGTTGACCTTAGGAGCCTCAGCCTCCTCCATCTCCTCATCCTCCGGCACATTGTTCTCGTGCTTCCACTTCTTCAATAGCTCCCTGGAAGCGGGAACAGTTTTGAATTCGTAGAGGCCGTATCGCAGCATAATCAGGCTCCGGCTCTTCTCATACTCCTTCGCGAAGTTCATGATATTGACTCTCCAGTCCTTCTTCGCGAAGATTTCGGAGGCAGCATACTTCAACCGTCGCAGGTCGAGGACACAGAGAAACTGACGTCGCTGCAGGTCATCGAGCTCGGCGGGGACGAGGTGGGACAGGAACTCGTCAGCGTAGACAGAGCCTACCCTATCTGGACTGTCGGGTACCTGCTTAGCTAGTTCCTCGCCATCGAGCTCAGGTGGGGGGGAGGCGATCCTCATAGGGAAGAGGTTGGTCGAGGAGGTCTTGGACATGGCTCGCCCATTGAGGTCGGCAGTGGAGGCTCGGAATGACCGACCCGGCGTGACGGCGGTAAAGCTCTCGCGGGTAGCGTTGGGGGGTAAGCGGGGGGAGAAGGTGAATTTTGGAGTGCTGCCGTTGGCAAGGCCAGTCCTGTTGAAGAGCTTGCCTGGCGTGTTGGCAGGCGAGTTGGAAGCATGCCGAGGCTGGTTTCGTTCGAAAAGGCGTCTGCCCGCTACCACAGACGATGAAGCTGCTTGGCTACCGGCGCCAGGGCCTGTAGACCTCCAGCTTCCCAAGGTTCGCGACGAGGGTCGGCCTCGGACATCATCATTTACCTCATGACGCAGCTTGGAGGGGAAGCCGCTGAAGGAGGCTGGCTGGCTGGGGCGAGAGCCGTATTGAGCGCCACGTTGTCGCGTGGAGGTGTCCATGATGAGACCAGACGATCGCAAAGATCTACTGCGAGAAGCAACGCATCCAAAATCGGTGTTGCGCGGACAGGATTGTGTACCGCGCCGGTAGAGGGGCTCGGGCGGATTAGTAGTCGCGCAGTGTCGCGCGTGGGTCGGTAAGGATCAGCGGGGCAAAGCCGTCGAGGTTCGAGTGAAACCGAGACAGGAGGCTCGCGCTGTTGAAGGGGATTGATGAGTGGATGCACTGGATCGAGCTTCGACGGCGAAGGCGAAGGCGATGGAAGAAGGGCGCGATAACAACCTCAAGCTTCCTCGAACCAGAATAAACAAAGGCGCAACGTGTCTCGGGTCTAGAAGAACAGAAAGGAGAGATTCATCAAAATGAGACGCGTCCCGATGCGATTGACATCGAAAGAGAATCGATCGAGGTACGCGAAGGCCGATGCAGATGAGGTGGATGGGTGGGAGGATGCGAGGCAGGCGGGAAATTCTAGACGGGATGGGGGGGATCTGCTGCCTTGGGTCGGTCGCGCGACGGACGGGTGCGGATGAGGGTTGAGAAAAAAAACCAAGGTTTTGGAGGCGGGAGCTGGACTGGCTGGCTGGCTGGACTCCCCAAAGAACGCCCGCCGCCTTCTGACCTTGCTGAAGGGCCACATGGTCCGAGCGTCTCCGGGGGAAGCCTCGATCATTGTACCTCAGTACCTGGGGTACCTGGGTACATGCAGCAGTGGAAAAATCGAGCAGGGGCGGCCGGATGCGGTCTGCCAGCCTGCCAGCTCGATGCAGCTGGTCACCAGCTGGGCGGATGCACCTGCCACGCTTGCTCAATCCCTGTTCCCCTGGCGATAGAGGGACGGATGCTTCATGTGATTCACTGCATGCACCTTATTCAGAGAGTATGCAACACTGCATACCGGTTACTGTTTCTGTGACAAGTTTTCTGGACGTACTCCAGCTCGTGCACTGCATTGCAGGCCAGCTATGAAGATCCGGCATGGCTCTTAACAGGCGGGCTGGCGCAGTATCAAAAAAAGGCACATGGTGGCCACGTCCAACTATGAGAACATGCGCAAATTGGTACTGCTAAATTGTAGTCTAATTGCATGACATCCAAAGATCTCGTGCTGCAGCAATGCGTTCAGCCATCTGTAATGTACATACATTCCTCGCGCCTGTCAGAGAAGACACCGCCCTGTTCCCAGCCGCGGCCGGCCATCAGGGGTGGGAAGATGGATCACACCCTGGCTCCCGCGGGCGCCCGCCCCCATCCGTCCAGACTCCGTCGTAACGCATCACGAACCTCGGTCTCTACAACTTGGCCTTGGTCTGCGCCTTCTTCAGGATGGGGTCCAGCTTGGTCGCCTTCATGACGTTGCCCTTGATCTTGAGCTTCCCGGCCATGAATAACCTCTGGGCGTTGCCCTTGCCGGTGACGAGGTTGCCAAAGTCGGCGTCGGACAGGGTAAGTGTGACTGTAGGCCAGGTCAGTAGATGCCCTTCTGTAATTGTACGTAGCGTGACCTACCATCGGCCTTCTCCGCGACTCCCTTGTTGACCTTGCCCTCGTTCTTCAGGTCGATGTGCCAGCTGTCTGTCTCGCCGGCAGCGTTCTTGAGCGTGAAGGCGTAGATACCGTTGCCCTGCTTGATGGCGTCCTTCTTGTCGGCTTCGCTGGAGTTGAGTGCCTCGTTGATGGCCTCGAAGGCAGCCGAGGAGGGGAATTTGTCTGTTGCCAGAGTCAGCCCGTCAGCCAAAGCAGGTCCCCTGTCCGCATCGCGTGCTTGGGTCGCACGTACCATTCTTGAGAGACATTGTTGCGGTGATGAAGTCGGGTATCTGCCCTGATGATTGCAAATGATAAATCGGGGTATTAACATGTATGTGTCGGGAAGCGGGAGAAGTGAGAAGCGACACAGCGTCCTAGAGAAGGGCGTGCGATCCTATGCGGCACTTATAACAACGAGGATTCGGCAGTAGGGACGGGCTGTAATGGCTGATGACCGCATGCCTGGAGTGTCGTAACGGGCATGTGAACGTCCACAGACAGGGCGCTAGGCCGAGGCTCCGACACACCATGTGCTGCTCATCCTGGCCTAGCGCAGTCAGCCCCTACCTAGGACCCCCCATGCCTCCAGTCCCAGGCCCGTGGACCCTGTTTCGGGCCCTCGAAGTCCGGGGCAGCCCCACAGGAGTCAACATGCCGCCTCCCACTGCCCGCGGCCGGTCCGACAACCAGTCCTTCAAGTCCCTAAAGCGTATTCTCAAAGTTCTGGAACGCCCAAATGTTCCACGAGTTCCTAATCGCCGTGTTACCTTGACCCCTAGCGGACCGATCGGTTGCCAAGCCGTGTCGGGATGCGCGGTGAGAGATCGACCGTTTTGTTCATGCTAGAGATTATGGAGCACGAATCAAGCATGTTAACTGTTCGTCAAAGTCCATTTCACATGAGCTGACCGTTGTTCGCCAGCCCGGACAGGGGCCCCCTGATGCTGGTAAATGTCACGCTCCGTCCTGTCGGGCCAGGCCGAGGCAGCTTCAATTTCCATGCGCGAGTCCAGCACAACATGCGTCAACGACACATTGGCAAGAATGCTTCACATCCAATTATTCAATCTCACACCTCAAGAGCTACGCTTTCGACTTTTAGCAGCCAGAAATCAACCTCAAAAAAGGCAAGTGCCGCCAAGAAGGCGTCGTTCAGTACCCATTGGCAATGCCAATCTCAGTCTGTGAACACTTAAAATGAGTAGTTAAACGGGTATTCTTCATGGCCATGGAGAACTGCGGACAAGTCAGAATTCCAGGCATGGACATGTCTACAGCGGCTGAAGGTATTGCACGTTCCGGTCTAGGACAGTCTTCAGCTTGACGTCTTAGCTCGTGATCACTGTCGAAGCAGAATTTAATGCAGGTTGTCTGACCTTAACGACCTCGAAAGGCTGTGTAGGCCATGCCATACCATCCATCACCAAAAAGCTTAGACGTCCGAAAGAGGCCGGCCTCCCACAATTCAACTAATTTAAACATTTTATGCCTGTTCTGGATGTGGTCAATTAGGACTAATCACCGTTTGCCATCTCTAGGCGGTAGCGGGAGATACAATACTCTCTGAGGTCATTCTCTTCAGGTGAACCTCGTATGCCGTATTTGCACTGCCACTCCAGCTCGATATACTCCATCGCCCCCGGAATCCTTCAGCCGCTTGGCGTCACACATGACATATCCCCAGCGGTGCAGCGCATGGGGGATATAAGTGCCGATCTGGTTACTGTACCGGCCGTTCCAGAAAGTAACCCATGCTAAGGGAGGCGACAACAAGTCGTCTTGCTCAAATCGCATTTCCTGTTGAGTGCCTTGCAGTGCCTCATGTTCGGAGTAGAACTCTAAATGTCTTGTAAATTGATGTGTCCAATTCCCGACTAGGCACTTCGCACTAGTGGGCTTTTCTCATCGAAGGTAAGCTGTGATTCATAAGATGATGCATTTATCGCTTTAATGGCGATCGTAAGAGTTGCACAATGGTATAGAGGACGGCAAAGAGATTGCGCTTATGCTTACCGGCGCCATCAATCCATGTGTGGCTTGGTCCTGAGCCGCCATATTCGACGTTAGAACTGGTTATGGCGCATAGGTCCTCAGTATCCTCGGCCTGAAATGTTTCCTGCAGGACTGACAGCCCTAGGGAAAGCACGGTCCTGAGTGTTCCCACATTGAGAGGGCCTCCAGAACAGATTTCAGTCAAATCTCTCATACATGGCGGGGAGGTCTAGTGATGGACTCACACTCTGTTTGGTCGAGAAGCAATGTCTCATTGGCGTCTTCATCAAGCCCCCGCGCACACTCCAAGAAGACACTGGTCCATCTTTCCTTGGCAAATTCGTGCACACAAATTATCTACTCAGCTGCCCAGGGGCCAAATGAGTCGATGACTTGCAATATTTGTTGCTCATCCACTGTGCCGCTATTGCAAATCACCTGCAGTCGATACATGGCGTGTTGGATGCGGGACTTCTCAGTCTTTGTCAGGGGGGCTTCTTGCGGAGAGGAGGACAATGCGCCAAGGGCCCAGCGGGCGTAACTTCCAGTCAAAGGCTCGACTACACGAAGGTGGAAAGAGGCCATCTGCTGAGCTACCGTCAGAGATAGTGCATCGATTACAGACGCCGATGGCGCACTATCTGGGCTTTCTGAATAACCGTCGCTTCGGAGAAACGGGGTCCCAGTCAAATGCTCAAAATAGCTATCAGATCGGCATGCGACGTAAGCGTCTAGAAAGATGCCATCAGGAGCACAGGTCAGAGCTCTTTTAAGTAGCGGAAGGTGGTCTTAAGAGTAGACGTAATAAAAACGTGGTGAGCTTCTGATGAGAGCTCGGAGTGAGCCCAGAGATGATTTAGCCAGGATGCAAGTCTGAATCTCGACAGGCAGCCTTTCAAGGGAGGTGAGCGCGGTCTCTGTCGTCCGTTGCGGCGATTCCTGTCGTTCAGGCTGTGGAAGGTTTCTCTTGGAAGTCGACGGGGTGCTGCGGGCAGCAACTCTTTCGTTGGAATCATCTAGGGTAGATGGCCGTCTAGAAATTCCCGAAAGGTTCGGTGGCTTCTTGTGTATATGCAGGAATGGACTTGTTTGATGACTGGCTTGGTGGTCCCATTGATGCCAAACTTGGAGATGAACTCCGCGGAAGGGTTCTCCTGGAGATAGATGGGGTATTTGGAGGGCTTCGGGCAGCAACTCTCTCCAGGGTAGATGAGTGTGTAGAATTCCTCGAAAGGCGAATGCCCTCTTGTGAATGTGCAGGAATAGTCTCGTTTGGTGACTGGCTCAGTGACCTGGTTGACGCGAAACTTGGTGTTCCGACCCGCTCACCAGGCTCTACTGTTGGTTCGGGGCTCATTGATGCAGCATGCGAGCCTCCTGAGGACAAAATAGGGCCCTTCATGGTGGGGAATTCGACGCCAAGGATTTTGTCAAGACGCCGAGTAATTTGCAGCAAGGTCGGTTGGCTTTTCGAAGTTGTTCATCGTTCCTGCTGAGATTGTTGGCTGAGCATAAGCCAGAGTCCGGGCCGTCTGTAATGACGAGCGTCAAACTTTATTTTGTATCACGACACTAATGATACAAGTGAAGAACATCTGGTGCATATAGGCTGCAAAAAGAGAAGTCAAGTCGAGATCCAGCTTTGTAGAATCAAGGCGGCTAAGGGAGGGCGAGGCACAAAAATATAATCTTTGGAGAATTGTACGGAGTGGACCAGAACCTAAAGTTGGTTGTTAGTTGAGTCTCACGGGCTAACCTGCCGGGTCAAGGCAGCTGATGTGGGCCTACCCAGCTTTGTGCGCCAGCCTAGTCGGCTCTTTCTGTCTGCCTACCCAGTACAAAAGAAATAGCTTTAAACACTGCCTTTTTTTTTAATTTTTTTTTTTTTTTTTTTTACGTACCTTAAATTCTCATTGAGCTTGCCCTACAACTTGCCCCTCCTTCTATTACATAATCCCTCAAATACAAAAATTACAAAATCTGATAGAAACTATAGAGATAGCTTTTTGGAATGTACTACGGATGGCTTTTCTGTTCAATTAGAAAGTACTTGATATTCTTAGTAAATTGTTAGGAAACATATACACTAGGTGGGCAGACAGAAAGAGCTGGGTGAGCCGATGCTGGCAGCAAGAGCCATAGGTCAAAACTGTTGCATTCTGTATCGTCCCTGTCTGTAAACACAAAGCAAGTCCAAAGTCGGGTCCCGGCCGCCGCAGACGAAAAGACTGTGACCCCTAAGTTCCCAAAACCTGTAATCTTAAATGTTGTAGATATGCAGCAGCGGCCGGTTCAATGCAGTGCGGGAAGCCCAATCGTGGGTGTCCACTTTGCCAGGCCAAGGGCTGATTTTTGAAACCAATGGATCCCAAGAGCGACGGCAAACACTGCAGGAGGGATGACTGTCAAAGCAGGGACCCAATCCCCAAATGCAAGCACAGGACTTGCACTCATGATGCAGTCATGAATCACCGAAACTGTGGAAGAAACTATTGCGGGGGTGGCAGAAGATAAGCTCAATAGAGGTTGAAAGACTTGATTTCAGAATCAGCTGGCTCTAATTGCGCGTTCTGTCTTTTATTCTCATTTAAATTCGGTGGAAAGTCTACAGGTAAGGCTGGGCCCTTCCACGTCTCGGCGCTACACATTTGAATGTTCAGATACATGATTAACAGTATGTGCCATGCTAAGAGGCGTACATAAGGTACGTAAATGATTGTGGGAAAATCATTGATCTACTAGGGTTGGCTGTGTATTTACACAATTAGACGGCACACCACCTCATCAGCTATAGGGAGCTTCCTGCATGCATACATAGATGTATCAGCAGGCTGAGGGCCCAGAACCATGAAGTATGCATGTCAGCAGTGCCCCGGCTCATCTTCACACGTGCAGTTCTGTGATGGGTTGAACGCTTTACGAACATTCAAATGCTGATGGATTGGCACTGTAGTAACACGAGAACTACCAGTGATTTGTGACTTGCTCCCTGCGGCGTGTGCACGATCAATTCAAATACAAAAGGGGGTGGGGTTCCCGACGCCCTTACCGCCATTACTCGAAGAAAAACTTCAAACTCCCGAGGTCTCGCCACTACCCTTCCAGATTCGAATGATTCCGTGTTCATGGATTTTCAGTCCAACACACCGCCCGACATCCTCTCATCGCTCGGCCCACGGCACACCTTAGCAACGATGGTCTCTTCCGAAGGCGTCTCTTCCAGCAAGGCTTCACCCAGCGTGGCATGGAGGTCGCTCATAAGCCGCAGCTTGGAGGCCTGGGCCGCCCTCAACCGACCAAAGCACCCACTAGCAGAGGGTTGCCTGCGGAGCTACCTCGATCTAGATGATTTCCTGACAAGGTTTTCAACAGGCCTGGGTGGACCCGTGTTCTGGTTTTTCCAACGGAGAGAGGCATTTCTGTCACAGAAAACGATGACCAAGTGGAGCAGAGATCGACTGGATGATTACATTCTTCTCCCCGGCTTCCCCGGCTTCGTCACGCGCGACGAATGTTTCTTTGTCAGCCACTTCTGGCACACTCACGACGACCCGGATCCTGGTGGCAAGTACCTGCAGCTGATGCAGAAGGATCTCGAGGCACAACCATGGTCATACATCTGGGTCGACTGGACATGCATGCCCCAGGAGCCCCGAAGCGAAAATGAAGAGGTCTACTTCCTGCAGGCTCTGCGAACCATGCCGGCCATCATCCGTAACTGCGGTTTCATGTGGTACTACCCAGGCTTCGAACCGCGCACGTGGATACTGTACGAGGTGGCTGAATACGTGCTCACGTGCGAAAACGCACATGAATCACTGGTGACCGAAGACATCAAGGAATTCATGGGCCACGTTAGTGAGATGCGCGACATCGAGGTGAGCGCCACACTCGAAAAATATGGGTACAGATGCACGTTCGACCGCGACAAGGAATTCATCACATCATGGCTAGAACTTCTTATTCTTCTGGACCAACTGCTCGTCGTTGATGATATCAGGCGAATACAAGATAACATTACTTGGCATCACACCTGCAAAACTATGTTGATAAGTACCCTCAACGGCACTGTGACCATTGAACGGTTTAAGGGTACTTTGATAATGGGAGGAGAAGAGTACAACTTCACGCCGTTTCCTCAATGGGTAAGCTGCATTCGATCCATGCTTGTGTGTTTTCAACTAAGCAAGACTGGACAGAAAGATGGAAAATATTCTACAAGCACCGTGTCTTTACCTGCGGAGACGCAGCAATTGAAAAAAAATTGGTAAAACTAAGGATTAAGTTGATCAAGAGAAAAAGCCGTAGGGGGAATACCTCAATTATCAATACAAGTATGGAGGGCTACACCGGTATAACTACATCTAATGCAGATGCACATCACTGTGTAATTAGCTGTGGTCACGGACAAATGAGCGGTCAACTGAAGACCATTTCAGTACTCTCTTGCCCGATATTCGATAATGGGTTATTTTCTTTGTTTCATATGACCGCGGTCAATTTGCTCTTGTTATAAACACATGGGCACCAAGAGGAGGAGTTTGGTAAGGTAGCACTTAAATTTACTGGCAAGAATGGGGAAAATTGGAAACAACATGCAACTACAAATGCTGCACATGTGTCACGTCACCGCCTCGTGCTCTGCGCGGAACGCGGAGCTGTGCAGAGGCCTTGGGACGGACGACGTGTTGGACTACACGCAGGGCGACCTGGTCGGCGCGCTGAAAGCCAAGGGCCAGGTTTTCGACCTCGTCGTGGACAACGTGGGCTCGCTCAGTGATCTTTACTCGGCCTGCGGCGAATTCGTGGTGCCTGGCGGCGAATTCGTGCAGGTTGGCACGGGGATGTCGATGGCTGACATGAAGCTCATGACGTCGCGCATGTTGCTGCCGTCATTCCTGGGTGGAGGGTCCAGGAAGTTCTCTTTGGCGGTCGCGAAGAACAAGCATGAAGACCTCGCCCGTCTCGGCGAGTGGATCGCAGCCGGCAAGATTAAGGTCGTGGTGGATGACGTGTTCGAGTTTGAGGATGCACCAAAGGCTTATGAGAAGCTAAGAGCGGGAAGGGCAAGGGGAAAGACCATCGTAAAAGGTGCCCCATAACTGCTGGAAGATTTGTCCAGGACTGGGTTGAGCGCACTAAAGAAGCTCGCTTCCAGATGTCCATCGACTGACTACCTTCAATGTTTGCATGTACCTACCTAGGTACTAAGGGAAAGGCGCGTGTATCACACTATACTGTATTATGATTGGCACTAAGAAAATGGCATTCAGAAAATAGACTGATTCAACGTTGCTTAACTCTTAGTGAAGTTCCTAAGGTCTACTTGCCAAAATTACAACGGTAGCCTCAGTGATGTGTGTTTTCCAAAGAATATATTCTGGTTCCCTTTGATGTGAGCTGTTGAATGAATGGCAGCTAATCGAATGACAAGCATTGCCTTAGCCATGCTCACATCCTACCCTAGGTACGGCTTGTTCCAAGTCCAAATATTCATCCCGATCTTTTCTACTTCTCCCTGGGGCAGATCTAGCCCTTGATGAAGCGAGCCGGGGTGGATCGTGCCATTTTCCATAAGATTCACCCAGAACAAAGCGCTCAGCGCAATAGGCTTTGCCACAATCCCATCCACCCCCTCACCACATTCGACAACCTCACATAGCCTGTCGTGGGCAAACCGTCTTCTCAGCCGGGGGAAACTCGTACCCGCACTCACGGGTGTCGCTTCTGGGGCCCCGTTCTCTCCCTCATGACCACGCCTTCCGAGCAGGCCCGCGGAGCGCAGCGTCACAAAAAGGCTTGTCTCCCTGTTGCCCTGAGCGGTCGGGTCATTGCTTTTCCACGCGTCGTAGTGCGCCCTGTAGTACTCGGCGGCCCGGTACCTGACGAGCTGCAGGGGCTCCGTGTGAGCCAGAGGCACGTGGCCCTGGAATGCCGAGGCTCGTTCTAAGATGCATTCTATTACTGGATCGGAGATGTTCTTGTCAAGCACATCCGGGAGGACGGCAGACTGTGAGCGGCGGGTGGTGGTGTTGAGGAGTTTATCTGAGAGGCCTACGGTCGAAGTCTCAAATTCTCTGGTTTTGGTCAGGTAATTTGCCAAGGCACACAGCAGGTAATGGCGATACTCACGCGAGTGAAATCAGATACTCGGCCTCGAAAGGTGTGACAAACTCGTCGATATGGATGAGCAATGGGTCGGTCGACAGGATCATGGGCACAAATTGTTTCGGAAGACATTTGTACGTGCCAATGTTCTCATGGTGTGCGAAATAATGTTGTTTACCGAAGTAGGTCAGACCGAGTGCGACGGCCAGGGCCACGACTGACGCTGGCGCATGTAGACATGAAAGAAAAGACAGTTTTACTGCTTGCTTCATCACGAGTGTTGGAGTGATTTCTAAACGTCCCTGTATGGCGTTCTCATCTGAGGACTTGTTCCCAAAGCTGAGCAAACGAGACTGAATAGCGCAGTCCTTCCCAGTATAGAACCAATGGGCAGAACCTTGTCCCGATTCGACAACACCTAGTCCGTGCTTAGGTGCCCTTTTGCCGAAAGAAGCTGAGATGCGAATGCAGCTCGTACCTCTGGGTCCCTGAATTCAAATCTTTTGCCGAGGCAGCTGGATACGGTGTAAGAATTGGATGAAGGTGGGGATTACCGACGGAGTCTGCTTTTCTAATGTTAGAGAGTACTCTCATTGCAGGGGGCCATCACGAAACAAGAGAGCCATCTGCTTCAGATCACGTCCCGCTTCTAGTGTTGATAAACCTTAAATGCATTTGATCAAAATAATGACATGCAGAGCCTTCTCCACGGTATCAGTAGTGGTGTATGTGCCCAAAAAAAGATTCACAGGTCTGAGGCATTGGATGCGACCACCTTGCGAGCCACGTGTTCGATGTATGAACAAGGTTGGTGATCTGGTACGCCTTGAAACCCAGGACTGATGCCAAGCCTTGTGACTATCTCGCTGAAACTAAGCCTGTTCTTTCGTGTTGCCTATTCCCGTGTTTGCCAAACAACTTCCTACTTCGGACTCAGATGGCTGGCTAACTGCTCGTTGGCTTTCGGAGAACTGCAGGACTGGTTACCCACAGAGATGCATGCGCCCGGGACAGGCACTGTCTCGGATTATACTGACCCAAAACCCCAGGGCTACATGTTACATGAGACTTGCGATGGCTCTACCGTGTCTACTTTCTAAACCTCTCTATGATGTATCAATATCCGCAGCCTCTGATTCCAAAAGAATAGTGAGGTTCAGGGGGTTTAACGCCTCGACGCGATCTTGCCAGTGAGAGGATGTTAAGTTTCAGGATCTCTCTGCTGGGATCGTGTCATAAAATTGAAGGGCTACCTTGCCAAGGCTCGGTAGACACTTACAATAGACCGCAGATCTATACCTCATAAGAGTCTTCAAAGGCTTGATCTGAGCTTTGAGTTCAGGCTCTACTAGGAGAGTTTAATTAACGGCATTTGCGAGGGTCCCTCTGAGGCGAACAAGCTGTACCGTACGTCGCTTGCCACGCTTGAAAGAGGAAAGCCGACGGGCGCTGATGATACCTTAGAGTCATATCACATTCCTCGAGTCTCTAGGATGCTACCTTTTAGCCCGCACATTCATCAAAGCGGCCATTCATCAAAGCGGCATTGTCCCTGCGAAGGCCTGAGTTGGGGTTGTGCTGGGAGCATAAGTTTTGTGATGTGGTGATGCACATGTTCGAGACCTATACAAGTGAAACGGCGGAGGTCCAGTGGTGGCTTTCACATCATTAACATCAGCACTTCAAATGCCAAACTCGCTCAATTCGGCGATGCAAGACCTATAGGCTTGCGTATATAAATCTCGTCACCCACCCACCCAGCTCACTAAGCCTAATCTTGGCTCAGGTCTCAAACTACATCTCACCTGTCACCAGTGTCCAACAGCATCCGCAACTACTTACACAAGAATCACCATGCGATACTCCCAGTTTATTCTGCTGCCTTTCTTGGCCGTCGCTGCTCTTGAAGCTTCCCGTACGTGTCTGCGCTTACCACTCCCTACTGTACAACAAATGAGACATGCTGACATGCCAAACCAAAAGGACCAGATAACCTCGACGAGATCGCCAAATCCGGCCCCTCATCGGGCGGACCAGGCCACCGTCGCTTTGCTGAGCCTGAGCCGGATCCCAGGTCCGGGCCCTCCCCCAAGGGAGCGGGTCATCGGCGAGATATCGACGACATTGATCAGCTAGACCAGTCGGGGCCCTCCCCGAAGGGACGGGGCCACTGAATCGGGATCCGGTCGCACTCTGGGCGTCGGCGACTAGAGCCCGGACCAGGAAGACCCTGGTGGGTTTCACGTGGCCTATTGCTTCGATACAAGGCGTCGTATGCAGTTGCAGACGTTGTAAGTGAGGGAGAAAGGGAGGGGGGGGGGATAAACATGACGGAACTCCACCGTCAGTGCTCCACTCGTTGTTCATGAAATATGTATGTTGGTGTTGTCTCGGAGGAATGATGCTCTCAGAGGAAGCTCGATTGCGCTGGTCATGTAAAAGAAAGAGAGTGTAAGAAGTCATACTTACCTCGAAAGGCCAGGTGCTAGTCAGCTGATTATTCTCACAAGTTGGTCGCACTGGAAAGCCGTCATCAGACGCGCACCAATATCATGCATGTTGCTTGGGTAGGCATGAGTACGCGGTGTTACCCAGTGTCGATGCCTCATGTTCATATTGGGTATCTGCATTGCCCCACCAACCGAGGTCCTAGGAGTTTGAAAAAAAAAAAAGTCTTTAATGCCAGACGCCATGCCATAACCTCCCATGTTATGACGGCAATAATGTCAGAAAGCAGCCGCGCCGTCAAGAAGAAGACCCATCATGTCATCCCCCCACCCTTCAAGTATCCCTTGCTTCCGAAACCACTATCGCCGGCGGCGGCGGCTGCACCGACGTGTTAGCAGCCCCCAGGTTCACAGCAAAGTCGTACGCCGGCGGCTCAGGGTGACCCAGCTGCTGCTGCTGCTGCTGCCGCCCCTCCAGATCCAGGCCGAAATCCCCGCGTGACCTGCGGTCCTGCCGTGAAGCCACCCTCGACGGGCCCTCGCCGAGCCCCCCGCCCACCTCGACCATGCTCATGTTGAGGCACGGCTCCAGGTCGTCCTCGTTGTACGGCGGCGGCGCCTCGCCGAGCTCGTTGAGCCCCTCTGACGACTGCGTCGACGCCCGGTTGCTGTGGTGGTGCGGGTATAACCTGCCCCAGCGCGAGGCCGGCTGCGAGCGGTTCCTGCGGCGGCGGCGGTCCCATGGCCTCCATGTTGTTGAGCTGCCTCCTCCGCCCCTCGTGGCCGCGTCGCCGTCTGCTGCGTCCCCTTGCTGCCTCTTGCGCCGCCGTGTGATGAACTGGTAGATGCCGACCAGGAGGATTCCGATTGTTAGGGCTGAGGCGAGCGCGACGAGGACCCAGACCCAGGATGGTGGCCTGCTGCTGCTACCGGAGGGGCTATTGTTGATGGTTGTATTGTTGGTTTGGGTACTATTTGCGTCCATGATCGCGAAGCCAGCGGCCGTTGTTGCTTGCCCTTGTGGTCCCTGTGGGCTCTGTGGCACATTGGCTAAGAGGAGTCGTCAGCCAGCCCAGGCAAGGGAAGACCTGCAAAGGGGTGGCAGGAAAGGACAATGCGGAGTCCGTTGTGGCTCTATCGTGGCGGACTCGTTGTTAATGCTGCTGGTAATTGATTCTGCACACTGTCCTCAGACCGAAGTAATGTACGACGACTGTACCACGACAGCAGAATGATGGATATGAGAGAGAATGAAAACCCCTGCGCACGACAGGTCCTGAGTTCCAAGGAAGTTGAACGAGTGTTGTGCCCGCAGAGCCGAGCAAGACAAATGCGGCTGAGTCGTTGGGAGAAACCTTGAGGGAGAACCTGGGCGGGCGCAAGTTGACGTGGCCCTCCGGGACTAGGGCCCTGGGCGACTGTCATTTTGGAGGTGTGATGATGGAAGGCAAGGAGGGTGACGTCTTGGTCGTCAATGCCTCTCAGCTCATGCCACTTTGGTGGGCCAAGAGGACGACACGACGTGGACCGCACATCAAGGGTCTTCCTCGCACAGGCACCGCTCCTCGTAAGCCCCCACTTTTGGAAGGCCCGATCGTGTTAGTTGATTGGCCGCTTGTCCGCCGTTGAAAAGAGTTTCTTTCCGCCATCCACTTGGGTCCAGCCGACCGAGTCTGCATTGTATGCATACAGTATTCAAACCGTCGAGGCCAATACTTGTTGCGACCGGCGGATTCCTAACTCTCCAACAGGGCGGACCTATTTGGCCACCCCCTGAACCAGCGATGTTCCTAGGTGTATCCCTGGGACCAAGTCTAGTTGCCTTTCTGCAAGCTGGTCTGCAGGCCAGCGTCATTGTTGCTCTGGCTGTGGGGGAAGAGGGAAAAAAGCAAAGACCAGTGAGGTCGGTCACCTCATCACCTTTAACCAAGAGCTTCTGCGCCTCTACGAACTAATTGTGCCAGCGGCTTGTTTACATCCCAAGACATGGCTGTGGTGGGTAAGTTGCGCTTAGGTTGGCAGGCATAATCTGCGGCTTTATGCACGAGATCGAACTGAGCTTGGTTGCCGAGGTCCCCGGCGGCTGAAGTGCAAAAAGTTCCATGCTCTTCCGATGTCGATGTCGGTGACGCAGTGCCGTTTCCTTTCATCAAGACCTCTGCACAACTTACATCACATCGCAGGAATATGACCGGTATGTCGCAGTCAGCAAGGCCGTCTCTCTGGAGTCAGTCGTGGACGTTTGTCGCAACAATCCAACAAGCGACACTCGGGCATCGCGTTGTGGTATAGAGCCCCGAGGGCGAGTATGGGGCTGTACGAAACACGATGCCTGGTGGGGGTTCGGCCATTCTGGCGTGGGCGGTGCCGTGCTCTCGGTGCGTTTCGAGCAAAGCCAAGGTGTCGTCGGATGTCCGGGCTCATGAGATGAACGCGAGAAATGTGGGCATGTTTCTGTTTCACTGTCTGCCGGACAAGCCGTGGTGAGACTCAGCCCCTCACTTAGAAAGCTTTCCAGAACAGGGAATGGGCGATATTTGTCTTCGCCATCACTTTGCAGTCATGTTCCATCAAACCTGATAGTGCAAACTGAGAAGGTTGATAAGAGAGCCCAGACTGCATGCAGCTCGGTTGCTGCAGATCCTGTGCTGTAGATCCTGAGCTGTACGCGAGCGGAAAAAGTGTAAATTAGAGTTGGATGCATCTCTTGACGTGCATAATGGCAGCCTGCAGAGACAGTCGTTCAACGGTGCACAACATTACTGGGTGTGGCCTGCGTCTTCCCGGATGGCTGGGAGGGAAAAGCGTTGGGTTTTCCCGGCCGTTGGCCGCGCTGATCTGCCGGCAGAGCGTTTTCGCGGGGTAGCTTTCCCCGGCCTAAACTGGCCTCCACCTCCCGAGACCGGCCGGCAGGGACCGGAACCCTAGGCCGAAGTGTAGGCATTTCATCGCCCAGCCAAACAGACTCGTTGTCGCCTTCAACCCCTTTGGACCTCAATCCCCTTCACCCTGAAATGCTCCCTCAGAGGACGCTTATCCGCAAGATCCTACTCACCAGGGCCACCTTCCCCCACCACCACCACAACCACCATCACAACCTCCAAGGGACAAACCTCCGCCGCCTAAGCCTCACCCCAGCCGCCAAAATGCGCCTACCCTATGTCCAAGACCCCCCGCCGACCTCGTCCCCAGAGGACCAAGCGGTCGTGGACCGCATCGCGGCGCGGCGGGCGCCACGGCCCCTGACCTCGCTGGACCTGGCGCTGCTGCACTCGCCTCCCGTGGCCGACGGCTGGAACTCGTTCCTGGGCGCGATCCGCACGCGAACCACCCTGGGGCCGGACCTGCGCGAGCTCGCCATCTGCCGCGTCGCCTCCGTCAACCGCGCCTGGTACGAGTGGATGCACCACGCGCCGCTGGCCTCGGCGGCGGGCGTGGGCGACGAGGCCATGGAGCTGGTCAAGACGCGGGTGGGTCCCTTGGGGGACATCGGGAAGCCTGAGGGCGGGTTGAGTGAGCAGCAGTGGGCTGTGCTGTGCGTTGCTGATGAGATGACGAGGAATGTGGAGGTTGCTGATGGGACGTTTGCGGCGGTTAAGGCGCTGTTTTCGGAGAGGGAGGTGGTTGAGATCGTGTCGACTGTGGCTTGTTATAATTGTGTCAGCCGGTTCTTGGTGGCCCTGGATGGTGAGTTGCTCGCCTGAGTCCCTTTTCTGATTTTGGTCTTGATTGGCCTTGCTGACTTGGCGGCGTAGTTGGGGAGAAGAACGGGACCGGGCCTGATGCTGCTCACTAGCTGTCCTAGCATAATTTGAAGGGGGCACGGGGATGGGGTACGGAAGGCTGAGGGTGTGAGGCGAGGCACTGCAAGAGCACCGATCGAGGCCATGGCCACGGGTGACGAGCAGACCTGTGATTCCAAGAGTCCGAAGCCCAGGACTTCATACTTCGGGATGCTCACTCACAGTGTAAGCGTGACGAAGTACCGACCTCATTACGTATGGTGTGCCCTGCCTGGTCATTAAAGCACAAGGCAATATCCACAAGGCACTGTCATCACTTGCAACGGAAGTATTTAGATCATGTCAATGTATTCCCTTGTGATCACCCTAGCAACACAGCTGCTCTTGCCGTGGCAGCGGAAAATGAAGCTATTAAAAAAGTACATGATCGGACACCTGTCGCCATTCACATGCTTTGTGTGGGAAAGGGGGTATCGAACTCCTGGGGTGAACTGATCATCTGGAGATTAAACAGTATGTCGTGATACATGCAGTGGCCCGTTGAAACACTCTAGCCCGTTGAAATGCTGAAAGACCACATCGAGTACATCTTGTGAGATGTCTTGCGTGCGGTGCTGCCACAAAGGCGGCAGTAATGAAGTTGTATGACGGGGATGAGGCTTTCGTAAAAAGCAAAAAAGTCTGTCGTGAGCGGCGAACACGGCGATGTTGAGCTGCGGCCCACAGCTGTAGGTTGAAGAACGTAAAGTCATAATAGTCGTAAGAATAAACCTTGAATCCACAATCCTTCGCAATTTGTATTCTGTTTTATGTTTTTCCCTTTCCCCTGTGCCTTGTTTCCTGTTCCGATTTCGTTGGCGCTTCTTGGTCTTCGTAAAAAAAAGTGTAGACCCGTCATGATGGAGAGCCAGGCGACGACATGGCCTTCTCGATGCTGGCGTGACGCTTGTGCAGCAGCGGCGACAGCTGCAGTTCCCTCATGACGTTGCCCCAGCCCACCTTGGGGCCCGGGTTGACGTTGTCGCTGTGGCCCATTGTCTGTTGGCTGAGCCGGCGGAGGAGGGGCTTCTTCTTGATACCCTCGGTGACGGCGCGGGGTAGCTGTGGCCGGGCCGCAAACTCCTCCTCGAGTATGCGGCTGGGGAGCTTCTCCGAGGTGCTGGCGGGCTTCTTCTTCTCGGGCGGCTTGCTCTGGGTGCCCGAATTGGCGACGATGCCCATGTAGACGACGAGAAACCGCATGCGCAACATGTCCAGGCGACGGACCTTGTCCTCCAGCCCCTTCCTCTTGGACGCCCAAAGTAGCCTGGCCGTCGCCTTTAGCCTCAGGTCGCTCAGGTCGCTCATGCCGTCGGCGCCGGCACCGACGCCCCCCGACTCGGCCATGAGCATGGAGTTGAGCTCCTCGCGCAGGTCATCGCCACCCCGCTGGATCTCGCGCAGCAGTCGGCCCAGCCTCAGCTTGTCGTCGAGGCGCTGGACGCGGGAGACGTCTCGGTCATAGCTCTCGTTCTCCTGGACGGAGGAGTCGGCAGCGTCGACAAAGTTGATGACCTCAGCGGGGGCGACTATGTAGCCCCTGGTGTACTGGGAGAGGATCTGCAGGACGACGACTGCGCTGAGGAAAAGAGCGGTCAGGGCCAGGACGAAGGTCCACTGGGTGGTGACGGGGACCTCAGCCATGGTTGCTGCTGCTAGGAGCGGTAGAGACGTCGGCGTAAGCGCATGGCCCTGCCCCGGGTGCTTCAGGAGCGTGGTGCAAGATGGCTTGTGAGCGTCATGCAGTGTTCTGAGATGAACACGTTGTACTTGTTGTATATATGGGCGTGGACGTGGCGTATGCAGGTATGAAGGGATTTGGGGCGAGATAAGATCGGCCGAGAGTTTGGGTGTGGAGAAGAGGAGGAGGTCGGTCCCCACGCCAGCTAGCACAAAGTACGGTTCGGTTGGCAGGGAGGAGCACCTGTAATAGAGGGAGAGAAATGGCAGCGGCGGGGTGCTGGATGACGAAGAGTCAAGTCAGTCTGCAGTAATGAGTGGCACGGCATGTGCCAGTTTAAGGTACCGTTCGGAGTTGCATTGGCCTGTTGGGCTATGCCTACATGGTGCAAGAAGCCCGGTAGCACGATCCTGCTGCAAGGCACGGGGGCTCGGTGTGAGTGGGAACGGATAATTGGTCTTCTTCCTCTTTCTACACACCCGGCTCGTCCGGCCTCAACTTTCTTCTTCACTGCCCAGCCGCGGACGGATATGTAGATTGCAGCAAAAAAAGAAAAAGAGAGGTCGATCTTGGGCCCCACTGTCGCGTGGCCTGTTGCCTGTAAAACTGGTGAAAGTTAGCTGAGTGGGGGCCTGCAAAACCTGGTGAACCAAGATTCTCCCTCGACACGGTTCGCATGGCATCGGAGCGTCGGCCCACTGACAGGTGAGATGGTTGGGTGGTGAGACAGTCGAAGTTCACAATCCACCGGGCGGTTGGATCTGCCGAGAGAGCGTCTTGGGAGCAGGTCTCGGACAATTATCAACTCGTATACATGAAGGCGTCTTCAAGAAAGACATAATAATTTATTCACGATGGCGTGTACCGAGATTCTTGCTTCTGTATCCAGGACGGAAATGGCTATACTACATATTGCAATTCGGACCGCCAATAATACCTCGACCATAGCTAATCATCAAGAACCCCCACAGTCGTGTTCTTGGATGTCTTGATTAACTCATAGGCTAATGATGATATTGGGACCTGAATACAGTTCCCAACGGGCCGGCCCATAGGCATTGATGTTCATTTGTGATGAAATACAGGGCTCGCATCAAAGAATACCACTGTCCAAGGTATGGCCAACGCTGTTCTGCAGGGAAGATGCGGTGCTGTGATGCCTGTCGGTTCTAGAGTGCGGGCAGCTGTAACCCTGGAACCCTGCTCTCCCAGATCTTCCAGAACTTTTCTGCCCCTCATTCCCTGGGTGGGGGATACCAAAGGTCGCGCGTCTTGTACTGATTATTGTAGACCTGGGGGCTCCCATCAAACAGAAGCACACTTTTAGCTCTCTTGAATCAACAAGAAACAACAACCCAAGATCTACTGGCACCGAGGCCCAACACTCTCTCATGACATCTTTGCCTACTTCTCCCACTCTCGCCGTCGAACCCCAATCCAAACGACAAAAAAAAACACACCCAGAAGACCTCCTGCCCACCTCCGACCCCACGCCCACGAGCTCGACCAAGTCCACGACCGCGGTCGCTTTCACGCCGCCCACCATGGCGGGGCAGACCCCGATCCCGCTCCCGCGCGTCCTCACGCACCGCAGCTCCCACCCGCCCGAGCTGATAACCCAGGGCGCCGAGGGCCTGCTGTACAGGACCTTCTACCTCTCGCCCTCGCTGCCCTGCGCCCTCAAGCACCGGCCCTCCAAGCCTTACCGCCACCCCATCCTCGACGCCCGCCTGACGAGGCAGCGCATCCTGGCCGAGGCCCGCATCCTCGCCAAGGCCCGCCGCGAGGGCGTCCCCGTCCCCGCCGTCTACTGCGTCGACGAGGCCGCCGGCTGGATGATGATCGAGTGGGTCGCCGGCCAGCCTGTGCGCGCCCGCGTCAACGCCTGGCTGGGCGACAAGACAGAGGCGGAGGTGCTGCACGCGGGGAGCGGCGGCGGCGGCAATGCGGAGCTCGTCGCCCTCATGAGGCGGGTCGGCGCCGCGGTCGGCACCTTGCACGCCGCCGGGGTCGTCCACGGGGACCTGACGACAAGCAACATGATGCTGCGGCCGGCACCGCCTACTGCCGGCGGAGACGTGGCCCAAGATGACGAGGAGGGCTCCATACTGGACGGCGAAATCGTCGTCATCGATTTCGGCCTCGCGACCCAGAGCCAGAGCGAAGAGGACCGCGCTGTCGACCTGTACGTACTGGAGCGCGCGTTCCTGAGCACCCACCCCCGCACCGAGAAACTCTTTGGTGAGGTGCTCGCCGGTTACGCGCAGGCATTCAAGGGGTCGAAGCCAGTGCTGAGGAAGCTGGAGGATGTGCGGATGCGCGGGCGGAAGCGGAGCATGCTGGGGTGATAGAGTGCGGCCTTCGTTGTCACATGGTGACTTACCTCACTCGCCAAGTCGCTGAAAGCCATGGACTTGAGCCCGACCTACTCACCAACGTCTTCGGCATTGCTGTCTGCTCAAGCTGCTCGAGTCCCCCGTCCTCGCCCGGCGGGGGCAGAACGCCGCGACCTCGTCAAGGACCAGGTCCGCATGGGGTGGATTGACTTCCTCGACTAACATTAATGCGCAAGCTGCCTTCAGGAAACTCGCTGGCTGTCAAGCAAGACATGTATGATTCGGTCCCCAGCAGGCAGGAAGAAGACACAGAAGAGATGTAGCCCCTCGGGTGAAACTCTTATTGCTTGACCTGATAACTCGCTTGCAGCATGTGATTTATATGTGTCTTCCCTTGCGCCTTCTATCGCCGTATTCAAATCGTGCATCGTTGTATCGTGGAGCATGAGACGACCATGCTGAGCATCAAGCAACCGCCGACCGCTATAATGCTACCTACGAGGGGGAGAGGCCTTTGAGACACAACAGCAGATTTGTCGTGCCTCCATTTACCCGAATTGAATCCCAGGCAGCCCCTCCCCTCACCGGTTTCCCTCGGGCAGAATTCACACCAGCCTCCAAGACCCTACTTACTCGTCGACGAGCCCAGCGCCGGCGAAGTAACCCTTATTCTCAATGACGCCGCGGTCCCTCACCACAGCCGTATACTTGACAACCCACTGGGGCGTCAGGTCACCCTTCAGTCCATCGTGAACGCCCTCGGCCGGGTCGGCCAGGACGGCGGCGCCCCTGACACCGTGGCCGAGCAGCTCGCGCAGTGTGCCCTTGGGCAGGATGTCGGTGCAGTCGCTGTGGACGAAGAGCTCGATGCCCTCGGCGCGGGCGAGGCTGACGAGGGGCGGGGGCACGTTGCAGCAGTTGCGGATGTTGATCTGGTCGACGGCGGGCTTGACGCGGGTGCCCGCAAGGAACCGGCCCAGCTTCTCGCTCCCGAACTCGGCGATGCCCAGCTGGCGCGCCACCCCTTGGTCGTGCAGCGGCTCGAGGGCGCTGGACCAGGTCGCCAGCTCGGACCCGTCGTCCCCCTGCGACGCGTTCAGCTTGTCCGCCTCCCACTCGCAGTCGCCCTCGAACGACATGCCCGGGAACGACGCGATCAGCAGCGAGACCGACGACACCCCCAGCTCCCTGAGGACCAGCGACAGGGCCCGCCGCGTGTAGGCCGCCCGCGACGCCACGTCCGACGTCGGCAGGTAGAAGATCTTGACCGTGATGTCGTAGTGCGACGGGTCCTCCTGCAGCCCCGTGTCGGGCGACCAGTCTATGCGGGGGATGTAGATTGTGCCGTCCGAGGAGTCCTGCGACGTCCACGACGGCAGCGGGATGGGTTGTTTTGTTGTGGTGGTGGCGGGCTGTGTGTCTGCTGCTGCCGCGGCATCGTCGGCTATGCCATTGCTCGTCGGCCCCGCGGCGGTACCGTTCGCGCTGCCGTTGGCGTGGCCATTGGTGGTCGGTGATGCTGATGCGTATTCCTGCTTTGCGGCGAGGAAGTTGCTGCGCAGCGAGTTTGTGAGCTCGAGGTTGGAGCGGTATGCGCCCGGCTTGCGGATGATGGAAGGGCCGCCGGATACGATGTTACTGCGATGCGACGGGGCGCGGAAAATTAGCATGTGTCTACGGGCGCTTGGGGATTGACTGCGTTTTTTCTGGGCGGGCACAACGGGCAGGGTGAGGGTAAGACAATCGATGACGTCTTGGGAATGGAATGGAAGGCGCCTTTCTTACCCAGTGGAGAGCACCAGCTGTTTTGCCATGGTACTGTGGTTTCTCGACGGGGATGGTTTATGCCTTTTCGGAAGTATGCGGTCAATCAATGCTTGTACGAACTTCTTAAGCCTTCCAAAGAAACTTCGGGTCGAAGTTGGCAGTGGTAGTGGCATAGTGGGGGTTCGGTCCTGAGCGGCGAAACGGGCCCTGAGGAGGGGTCCGATGAAGGGACTTCTGGGCCCGCAGCGTCTGGCTAAATTGGGTTCTGGATTAGTAATATGATCGAATCATACGACTGTGCACAGCAGCAGACTATTTGTGTCCGAGGCTCAAGTCAAAGTGACTGGCTTGATAACTTGTGATAAAATGTAATCAATCTGCTGGGTTGTTGAAATAGTGATCAGAAGACGCGCCCTTGACACTACCTCACTCACAGTAAGGGCGGAGGACGAGACTATAAACTCTGTGTAACCAGACTTGGTCCACATATTCAGTAATGGTCAGCAGCCCTGTGATACCACAGCAAATCAACCTTGCTCCTCGATCCTTGGGAACATACTTGGCTATACTATGTACACCCCGCGCTGCAAGCGGCAACGGCGTCTGCATGGGCAACCCCACGGCCCACTCCCACGGCGGGCGTGGGACGTTGTGGGCGCTTGCCTCGTCACTCATCACCCCCATCAACCCCGTCATGCGGTAGCTGCAGCCCAGCGCTGGGGAAGGTGGCCATGACTAGGGGTGCAGGTCGAGTAAGAGACAAATCCCACCTGATGGTTACCTAGGTGCCAAGTGCGGCCGCCCCCTCCACCCTCTTGCTCCGCGGAGGACCCGTAATGCCGGACACGGCAAAAATGTTGATTGAAATGAGGGTTGCTCAGTAAGTAATACAGAAGAGCAGCACAGCTGCGGGCACTCGCTCAAGACTATTTATAAGGTGGCGCTTAGCTGAATACCGAGCTCATCAAGGGGCCCTGTATTGAAAGGGGGCAGCTGATGTATGGCACCACACCCTGATAAATAGGTAAATAGTGCCTTTATTGATACTGTTGATCAAGCCGGTTTATTTTTGTCAAGGAATTGGGAGGAAAGAACCAGATGTATGGTTGAAACAAATGAAATACGAACAATGCCTGCCACCAAGTCATGCATCGAAAATCTCAGTTTTGGCCCTCATCTTTCATCCCCTAATGCACTGAATAATTAGCCCAATTGCCCAGGTGTCCTTGTGGGGCAGCATTGGAGGCTAAGTGTGGCACTTTAAACAGGATTTCAATTGAGGTACGGCGTCTTGTGTACTGCATATCAGGCAGTATTCAGGAGGTATTGATGCATCAATACCAGCAAGTAAGCCAGCTCCAGGCAATCGACGAGACTTTTCGCTTTTGACGGTGTCGCATATAATCATTAAGTGATCCTCGCAGACTAGCAACTCCCACTTGGGGTCATTAATTGATCACTGACAGTAAATGCCCGACGACCATTAACATGACACCGAACAATTACCAAAGGGAGACGTAGACAGGCTTGTTGAATGCATCAAGCTCGCCGGACAACATCCAGAACGACCCCCACAACCACAACTGCAGCTTTCTCCCTCCCTTGTCTGGAAGTGCCGCTTTACTCAGCGAAATGCCCGAAAGACTGCTTAAAGATGAGGCGTCCACAAGGTGTCCATCTTACAACGAGCAAGACGTCTTGACAAGGCGTCAATCACCACAAGAAGGCATCTGTTCTCCTGAAGAGGAGCCATCGCTTCAGCAAGATCCTGCACGGCAAGAATAATCGACATGCATGAGGCACGAGCGCATCCAGGACCAGTACGAGCATGCATCGGAGTCTTCCGGTGTGTTGTTCCAAGGATGGGATCATGCTGTGGCATGTCAAGACACACGAAAGCCAATGCCCAAGCCACGCTCATGGAAAGACAGGCTTGGTACATTTGCCATAATCGTCCTCATCGCCGGCTCAATCCTATTGTGCAGCGGTTGGAACACTCGCATTCCTCTGGTTTGGCGGGCCCCATATCCCAGCGTGGAAGGAGGTCACAGCTAGAAATTAGTTGTCTAAGGCCATCTCGATCTGCATCGGAGTTATCCAGCAAGTCATGATGCTCCAACTTGGCATCGTGGCTGCCACAATTGCATCTCTAGCTTTGGAGTCCAAAGATGTGTTTCTCGGCGACGTCGCCTCCGTCAGCGTCATGCGCGCCACGGCAGCGAGCACAGGGGCCTTTATCATGGCCTGGCAGTATCTCTCTCACGGTCCCTTCCGAACTACTCGGCACTCCAGGATTTTCGCCCTCATTGTTTCAGCTGCTCTGCTCTGGTGTCTGAGCCAATTTCTTTTGCTGATACTCCTCGCCGACACATCTCTACGGTCAACCGCCGGTCTCGCCTCTACAATGGACTTGGCTTATAACCTAGATAATGATGATAACCTCGATCAAGCGTATACCTATGGCGTTTGGTTCAATTGGTGGAGACTACCCTCCATAGGATCATGGAACAAGAAGATATGCCAATATGCATCATTTGCGGAGTACTCAGAGCCTGCCTACGAGGCAGATGGTGTCATCGATACGAGCGTTACTCTGCGAGCGTTCTTACCCATCGGTACAGCCCAGGACCGAGAGAAACTAGAGTCCTACAGAGGGAAAGCAACATTATTAGACGCCAGGGTCACTTGCCAAGTACCGAAAATTAAGAATGCAACATTTAGTCGGGAGGGAAGATTTCAAGGATCGCTCGCCCCAACAAGGAAGACGCCGCGGCTTGCAAATGTCACTTTGGGTATTGGCAGTAGCGCTGGAAACTCTGAAGCCACAGATGTCCACCCAGATCTGTGGAGGGACTTTGACTGTTTTATCAACTGGCATGATTCGAAACCATTTTGGCCATATTCGGGTGGTCCTCCCGAATGGGATATATCACTCTGCCAGCTCTGGCGGGGTGAAGGCGTGATTTACTATTCAAGGGATTATCAGGATCACCCGGGCGGCCTGCTCAGCGAATTCTTTGATCCGTATGATATGAAAGAAAAATGGGTCCAAGCCAAGCCATACCTCTTCCTAAACAACACACTTCAGACTGATCACGGCCTCTGGCAAGAGACTGGTGTTGCAGAAACCTCTCACGCAAGGGGTGAGTGGCTGGACCTGAGCTTCTGGAATGGCGGACTCATATTGAGTGCTTCGGTCTGCTATGCAGCATTCGACTTTGTCAAACTGGACGCGCATCTCGAGCCAGTATAATAGGACTGAGTCGCGCTTACAGCCAGTCTTCGACCGAGATACAGCCGCCTTCAGCTTCCAAGAGCTTCGTTATGCTATGGGTCAGGACCGGAGCGTACCTATAGACAAGCGCGGCATGTTGGAGCTCGAAAAAAGGCCCTGGTATGCAGAAGACATGGTGGTGAACAGAAGGTTGGGGCTTGACTCATACTTTCTTCGCGTAGCCCCAGATCTGATTTCTACGTCAAGGGTGTTTTCAAATACCACCCTTATCAACAGTTCAACTACGACGGGCATCCTTAGCCTATCAGGTAGCTGCTCATTATCACCATCATCATATCAAGGTTGTGTTCGCCCGGAAGCTATGCACGTGAGTATCTTGCCTGCATTTCTCCTTCTGCCATATTCCTGATCTGTTCCACTTGCAGTCTTGAGGTCTTTCAGTGGGATGCAGATTATAAGATATGGTGAACGTTTAGCTTGAACGGGCACAAGATGTCTGCTACTCTTGATTTGCATCGAGATCTGTTCTTCACAAGTTTCATGGCTGACTCTGGGTGTGCAGATAGGGCTCGTGCAAGGCTTGAGATTCTCAAGACAAACGGGTCCATTGATTTTGCTCTCCAAACCATGATCACACTATTCAGTAGCATGATGTACCACGAGCCAGCCAATTCAATGACTGGACAGAAGCCGAGTTGACCACCTTTGCGACTACTCAAGTTCCTGTTGGTTATGTTGGCTTTGTAGTGGTCATGATCACAATCGCAGCACACTGTGTTCTGGTGGCTTACTGCGTGGCACTCTTCCTCCGGAACACAGCTTTCAAGTTGTCAAGACTTGGTGCTAGCTGGAGTGCTGTCGCTCAAGTGGCAACAGGAGATGTTACAGGGTACCTGGGACATACGACGCAGGCTAGTGATAATAACATCCAGACCAGGCTCAAAGAAGATGGGTTGAAGTCATCAAAGGTATGCCTGAAAGAGATTGACGGGCAGGTTTCTGTTTCCATATGTGGAGAGGATGAAGACAAGTGGTAAGATCAAGGCGTCACTTCTTTAAATGTTCTATGTATGCTTCTGAGGCCTGGAATGAAAGCTCAAGCAATGTGAGAGCAGTTTACTGTACGATAATCATACTTGCTTCCATCTGAATATATTCAAATTCGTAGTGGCTTGCGTGCTTGTGTTGCTCCAAGTTCTGAACCTACAAATACCAATACTGTAGGAACTGTTGTACTGCTAGCCTGCAAATTGTAGACTGAGTGGTAGACATCTAGATTCTGTGTATACCTAATATACTCCTTCCTTTGGCCAGGCTGAAAGTTTAATAGGCTATCCTGTGAGAGGTTATTCTATAAGAGATTATCCCATCCTGATCTAGTCTCATTAATACGTTCATGGGTTCGGGAATGAAGGACAATGCTAGCCGCAGCAAGAAAACACTATCTAGCAAATCATGTTATTGCGCCGACACTGTAGGAGTCTCCCCCTCCACAATGTTGATCTGGAAGCCGTCGGTAGCAAGCGCGTAGCTCTTTGCAACAGCCTCACTCCCGTATACTCGCATACGCTTCTCATATTCAGCGGTGATACCCTCCTTCCACCCATTTGCTTCCTTCAGTAAACGGCCGAGCAGCGCCGAGTCTCGTACGGCAGTGTTAGCCCCAATACCACCGGCTGGTGTCATCGAATGCGCCGCATCTCCAATGACCGTCACGCGAGGCTCATTTGGCCATTCTGGAACCCCTGAGGGAGTCGAGCAGGTGATCTTCCAGAACGCGGATTCCTTGGTGTTCATTTGTTCGAACAACGGTCGAAATTTCTCGTGCCAGTCCGCTGTGAGCTTCTTGGCCAAGTCCGCTGCCGTGTTTCCCACGATACTGTAGTCGTCGTTGGGCGCCCGAATCAGACCTGGGGGTCCCACCATGGTCCAGCCGTACTCGACATCAGGGTTGTCTATGTCGTTCGGACGCACATTTGTGATTATGCCCACACGCGAGTCTTTCCTTTTCGAATGGTCTGAAATCATAAAGACACCCTCGTTCAGACCCTTGAAAGCGCCCGTCGGCGCCTGACCGTGAATGCCTCGTGCGCCGGTGTCGTAGACTACCAGCCGTCCGCCAGAGACTTGCTTCGCCACCCTAGACTTGATGCCTTCACCACCAACCAGCATCTCGCCTACCTCCGACTTGGTCCCGTCCGAAAACACCGCTCGAACGCCCCCGTCGACCATCTCATATCCCGTAACATGCCTCTGAAACTCGACGTGGTCCTCCACTCCTTCGAAGAAGAGCTGGCGCATCTCCCCTCTTGCGATGCCTACCGTCTTGCTATCCCGACTTGCTAGCTGTGTCGTGTTCCCGCCCCTCGTGCCCTCTATCTGCTCCCCAGTGATAGCATCGAGACCAGTGACCCCAGCGCCCCCTGTCTTACCGCACGTATCGTAGAAGCGTGCAAAATCCTCGGGACCCAGCACAGATTCAATGGCATCTAGACCCTCGTTGGAAAGTCGCAGCCGGTAGCCTTGGCCACGGAATGCAAGAGAAGCATCACGCTCGTAGACCCGGAAAGGGATGGCGCTACGGCGAAGGGATTGGGCAAGAAGTAGGGAGGCAAGGCCTGCGCCAGAAATGAGAATCGGACGTCGAATCGACATGGTGTATACTGAGGATGGATTATAGAGAGAACTGTGTATGAAATCGTGCTGTGGACGGAGATATAAAAGCGTATAAGTACTGCCGTCAAGGCTGATTAATTCCTATGCGGCTGATGATGTGATCAACACCGCGGAAGATCCCGTGCTACCCGAAAGGATATCTAAGTCGATGACAAAGAATCTGACTAAGACGCCAAACCAAAATAATAAGCTCGCTGTTCGCTACTATCGACTCTTAATGTATTCCACTGGCCCAACATAAGAGTATCTTCCCCAAATCCAATAGTAAATCAGCGAAAACCCAAGGATGAAACCAAACAGAAGACAACTCCAGTTCATACTAGCAGGAGTCGGATCAGGTACCGCTGGAAAGAACAAGAAGATAAATGCCAACCCCAGAAACAAAAGAGCCATGCCGTTGACCAGAAATCCAAATTTGCCCAGACTAAAGCGAGAAGGTAAGAGGGGTTCCCCTTTGATCCGTTTCGCAAATACACAGGCGATGACGATGATGTACGAGGAGACGAGCCCTACTTGACCGAGAGACGTGATGACGTTAAACGCGATTGTCGATCCAATGATGATGAGTGAGAGCAGGATTGTGCAGCAGAGGGTTACTAGAACTGCATTCACTGGAACATCCCAGCCCGGGCGAACCTGGTTGATGTTAGCCATGCTGATGAAAACAACCAAAGGGACAGTGCATCTTACGTAGGCTAGGAATGGTGAAAAGGGAAGCCCCTTATCACGGGCAAATGCGAAGAGCTGGCGTGATGTGGTAGTGACCTGGTTAACGCAGCAGAAAAGCAACAGAACCCAGACGACTGCGGTTATTACCGATGTCCCGGCTTTGGATCCTGTCGCGTTGTAAAGCACTTGGATCCACGGCTGTCCAAAACTCGTGGAAAGGACTGCAGATACGTCGCTCCCAAGATTGGACATGATAGTGACTGTCATTACAAAGCCGAGCCCGTAATTAATCAGAGCACTGGCGACCATTGACCTTGGGAGTACCCAAGATGCATCTCTCAGTTCTTCGGCCAAATGGCACGATGAGTCCGAACCAATAAGAGTCACGATAGGTCCGAGGATACCGACAAGAGTCGAGAGACCTAGGCTTCCCCATCCACTATTGTCCTCAAAGTCGGTCCATACAGTCTTTGGGTCCGAGTGTGGGGCCATGACCCAAAGGACGACCACAATGGCCACAAATGCCGAGACGTGAAGTATTAGGCCGAGGACTTCGATGACAGGAAGTTTGCTGACGAATACGGTGTTGAATATGATGGCGAATAAAGTCATAGCAATGCTGAAGAGGGTGCCATGCCATCCTTGGGCCATATATGACGGCATATTGAGTGCTATTAATCCTTGAAGTTGCTGCGTCGTAGCAAGAGCAACAGTGGCCATGGCCGCTTGCCATCCGATAACACACATCCAACCTTGTCCATTTACATCAGCTTTGGTTTCGTG
This sequence comes from Diaporthe citriasiana, assembly GCA_014872975.1. Taxonomy (NCBI): domain Eukaryota; kingdom Fungi; phylum Ascomycota; class Sordariomycetes; order Diaporthales; family Diaporthaceae; genus Diaporthe; species Diaporthe citriasiana. The sequence continues at coordinate 393,699 of JADAZS010000013.1, read as the reverse complement.
CCTGGGATCGAAAGTCGACATACCAACAAGATAGCTGAGAAATTTCTGGTGTTGTTTTGGAGCCAATTCAGAAACCCAGTGATACTGGCCACCGGAGGTGGGCGCCCTTGGTCGATCAGTCAATAGTCCGATACTGGAGAGCTTTGTGTGCTTACATTGAGGCCGTCTCGGCCATCGAGAGCATGACGAAAAACATGCCGAAGCAGACGCTGAGGAACATATAAATGCCACCAGCTGTTCCTCCATTGCTGAGCGATATTCCGATGATGCTGTAGATGTCTCAGTACGCGTTCCTTGTACGGGGTGTTGCGAGATAATGAACATTAGAGCAAATTCCCAGGTGTTTCCAAGAATTACAGCATAGCCAAAAATTGTCATGAACTGAAAGTTCCGCTATTACTCGAGATATGTCAGAACCTTTATATCAGATTTATGTGCTTCTGGAGTTAGTGTTATTTACCCTCAGTTCCTGTAACTTCCCCATGCGGTCCATGTCCATCTCGTCATACTGGTTGCCATATTTCTCATACACTGCGGTGGTATTTGCAACTTCGACCTGGGCGGTTTCCTGGCAAGGCTTGACATTGCCGCCTTCATCGACCTTTGATGTCAACATACCGATTTTGGGGGACATGTTTGGCTGGGAACGTAAAGCGGAAATTGTAAGCAAGCTAGTAGGAGGAATATGTCTACCAATCTGACAGGACCACGCGTTAAATATTTATAGTCGCCGTGTCTCAACTGTACAAGCTGGTTGATAACCAATGGCACCCTGCTGCGGGGTTTACGCATTTTTCGAACAAGCCATTGCTTGTGCCGGTCTCCAAATGCGATTTTCGAATGGATGATTGGGGATCAGCACAGGGAATATCGATAGTCTTACACCCCAGCTCAAGAATGAGACAGCCACCATCCAGGAGCAGGGTTGATAAGCACCTGCACTGCATTGAGGAGCCTCGGACTTCGTCAGACAGAAAGCTCCTCGGCTTAACCATGCATATTGGTCTGACGGAGCTAAGCGAACGAGAAGGAGTCGAATGTCTAGACTCACAATTTCGACTTCAATCCAGTAGTACAGTCAGTTGATTCGCATTGGATGGTATGTCAGTACATGTGTTTATCACGAAGAATACATGTATACATCATCTTGCTTCTCTCATTACCATTGCCAGAGGTTTGAAATTGTACATATTGAGATCAACGAAGCTTTCAGCTCATAATACAAGTTATGGACAAGTATGCGGCAGCGAACTAGGAGATGATTGAGACCTGTTGACCAGAACTTATACGCCCGGGCGAGCAGAGCGACTCATTAGCTTGTGCTAAATAGTAAAAGACACTTCTGGATTCACAAATATTGAAGTTGTCAAAGCCTTATTCTGCATGGAGCTTGGTAATTATGTGTGTATCATCAGATGATTTGTTCTCTTGGCTGTTCAATCGAAATGAGTACTTGTGATGCTACAAAATTATTACTCGGGCTGAATGGCATCGCAGCGCAAGTTCCAGGACTTCCGGCGGGCACAATACGGCCAGAATAAACACATTTCGATATAGGGATCAGGCCGATGAAGCCGGCAGGTGTGTATACTGCAAATCTTGTAAGATCGGAATCGCAATTTTACAGTGACGTCGGGTCTCGTCAAAGCATTCAGGACTTTTAATTCGTCACACCGTTCTTACAAATCAGTGCCTATCTAGCATAGCAGAACCATATGACAGTGCAACAATTCACTGAGGCAATATTCTCATTCACCTATCTAAAACGAGTGACTCCTAATTAGGTAGAAAAGTGCAAGTCTTGGTGATGCCTCAACTTGATCTAGCTCTTCTGGGTGTTGCTGGTCCAGATAGGAGTGCCTTTGTAGATGACAACGTTCCCATCGTTTTGCACAGCCACAATGCAGGTACTATCGCCTGTGGGACTGGCAGTGTCGGTCTGCCAAACGGGTTTGCCATCATTGGTGCTTGAAACAGCATCATTAGTAACAAAGATCACGTCCCAGTGAGAAATATGGTAGGAGTTGGTGGGAGGATTGAGACGAGGCATTCAAAACATACTACATGACCAGGTTACCGTCTTCCTGCATTACAAGGCCCTTGACGTCGTGACTGGTCTCCTTGGTGTTCTGGTACCGACACTGGCCTCCCCAGTACACGGCGATTTTGCCATCCCCTTGCATCTTGAACTCGACAGATCCGTCGTTGCTCCAGAGGCTCTGGCCAGATTTGAGCCATTCTGAGTTGCCAAGAGTGTTATGGGAAGACATCTTGGATGAGTACGAGTTCAGGTTGCGGAGTTCACCCTTGGAATGAATCTGCCTCGAATGTAGTATGTGTTGGCTGGTAAATTGCTTAGAATCTTGTGAGTCTCCTGTTTTTGGGCGTGTGAAGAACGAAGTCTGATTTCGAGGGAGGCGAATGTCTTTTATAGACTGCGATCTACTATCTCCTTCTCTCACCCTCGTATCATCTTATTGCACTGTCTCCTGTGTCCCCTTTCTCCCATATCCTTCACTCCTTGTTCCACAACCGGCTTGTCCCTCGTCTTTCTCCCTCTGTCTACCGCTTCATTTCCTGCCTGTGAAATATGTTTCTGTCCAACTCAGTCCGTATAGTGTCGTCCAATAACGAAACATAGAAGCCCATGTCCAGGTTTGCATCGAAGACATGGCGTTTCGGAGCTCGCCACAGTTAGTTATCCTGCCTGGTTTTCCTGTTGAAAAGAGAGGTGTTGCTGTTGTGTCCTGACAAGGTGAGACACACAGAAAGGACTCGGCGAGCCCAGTCGGACAACTCTGCATACAGCGATTTTAAACATGCCGGATCCTCGTTGAAGTTCAGCGCCTCATTCCATCAAAGGTTAGAAAGACTGGTTCGAAATCAGACCTTTACACAAAATGACGTTGCCAACGCATGAGTGGTCAAGGTAACTAGGCGCCCGGGCGGACCTCGGGGTGGACTGGATCTTCTCTTCGGAGATCCGCAGAGTAGAACTCAGGCCCAGCACACTTCAAGCGAGCCACTTTGTGATACTGCATTTGAATCTACAACAGTATCACTGACTAGATTCAGCTCTAGAGTTGTCCGACTCATTACCCAACGCCTCATTGGATGACATGCACTGAGAAGCAACACGGCTTCTGCACCCCAAGACAGACGAGCAGGAGTTTAACATGTGCAATGAACAAAATAAATTTGGCTCGGGCAGTAGGCCTATGGAGCCCATGCATTACAGAATGCCTCAGGGACATTGATTCCGGTAGGCTCCGCCCGGGCCTGAACAAGATCGTCAGTAAGGCTGGAAGCCACAGATGTACAATCTGTACTCTGAACATCCGTCCTGTTTCGATTGGCCTCTTGGCTCAAGTTACAACTTGTGAGTTGCTCCAGCCAGCCACAAAGTCCTGCAAGTAGAGCCATGCTTCAAATATCGGGAGGCAGTCGGCCAGTCGGAGAGAGCAACGCTGATAATTTTGTCTCGGAACTTGGTGTCACACTACATTGTGTAAACACCCCAAATCTTGTGTCACGGTTCCCAGTGATAAACTTTGCAGCAAAGTCATTCTCGTCAGATATCATGAATGGAAAAGTATGTTGAGTAAGTGAGTTTCTTCAGAATCATCAAAGATTGATACATCTTGCAGCGCAATTGCGTAGAAAAGTTGCCTCTGCTTAGGGAGAAGATGGTCAAGTCGACGCGGATGTGCGGTCAAATTGCAAACTTAAAAGAGCATCGAGTACGCTCATCTACCGCAAGTCCAGGCTGAAGTGTGCAAGAACCTTACCGCCTTTTCTGTTCCAAGAGACTGTTGATTCCGGCTCTAAATTAGGACCATGTGGGTTAAGCCGTAATGGTGCATCAACCCAGCGGAATGCTCGTTGAGTACGGTATCTGTTAGCACATGACGAGCGCCATCACAGCAGCTATAGCGCTGTCCGACACGATTTCTGGACGAGACAGCTTGACGTTTCACATCGCATTGTCATTGGAGGCATGATGCCACGTCTTCTTGGAATGCGCGGTCATCCAGAAGCTCGGTGTCCAACCAAGGCTTGACCTCATCGTCAGTGCCCTGGGTCATGCAGCCAAGGCCGAGATGAACAAGAGCCGTGATGGTAACATCTTCGAGGTTCGAGGGGCCTGACTGACAACCAGAAAGCCAACACAAAGCCGAGGCGAGAGATTGACTTTCTGGTGTTCGGTATAGCTTTCGACCCTGTCATGGAGAACTTCTGTGTCGGAGTAGCTCACTAGGAGGAATAATGTTCGTGTAGAAACAGAGTCCTTCTAAAATGGGAAAGACACCCCCGTGTGCTCCGGAGCTCCAGTATGCTAGAGAATGCCATGGTTGGAATGCCATCTGTGCGAGACCGTTCTTCAGATTCCATTGCAATAGCAGTGTAGGTGGTGGTTGTTCAAATCCTGATTAAGTTGGCTGACGTTGAGCGCGCTACAAAGTCGGCCGCTCTGGGCGCTTCTGGTGCAAGTTGGCTCGTGCACAAGTCCTGGAAGACCCATTCCAGCCGCCACGGCCCTGGGGCGCTCCACTCTGGCAAGTACATGGCCAATTCCAACGTTGCACCCCTCGTGGCCGACCCGACTGCTCGACTGCCCAGGAAATCTTGGTAAAGACAGTTAATAGTGGCGACGACAACGTCCGCTCTCTCGCGAATCCCCACCAGCCGACTCCTCCTAGCCCATCACCGTCTGATGGGATTGCCATCATGGCAATCAACTACTTGATCCTGCTGTCCCGTCAGGGCAAAGTTGTATGTTGTCCTCTGCCACCATGGGCCCCTTTTGGCCTCGCAGCGCAAATCTGACCGGGAACACGCTTGCAGCGTCTTGCCAAATGGTTCCAGACCATGTCCCCCAAGGAGAAGGCCAAGATCGTCAAAGATGTCTCCCAGCTGGTCCTGGCCAGGCGAACGCGCATGTGTAACTTCCTCGAGTACAAAGACACCAAGATCGTCTACCGTCGATACGCCTCCCTGTTCTTCATTGCCGGCGCATCTTCGGACGACAACGAGCTCATCACGCTCGAGATCATCCATCGCTACGTTGAGCAGATGGACAAGTACTACGGAAACGTCTGCGAGCTCGACATCATCTTCTCCTTCACCAAGGCATACTGGATACTCGATGAGCTCCTGCTCGCCGGCGAACTACAAGAGAGCAGCAAGAAGACGGTGTTACGATGCATTGCGCAGCAGGACTCATTGGAGGACATGGAGGTCAGTCAAGCGTTTTCTTTTTCTATCCTGTTGTCGTTGTGTCACGCACTCGAGCTGCCGCTGGTTCGGGCGTGCTATTTGTATACCAGACCGCACGTCCCTCGTCGTTATCACCCTCCTGCTGCGCTTCCCACCATTCAACTCTGCAGTGCAGCTCGCTGACGCCCTTTCCACTGCCGCCAGGTCGAGGACGAAGTGACCAAGATCATGTAACGCAGCTGGATACATACTATTGCCTACTACATAAATGCCCCATCTACAATGTCCATCATACACCGGGAAAGACACGCGGTCGAGTGGCGTCTTTGCTCCGGCTAACAGAGCTACGACATACGCAGGAAATGGAGCACGTCAAAACGGCGCTCAAAGACATCGGCATACTGTGATGGACAGGCTACCTGGGGAGAGACAACCCGGGTAGGATACTCAAGCTGAGGGCCGACAGGAGCATGGACAACGGCAGTTTTGAGGAGGTGATTGCACGTTGCATGGAGTCAGGCGCACATGGTCTGTGCTAGGGAATTGAGCAGGTGAACATGGCTCCACCCGAGGCAATTGGGACGAACAGAAAGACTACTCGGTTCCAAGAGGTCGGTCCGGGCAGAGGTCGGGGAAGCAGTTGACAGATGAGGCGCCGCACAGGCTGGGAGTAGGAGGTACGCACATCTGGCTGATTGGGTGCTAATAGAGACTTGCAAGGTCTGTTCTCGAATGACCGAGTACGTTTGCGGCAGACCAGGTTCAATCCACCCACACATCATGGCACACTCGGGACATCTATCCTTCGATTCGTTGGCTCGTTTATTCATTCATCGATCAGTCCAGCCGTCCATCCAGCCGGGCGAGCTTGTGCACGTTCCCTTAACGTCTCAAAGGACTGCAGCGGGCGAGTGCAAGGAGACGGGCTACCACTACTCATGCGCTGACTTGACTCTCCTTGCTGGCTGCCCACAGGACGCTACTCGTGGTGTCCGGCTGGCTGGTTATTCGTCATCCCTCACAAGTCCCCGCATCAGTGCCCCCGAGTCCCGAGCAGGCCACACCCACCTTGACAGGATGCAACAAGTCGCAGCGGAGTCTCAGGGGCTGAGCGCGACTCCTTTGTTGTGCTGCTGTTCCTAGCAGCTGGCCCCTCCCCCGAACCCCCCCACCCCCAAGAGCGACTTGGCACCTAGTCTCAGCCCATGTGCCGGGTCTCTTTCTGCCAGGGTTGCTTACAGGACCCAATGTCAGACAAACCAGCTGGCGGCTTCCCTGATCCCCCGAAACGCCCGCCCGCCCGTATACCCGCCTGCCTAACTGTCATGGTCCATTGCGTTATCACCACCTCATCTCCTCTCCTGAACAAAGCCCCTGCATCCTTTTACCAAGAACCACCCATCAGCCCTGTCCAGAACACCACATTCTTACTTCTCGATGGCATCTGCTGCCCAGTAAATCACCTGGACGCCTATCGCGTTCTGGACTGTTCCTGGGCCCGCGACTGCGACTGCGCCAGCCTGACCGACTGACAATCAGGAACCGACCCGCACTGCATGTCCGACCTCCACTTGATTCCGTCACAAGCAACTGCCACCACATCACCAAAACATCCGACCCAGCAACTGCCATTATCCGACCACTTTCGCGATTCAAGCCGACAAGTGGTCTGCTTGATTCCTTTGTTACCTTGATACATTTCGACATCAAGTTGCACCCACCTCGCGAAGTGACCCCTTTGTGACCGCGTTCCATTCGGATGACGCAGTGGTTCCACGATAACACAACTCCACCTACTCGATAACACCCGAGCCCACGCCGCCAACACAACACCACACTACGGCAAGCGCATCACTCGTTGCAGAACCTCTCAAAGAGCACATAATTCCAAGATGAAGGTATGCCGACTAGACTCGTGTGCATGCACATCCATGTAATCGCAGTGGCTGTGCAAGTCTGACTAGATACTCTCACCGTAGTTCCTACCTTTGCGCGACTTCGATGTCGTGGCCAGCGCGCTCAACTTCGACACTCCCGATTGTCACGTTACCGGCGGCTGCGATCTGTACACGACAAAAGCCGCAGGCTCCGACAAGAAGCTCTACAAGAACATTGACAAGTCGTTAGAAACACAACATGCCGCGCTGCTCAAGTTCGGGTCCAGCCTGTCGCCTCCCCAGCGTACCACCCTCAACCTGTCCCGGTCAAGTCCCTTTGGCCCCCTTTCCGACATCTCAAGTCGCAGGACATTCGCATACCTCATCGCGACATTGAACGCCTCACATCCAGACTATGACTTCAGCCACGTCTTGCGGCCTGCCGACTTTAAGCGCGAGCGCATGCTGAAGAAAGTGGTCGCCAACCTCGACACGACCCTGCACAGCGCGCGGCCCAACGCGCCCTCCACCACCGAATTTCCCATGACCTCATTACTTCCACCAAGTAAGAGGTCCAAGGCTGCTGCAGCCGACACGGGGTCGTCGCCCCCGGCCGTGTCCGGCACGGAATCTCCACCATGGGGCCCCCACATGTGGGCCCTGATCGATAAGGAGATGACGCTCAAGGAGTGCGCCGTCTTCTCGTACCAACCGACATCGAACCCCTTTGACGAGGAGGCCGCAGCCATCTGGAGCATCCACTACCTCTTCTTCAACAGGGAGCGCAAGCGCGTCGCGTACCTCTACGTCCGGGGCGTACCCGTGGTGTCACATAGCTACAACCCGCCCTCACCGCTCCGCCACCGCCAGCGGAGCGGCGCCATGTCGCTGACGCCCTCCTCGTCGACAGGCGACCTGCGAAAACGCAGGCAGCTGCAGCTCGAGGACGCCGGCGCCAACAAGCGCGCCAGGTATTGGCTGGGCGACCGCGAGGCCGAGCGCATGCCGGCCAGCGACGACGAGGATGACTACGCGGACGACGGGCTCTCGTGGAACCGCGACAAGGACGGTGTGCTCGAGCTCGACGAGTTCGCGGGCAGCTATGAGGACTACGACGATGGCTTCAGTGATGACTTTAGCGATGAGGTCTCCGAGGATGAGAACCCTGATGAGCACGAGACGAGCCCGCGGCTGAGCGCCCTGCGCGGCATGAGCGAAGATATCGCCGGCAGGATGGAGATCGAGTGAGCTTGCCCCCTTCCCGGGGCTCAAACTCGAGCTCGCTCTGCCTGTTGGTTGTCTTTTGCTTTACGCGTTTGTGTGTTTTTTGACTTGCTTATGGGATGATCTCGCTGTTGGACATGGCGTTTCTTGGATCTGCATATGGAGCGCGAGGCTGGCTGGGGTCATACTGCTTCAACGCAGTCGGCGTTGGGCCCGGCATACGGCCTTGTTTTCGTGTCTATCGAGGTTGTGGTTCCCGGCCGATTCCCACCTTGAGGTGATGCTTTTGTGTTGTTGCTCCTTCTTTTATTTTTACGTTTGGGCTCAGGGTCTGCGAGCCTCTTGCGGTCGAGGTCGACTTGGCCTAACACACGCGACACCTTGCCGGCTGCCGGTGCTTCCTGCCTACCGCCAGGCGCTGGGCCGGAGGCGCATAGGGCACTTGACTGTTCTTTGCCTTAATATTGTACTTTCACCCGCAACGGCATCGATCAAATAGCCGCAACAAGAGCCGGGATTGTGTTTTATTTTCCTCCTTTTCTTTTATCTCAGCTTTCCAAGCAGCTCTTATGGTTCACAAGCGGCCGGATGGGAAGGTTGTTGTGTATGGCGAGGCGTTTTCAGCATGTGATTCTACCTGGAGTGCGGAAAGGAGGCCAACGGTGTGCGTCCATCCGGCCGAAAGTGGTTCTGGTTCTTGTCCTTATTTAACTCGCCTTTGTGTTTTCCTACTTAGCTTGTTACCCCCTGGCCACGAAGAAACACAGGTGCAAGGGGTCTAGCCGACTGAACAAGTCATGGAAATACCAGAATGCACATGAGAATCGTGCTGTGGACTACATGATGCGGTTCCGAGTGATTGTACCTTGACGGCAGCGACAATTCTGATTGTGACAAGCAATGCTCTCTGGCCAAGGATCGATCGAACTTCCCCAGGCGAGGGTTACTATACACCTGATAAATATATGAGTGTGATTGCCTCCGAGAAGGTTTGACAACCACCAGGCACTCAGTGCTGGGGCATTTATTAGTGGAAGGTTGCTGTGGTTGTCCGTTAACATTCAACGTATGGCAGGAAGTGATGTCCGGAGTCTTGATCAAACTAAGATATGAGCCTGAGCAGAGTTGGATTCAGCAAGGTTTCACTTGAGAACCCGAAAACGTCTTGCTTCATTGAGCAATGCGTGCATGGTATTCGCCCTACGATGATCTAAAAGTACTTTTTTTTTCACGATTTCTGTTCCAATCTTAGTGAGGAAAAAACCGTTTCCGAGAGAATAATCGACCGAGTTTCGGGCGCAGCCTTTTGCGCTCTTCCGACGCCGTCAAGAGAAACCGCCGATGTCCGCATCCGCGTCGGAAACTAAAACACCCATATTAAGGAAGTCAAAGTGGACCAAGCAATTCCGTTCAGTTAGTGCCGCGGGAAAGGGGAAGAGCAGAAACCTCGCAATCCACATCCGTGATCCGTGATTCGCGCGCTTTACACATCTACTCCGCGGTGTCAAGATCGTCGTGAACCGGAGGCGGGCTGTCCAGGGCTGTTGCATGTGTCAGCGGGTGGCAGGATAAATTCATGCGGTTCGATGCTTACGCTTGCGGTCATCACCGTTCGCGCCATTCTCACGGCGATCGCGATCGTCCCTGTCGTCCCGCTCCCGATCATCCCGGTCACTGTGTCTGCAACATCAGCATTTTCCTCTGTGGCTTCCGATTCGCACGGTTGAACAGCGGCTTACCGGCGGTCAGGAGATCGCGAACGATCGCGAGTATCACGGCGGTCACGGTCATCATAGCGGTCACGCTCGCGACGGTCATCCTTGCGAGGAGAGTAGTCGCGAGTGCGTCGGGGGCTGGGAGTTCGGCGGCGAGGAGAACGCGGGGGGCGGCGGTCGCGGTCGCGGCCAGAATCGAAGCGCCAGGACGCAGAAGGAGGAGTGCGGGCCCACTATAGACCGTATTAATGGTATGAACGCTGGAAGATGGCAGCTGCGATGGGTAGCTGGCTCACCTCGATCTTCAGGATGTCGTCGCGGCCGATCCGCTTGTTGTGCATGTCGTGGTAGGCATCATCGGCATCTCGACGGTCCTCGTACTCCACAAATGCAAACCTGATTGTGGAGTCAGCAAACAGCGGCCAGGCGGTGTCTTTCGGGATGGAACAGATGCTTACAGCCTGCTCGAGGCACTACGAGGCGCAGGGATGTCGCAACGGACGAGCCTGCCGTAGCTGTGTCGTATGATGTCAGTAGTGTCAAACAACCAAGCGAAATGGATCAAGGATCTCTCGGATTTTGCGATCGCATCGCCGCGTCGAGGTAGCGTCGCAATCCCGGATGGATACCGTTGACAGGCGACTTGCCCGGTGCAAAGCCAAGCGCGTTTGTTTGGAAGCGTTCTGTCATCGCCGACCGCTCGATCGAATGGTGGAGGGAACGATGGGGGGCAGGGCGGAGGCATGGCACGACGGTTGGGTACGACACGACGGTGGTTTATACACAGCGAACACTTCGACGCGAGGGCGAGGGCGGCTGGGAGGATGGAAGAGTCCTCGAGAGACTGGACTGGACTGGACTGGACTGGACTGGAGGCTTTTTGGGTGGGTGGTGGGCTGAGGAAGGAGGGATCGGAATTACCGTTCGAATTCGTAGGCGAGGTCGCGGGCACGAGTGCCGTGGCTGAAGCCAGTGACGTAGAGAGTGGTACCGCCACGAGACATCTTGTCAGGATGAAGGTGGTGATGCGGTTGGTTGATGAACGATCGGGGGTGGAGGAGATGGTGTTGAGCAGAGCTGAAGGTCGAAAAAAGTGAGTGGCCTTTCAAGGTGAGCTTGTTTGGGGAGGCTGCGGTGAGGGTCCGTGCGCCAGTTGGCTCCACAGCGTAGTGACCTCACCGCTGGAAGCTGCCGCAGCGGCACTCGGGTGCCTGACCAGCCAGGTCTAAAATGGAAGTCACTACCACAGTATCCCGGGCTGCCCGAGGTGAATGAGCACGTCCTGCTATAGGAGGTTAGTGAATGGAGAAGCCTGATCAACGCTTTCAATCTCATGTAATCGACCATGAGAAGTTTCCGAGTGACCTTATAGCACTTTACAAATTGTTTACTTGTTTTACTCCTTCGTCGCTCCTACTCTGGTCTTGCAATGTGTCAGTGGATGGAGGCTGCACCTTCAAAAAAGGGTGCACTCCGGATCCCCTTATGCAGTTAGATTCTGGCCATGAGCCCACTCGAATGCAAATATCGCACATTTCGCCAGTCCCTGTCGACCCTGCCACAGGTATTCTGGGCATACCTAGTATAGGGCCAGAATACACACCTCACACGTCTTCTTGTTCAACATCTCCTGGTTCAACATTCACTGTCTTCTTGTTGGAAACCTTTCAGAAGAAGCATGTATTACATGCTTCTATCTCCCCAACTTATAGGGGAAAGTTCCTCCCTTTTATAGTTTTCTAATTTGCTACAATGACTCATATACTATGATTCATACTGAAGAGACATAGGACTACTCACAATATATTTTGCAGTCGTAATGACTGGGAAGCCTCTTTTCTAAGTCCTCTTCTCCGCCTTGAAACGTTGGCTTGGACCATGCTCCCAGCGTTCAAATGTTGGAATGGGAAAAGCAAGACGTTGCTATCGCGGGCCGCGTGGTCCCTGGCCAGGAGTGATCTCTCCGTTTCTGTGCGTGAAAGGGGCAGCTGGGTCTGGCAAACTTGAAATATCTGTATTCAAAGCTGGGATATGTGGCCGGGATCTAACTGCAGAGAGGGCCCCAGAGGACACTCTTTCAAGAGATCCAGGGAACCCTCATGCACTCTCACACTCTGGGACCTGTGAATCTTTCTGCGGTTAACTCACTGATTTCTTTAAGAATCTGTGCTCAGATGGCTCCGTGGGGAGGAAGAATGTCTTGCCAAATCAAATTGATGGACTCCAGGAACGAGCCTTGCTTGGATGTTCGCTACCTAGGTACGCGGCCACAGCATCTATATATTATACCCCATAGAAAGTGCTCACTGCTCGACCTCATATGGGATTAAGCTCCGTTTGAATAGACTCCTCTGGAATAGACTGCTACCGAATAAACCCCTCTGCAGTAATCTGCCGTGGAACAAAGTTCTAACTTATAGGACTAACCTTTACGGGACAACCGTCTAGCAAGTAAGTGACAGGGGCTCCGCAACACCGTCGCGAGCACTATGAGCATACAGCTGTGTTATGGTAATAATATAGGAGAAGCTTAAATGCTGTCTTTTGAACCCCACGATGTCGTCATCCCAAGTTGTGACTCGGTGGTTGGTAAAGTAATATAAGTAGCCAAGGAGTACCCAAAGCTTGACCTCATAGTGTAACGATGGGCATTGCTCATGGAAGTGTGAAATACGATATCACAACATAGATCGGCCCAGAAATGAGGGTTGACTTGATTCTCAGTACTCCCAGAAGAAACCGGGCTTCAAAACGCCAATACCTTCTCCAACCACCTTAAGAGAGAAACCAGGGACAGATCTTAAAGTAGCTTAAGTTGCTATGGGGCTCGTCTCTTGAGCGAGTTCAGAAGAGCACTCAGAGGTCTTTCTGTTCGGGGCTTCTTGGCCTGTCTCTGCTTTTCTTCTTGATCCAACGTTCCCGAGCTACTCAATCCTTCGTACAAAGCCCACGCGCCCAGAGTCTTTGCATCTCTTGCTCCGACTTTCCAAAGATCAGTATACTTCTCTAATCGAAGAGTAATGGTCTCGCCCGCGGTTCGCAACCCAGTTATCTTGCCCTTCAAGGCCTCTATATGCACTCGATCCATCTCTTTCTCCCAAAGGAAGAGCGAGATATGTTCATCGCATCCTCCAGGGCTAGGATACATCGCCTTGGCCAGTACCTCCGGGTCGTCATCCGAATCCTTAAGCGCAAGCTCCGTCATGTTGATCAGTTCCGACTCAGGAATCTTCAGGCCTGTTTCCTCTTCGATTTCTCTCGCAGCAACGCCTGTGAAGTTGCTGTTTTCGTCCATCATCCCCGCTGGAATTTCGGTGAATCGCAACGAGCAAGCTGGGGTTCGAGCCTGCTCGGTGAGAATGACCCAGCGTTCGTCGCGCTTGTCTGAAGGGCGCAGAATCATGAGTACTGCCACGCTTCCGCCGCGGAGAAACACATTCTCATAAAGGGTGTTTCTGTAATCGACCGGACACTTTCTGGGATCTTTGCTCTCCGCTCGCTGTTCCGGAGTTGAGTCCCGTTGAATCCAAGCGTCCATCTTCACAAAACCCACTAATCCATTTGGAAATCGTGTGATGGCCTGGATGTGAATGCTTTTCAGGGAGTACGGACGGCTGTGGTGGGGATGTCTCTCATCTCTCTCTTGCCGCGCGAGGTTTGTCTGCATCGTCTTTTTCCAGTCCTGAAAAGCCTTGAAGTCCTCGATCTCATCTTTGTCGATGCCACCTTTGCGCATCCAGCTCCCCTTTTCATGTTCATCGAAGTCGCTAGTCTGAGGGCACCAGAGGTCAACTTTGGTGTTGCCGAAGTCCAAGTCATATTTTCTCCACGTAAAATCCGGCGCCTGGTCAATTATCCCGGACATCTTTGAGAGCTTCCAAGGTTCCCGTCCTCCAGTCTCAGATTCAGCACACAGCTTTTCAGATGGTAGAATCGGGCATGGAGGAATGATAAGCAAGAACCCCTCACCAACGGTATACAGGCGCTGACGTGCACTTATTAAACAGTCTAACAAAAGCAGGCAGTGCATGGTGGAGAGACGGCCAGTGTAAAAACGCCCTGCGACAGGGTTACAATTGGTCAACCCAACGTAAAATAGCAGCAGGCCTCCAATAGCTCTCACAGGCAACCACCCCCCCCCCCCACACAAGGCAACGCTCATGGCAATGAACAATCCTTAGCCACCCGAGCCGACAGGGAGCTCTCGTATTTTGCTCTGCCTCTTCTACGGCGTCCACGCGCATATGCAATGCAACAAAGGTCAATCCGTCCACCAGTCATGACATGATCCACTGAGGGGTGTTCCAATATGCAAAAAACCATGGGCAGGGCTGTCATATTGCGAGAGCGAAGCGGAAGTCCAGATGGAGGTGTGCAAAGAAGGTCCTCTGTGGAGTATTCTGAGAGATTAAGTATGCTCAGATTTCTTGGAATGTGCACCTTGTCAGTCAGTTGCTTTGGCATGTTGAGCCAGTATATCGCGGCGACTCCGATTCCAGATCCGACACGATCGAGTACTTGTCGAGCCGTCCGAAGGAATACAGAGCGCCACAATTACCTTGGGCTTCTGTCGATGCCCAATTTGGGAATGGAATTACCCGTGGCCACGTTCTTGACCCTGGCAATGTCCTCGCCGACGTCCCACAAGACAAATACGTCAATGAGTCAAGATCGGAGACAAAAGTCTGGGAAGAGAGCGTGTCGATGCAATTTGAGACGCACGACGAGTTTGGTCTAGTCAAAAGGGGCCATATCCGATTGTGGGCCTGGTTACATCATGTGAAGTTGCAGCGAGATGGGACGCACTACTATTGGTATTTGGTTGTCAACAATGAGTCGAGTACCGAACCTGACGAGAAGAAGAACTGGGAGAAGCACTACAACGTTTACCTTGATTGCCCGAGCGACGATGACCAAAACAAAGCACTCACGGATTCAGAGGACATCTATTGCATTCCAATGGCCCTTGGGCCGTCTTCGGGGTCCACCGATATCATCTGTCTCCTCTTGAAAAAAAAAGCCCCCGTTGACGACTGGCCAGAGCCTTATCGGAACTGGACTTTCAAGCGCATTGGCTACACAAAACTATCAGCTACATTCGATCACGCCACATGGGGTCACATTTTCAATAGGAGATTCTCTTCTAGTCAGAGTGACTCGGACGACCTTTATGATGCAAACACTGGGAGACACCTTGTGTGCATAATTTGACCAGGCCAGGGCCGAGATCTGAAGCTTATCTGTAACAATCTTGCTCAATATGGAAATTCCAGAATGCTTTTCCCCTGGCACATAATACTCCTATCTGGTTGTGTAGTCACTGAAGTCCCGAAGCCAATCTTTCCTGGGGACTGCATATTTCAATGACAAAGAATCGAACATCGGCTATTACAACACCATTTTTCGCCACACGCATGAGCTCGCAGGCGACAACGCCGCCTCAAACCGGACAAGATCTCCTTCACCTGCAAGTCTCTCTCAAAGTCAACATCAAAGAGGGTTCCTTCCCGCTGATCGGCAAGTTAGGTGCTCAACTACTAAACAAATGACATGTAAATCTATCGGAACGGCATCATATCGACGGCTCGGAAGGGTGTGCCAAAACAATACCCCTGTAAAAAAAATGGCCACAGAGCTCTCGTGATGTTTATCACGGTACTGTCGTGTCTGCTGAACATGATGGGCCTAATCGCACATTCCAAGTCCGTTGAAGTCAAGTAAACAATCCTCTCTTCTATGAGCATATCTCTTGCACACATCGTTGTGTCACGCTTAGGAATATTTATTGGCTACATACACTGACGGATCACCATTTGGAGTCCGTGGTCAAGAGAAAGTATTGTGAACATTTTCCCCAACTGCTAATGAGATCCTCACAATATCAGGTAGAGGGAGCACAAAACCGAGGGGCCAGTAAATATGCCCAGCCAGAAGTTGATGTTCCCCAGCGTTTTCCTGCCCTTCATCCACTTTGTTCTGCTCAGCTGCACAAGCTTCGTGAAATAAGGTCAGCATGCCAGCTCTGCATAGGGATAATGAGGTGTGGTTGGGTGCTCACCGGAAGCTGTAACATTTGCATGAAGAGCAGATAGCCCCTGAGCTTCTTGAAGATACACCACATGACCAATTCGTGGACCAGGGCCGACAAGAAGAACGTGAATAATGTCGCCGTATGTTTGTTGACCCGCACTGGAGCGTTCACCGTTAGCTACTAAAGAAGCTCGGTACGAATGTGGGAGTGTGTGGGAGGGAGTCGACCACAATCAGCCCGTCCCACACCTGCAGCCTGATGAGGATTCTGAGGGTAAACCACCGCGTTGCAGTGATAGTACTACTTACTGGCGCTGATGGAGCTGTGATAGACATGTCTCAGCAAGAAGTTATGGACCGGACGGTTCCAATCCCTCGCGAACTGGTCCCAGCTGACCGAGTTCCACCAGTCAGAGTAGAACTCCCGGTCTGCAAAGTACGTCAGCTCGCCGAGGAGGTTGAGGATGGCCTCCCAGATGAGGTACCACGTCAGGAGGTACTCCATCATGAACGGGAAGATCAGGTCCGACAGCAGCCACGGGAACTCCCTGAAGCGCTCGACTAGCGACAGGCCAGCCTCCTTCATGCGGACTGTCTTCATCACGACAGGGTAGATGAAGGCCTGTGAGATCATCATCATCACGAAGATAAGCCCAAAGGTCGCGGCCGCCTTTTCCGCCACGTAGGCCCAGTCGATCCTCTCTGACCGGGGGTATTCGAGCTCGTAGACCAGGGTCGGTAAGACAATGTACTCGTAATGGTTCTGGAAGGTGACATTACTGGGGTATGCGCGCAGAGGGGTGCTCGACTTGCCCTGGAGCTCCTCGGTGAGTCCATCGATCTCCCACTTGATAATCTGTTCGAAGACGTGGATCTGCTCCAAGTCGAGGGGCTCATTGGATTGGATGGCTGCTTTGATACCCTCTAGGTCTTGGCTGAACGCCTCGCAGCTTGAATGAAACGATTGGCGCCTTTGCCGGATGTCGTGTCTCGATGGCCTTCGTGCAAGATGGTCTGTCGATATGGATGAGGCCGTCGGCTTCGTCTGCGAGGGCGACTTCACAGCCTCGACGTGCTCTAGCTGCTTGAGCTTCTTTAGCAACTCTGCCCTTTTCTTGTAAGCGCTTGACAAGTAGCCGTTGTAAAAGGCATAGCTATGCTGTTTCATCAGCATCACAATCGAGTGCATGACGAAGAAAACCGTGTGAGACCAAGGCCACTGCCGAAGCTGGGTCCATCCAATAGTGCACCCAATGAACATGGTCTGCCATATATTCTGGATGACCCACCCCGACGAGTCCCAGTCCAAGTAGTCGTTCTTGATTAAGAGCTGCAGTATCCAACTGACGCCGGTGAGCCCACACATGACCCCGTCGGATGCAAGCAGGACAACGACATCCCTCTTGAACATGGCCTTCATGATGTCGTTGGTCCCGAGTGGGCTGCCTGTGTTCTTCCAATTCTCAGCCCCGATCTTAAGCAGCATCATTGCGACAGCGATCCAGAACAGGGTGAAGAAGCCGTGGAACGGGCTGTTGGCAGCCACAGCATTCTGCCTGTCGAATGTGGAGAATTTTCTCGTGAAGACGTAGTCACTAAATCTTCCTTTTCGCTTGACGCTCGCCTCTGGTTCCTTGGCCTGCACGTCGTTAGTTATGGTCCGTCGTCGCAACGACGTGGTCCGATGCTCACCCTCTGCAAGCCCCGTCTCAGGATCTCTCGAAGCTCCTTGTCATCCGATGCAACTGTATAAACCTTGGCGCCTCTGAGGGACGATATATCGTCGTCAAGTGTCCCATTTTCTGAAGATACGTCGCTCGGTGTCGCAGCCTCACCAGCACCTTCGCTGGATTTGAGCTTACTGCCAGACCTCGGAAGGGTGGTGGCCTGTTCCTTCTCTTGCCTCTTATTCAGTCGCAGTACGGCAATCGGCTTTTGAGATTCCTCGTCATAGTCCTCCTCACTGGCACTCTCGGAAGGCGTCGATATCTTCCCGCTCCCAGCAAGCCGCAGGGCCTCCCTGAGAGCCTGCGGTGAACGATTTCTTGTGAAATACGCCTCTTCATTTGATTGATGAGGACCAGACTCGTTCCTAGCCCGGGATTCTGCAGACATACCTGCCCCGTTCGCAGCCATTTGCTAAGCTGTCGGCGGGCGAGAGATGTGTGAGCTGAGTGCGAACGATATGTTGCGATGGCAGGCAAAGCCTGTGCTGAGCTCGATGTGCTTCTCTCCAGGTTGGTTTCTTATCGCAGAAGACGAACTAAGGGCCAGCCGGACGGGCACCTTGAAGCTCCTTTTCAAGGGGTTGTGAGCTGTGTGTACTGTTGAGCTCTCTTTCGGCCGGATCCAGCGGGAGGTTAAGCATCAAGAGACATGTGTCATCCGGGACGGCGTGCACTCCGACTTAACCGAAGGCCGAGGGCTCTCTGGGTCTCGCACAAGGCTGACAAGGCAAGGCGTCGATCGATGGAGCCTGAAAGAAGCCGTTCATCCACTGATCCCCCGCTGCTGTTGGGCGTCAGTCCAGACTGGGAGTTCTGCTCACTGAAGCAAAGAACACGGAATCGAGTGAGGGGAAGCCACGCCGGCGTGGTTTCCCCGAATTGATGGATGAATTAGGGTGATTGATAAGAAATCGGATGAAGATCTCACTCAATGGCGGTGACAACACGCTGTTTCTTGTGCGGCTCACGTCTCCTGCTCACTTTCCAAGGTCGCCTAGACTTCTTACACACCAGCGGGCAGTGCGAAACAGCGGTACTCAGCAGCCCCGCAAAAGCAGCATGGGTTGGTGATGTATCATCTCAGCTTGACGTCAAAGTCCGGTACGGGTAAGCAGCGACGTGAAAAATATGATTTACTCTAGAGTCCAGCTCTCTACTCTAGTCTGCCTCTCCCAACTTCTTCGGCGCATCATCACGAGGCAAAGGTCGAAACGTAAAGGTTCCGGCTTGCTGGGAACTTTAGAAGACCCCATTCCCCACGTCGCGAAGGGTTAGGGGGGGCTAAGTGCTCGTCCAGAGCTCGTACATATGTCGTCAGTTGTGCTTGTGATGCGCTGACGGACCTCGGAACTTGCTCACGCCTTTGGCGATGCTAGAAATGGAATAGCAATGCGTTGGAGGAATGGATGAGTTCTGGGTACTGACAAAGAGGTCATCAGATTACCCAGTTTGTCCAGGTCTTCCACAGCACAGCGCAAATAGTTTGTTCCTTGGGCCCGAGCCCGAGCCCGTACGATCCGTCCACCCCACATCTCCCTACTGTCAGAGCTGTTGCTAGTGTACGCAGGTGGGCTTGTAGGTGCTCAGAGCTACGGAACTCTGACGGATGGTATTTCGCCGATGCCGCCCGTCCCACCCAATCAGAGCCCTCCAATGCAGAGAAATTCCATCATCGCGCAGGACATGAGCTCCTTCACTTTTCCCAACATACGACCGCGACGGACACTGCCTCCAGCAGAGCGACCACCCGGCTTTACTGTTTTACTCGGCGGAAGTCACGGACACTGAAGGATCCATCAGTGACAGTGACAGCCTGGACAACACACACCGTCCGCCCTTTCCCGGAAAGACACGGGACAGAAACCACGAGACTCGCCACCGGGTTTGCCGGCGGAGGCCGTCAGCTTTCCAGGGCCTTTCTCTAACCCCCGGCAAAGCCGCCACTTTCCTAGCTCGTGGCACGATCGGATCCCACGAGAACGAGACGCGCGGGCAGCATTTACGGTCTCCAGTTGTGCCGGCCTGCAAACCTAAACCGAACAGCCAGCTGCCTTGCCCTCCTGCCCCACACACAACACTCCACGAACACGACGACGAGCACGAGCACGAGTTCACAAAGCGGGCAACAATGTTGCGAACCTCCATGTATGGGGCGTTCCGCGCCTCGATGCCAGGCCGTCAGCCCACGACGACGCCGTTCGCGGGCGCACCTCTGCGAAGGCTAGCAGCCCCGAGCTGCAGGACACAAACGGCCGTAACGACACTGGCGCCGCCAAGAGCTGCGGGCGGGCAGTCGGTCGCCGCGAGTGCGAGGACGTTTGGTACCGGGCGGACGACATTCACACGGGGCCCCTCGGCGGCGTGGAGAACGGCACAGGGTCTATCACAAAGGGCGCAGAAGCGCACCTTCAACTGGACGTGGTCGCGCCGTTCCGGCGGCAGCAAGGGTGCCGGGGCCGGGTCTGAAGGGGAACCACAGTCGCTGAGCGCGCGCTTGCGCAAGCTGTCGCGGGAGTACGGCTGGGCTGCCCTTGGCGTGTACCTGGGCCTCAGCGTGCTCGACTTCCCATTTTGCTTCCTGCTGGTGCGCATGGTTGGCACCGACCGCATAGCCGAGGTCGAGCACTGGATCATGGCCGGCATCAAGAAAGTCGTGCCCGAGTCCGTCAAGCAGCGCTGGCACGAGTACCGCGCGGCTTTCAAGAACGCTGAGAGGGAGGAGCTTGGCGACAACCATGTGAGCGAGGATGTCGAGAAAGTTGGCTGGGGTGTCGAGAAGGCCCAGGAGAGGCACAAAGAGGAAGCGAGTAAGTCACACTAATTTCCTACGTACTGCTGCATTTCTCCTCTCACGGCAGGCCCCTCTACGGCGCGTCCAACGAAGTTGGTACAGACTTGCCCACTGTGTCGATTTTTTTTTGTCCTGCCTACAGCTATACAAATCTTGGACACAAATCTTGGGGGCCAAGTGGTTTCGCCCTCCTCTCGCTAGGAGTTTCCTGAATAGGAATGGGGGGGCAAGATATAGAGTTGGTGCATCAAGTGGTTCGGGTGTTTCGCCAAGTAAAAGAAGACCTTCAGCTGACGCGCGCATGACTCCCTAGGCCTCGCGACGCAGCTGGCGCTGGCATATGCCATCCACAAAACCTTCATCTTCATCCGGGTGCCCTTGACGGCGGCAGTGACGCCAAAGGTGGTCAAAGTTCTTAGGGGATGGGGCTACCAGATCGGCAAGAGAAAGCCGAAGACACGGTAGAACAGACCCAAGGGACGCAGTGATCTACTGGACCTGACATCAAGAGCTGCGGTCTTCCGGCCTCCTAACGCGTGCAGTTGACGTCAAATGATCTGAGGTTTGGGTGCTGGGTGAGTTCCTGCATCTGTGCGGCGGTCTTTCCGTGCACATATAAATTTTGTTAGAGTTGCATGGCATTGCATGGAGCATCGGTGGCGAGGCGCAAAATGGGGCGGTAAAACAAGGGCATCTGGACAACTCTGCATGTACCTTTATGTGTCCATGGTCGTAAGAGGCACAATAGCACTTCTCAATAACCGGAATATGACAAGAACCCGCGTTCGCGACGTCACAGAGACACCGCTCCTTTCGGAAGTACGGTGTATCGCCATCATGACTCTGATACCAAGCCTGGCAAGTCAAGAACTTGCGTGAATCTCTGGTATGTTCCGCGCCGACCCAGCCTCGCTCTCGCTGCATGCTTGCGTAAACGAAAATGGCATGACAAGGGAAATGGCGCATGAAAGTCGTGAGGATCATCCAGTAGATAGCACGACTTGGAACTGAACGACTCGATGGCTTCTGGAAAGACGCACGGAAGACCAGTAGAAGGTGTATCGAAGCTTCTTGGCCGCCCGAGCCGCCCTGGCGATGGCGGAACATCCCTGGCGAGCGAGGAGGCGTCTTTGCAGTTTCGCCAGGCCTGGACCGCTCGACCGGAATGCGCAAAGGAAAACCACGGCACCATCATGCCAGGCGCTGGTCTGGCATTCCACACAAGGGTAAGAGAGCGATTCTAGAAGGCTGGGCGGAAGACCCTGAAGCCATGCAGCCGTTGTGATGGAAGGACTAGCAGGGAAGCTTGGGAATCGAGGTCGGCATAAGGTTCGAATGACTTGCCATCCAAGACCGCATTTTGTTTGACTGCGTTTCTGAAGCGGACGATAGGAACCAGCTGGCAGCTCGAGGCGTTTCGAACTGGGGCTGAATCGCCGTATTAGACCCTTAAGTCGGTAAATTGTTCTCGCGGAATGAGTGCCGCGCTGTTGCTAGTTTCGTTACCGTTGCCGTGGTATTACCGCCTTGGTATCACCATGGTCTCCCGAATCAAGATAGGCGAATGCGAATCAGTGTGGTTTTATTGCGTTGGATGGACATCTCCGCCGTGATATGTCCGGAGATGTCCAATGCCGTCGGAATTACCCAACTGGCCTGCCTCATGATGACACGGTGGGTACACTGGGGCGTCGGGAGCTTGGCAGTCGTCATGGCGGAAGGTGTTTACTGGTGCCGTTGCCGTCCGTGAGAGTCCCGAGCCGAGATGCTGTGATGGTCGTCGCGGTTGGCGCATCGTCCAAAGTAGGCCCC
This sequence comes from Diaporthe citriasiana, assembly GCA_014872975.1. Lineage (NCBI taxonomy): Eukaryota > Fungi > Ascomycota > Sordariomycetes > Diaporthales > Diaporthaceae > Diaporthe > Diaporthe citriasiana. The sequence goes on along the minus strand of JADAZS010000013.1, from coordinate 371,306 downwards.
ATCTGGATTGTGTTGTCCGCTGATTGAGTCAGCCCTATGGCAGGTGGGCAGGCACGCCGACGCGCACGTTTCTGAGGGAAGAGGCCATCGTGACGACACGGCCATGCGACGGAAATAAGAGCCGAGGAGATATTGACTCAGTAGTGGTCACCAACCAGAGGTGGACTGACTCTTGTGTCGTCCATCGAAGGTCCCGATTAAGAAATTCCGCACTTTGGGGGATGTCACCGTGGGGCGAGGAAAAACTGGGGCAAGGGTCCAATTCAAGCTGACCCCTTGCTCCGGAGCATGGACACTGAACAATCCCCACTCTGAGCGGCGGGCTGGGGCGGGCAGGCCTGACAGGGTGGATCCGATGAGATGTACCACAGTGCCGAATTGTGGGAGACAAGCTATCGGGACGGCGGTTGCGGGCGGCGGGAGGTGGAACGGCCACGCCGCGGTGGTGCCGGGCGGGCACCTGTTTCCTCGCCGGATGTCTCGAGGGATGTGGGATAAGAGCATGAGCCTCATGGAACCCTGAGCGGGCGGCCCATGGTGGCGTGCGTCGTGTTGCCCGCTGCGGCACTGCACGAAATAAGCGCACCTCAGTCGGACTGGCCGTTGAAGGTTCAACAGAGCGTACGAGGTTCCTCGTGTGCAGTCAGTGGCAAGTACCGCCGAGCCGTCCCTGATGCGAGAACGTGTGAAACAAACTTTGGGAGACGGGTTGGTAGCGCGTCACAAAGAGGACGGAGGAGAAGCCGAAAGGGGAGAGGGAAAACGAGGTCCGAAAGCTTAAATCGTGGGAAGTGGGCAATAGGATCGTCTGTGGTGGTCCTTTTTCTGTCTGGAATTGCTGAAGATGCGACGAAGGGGGACCCACAGCAGAGGCAAGATTTACTGTGGCACATATCCGTAATGGAAGGATCCGTCCCCTGCTCCAGCCAATATGAGGAAAAAGTGCCCAGGTGATTGCATCCGATGTCGTGACATGCCGTGGTTGCCGTTGGTGTTGGCTGCGTGTGCGTGTGAGAGCAGTGGTTGTCCGCCGAGTGCTAACTATGCTTTGCAGCAAGTGGAGAGCAGCAAGCCACGGAATTAATGAACCGACTGAAAGTGATTGATGCAGCCCTGCCTTGCTTGTGCTTCCGGCAGGTACTGATTGCTTACTAAACAGCACCTCGCAGAACCTCGGCACGTACCTCGTGCAACCCACTCTGCACTTCGCGCCTTCCCACCTACACAGTACCCACATTGCCCGACAGCCGCACGGCAGAAATTAAGGTTTGCGCTAGGAAGGTGTCAGGACCCACTACTGCAACCCATTCCCGCATATATCGGCTCATTTTGGAAGGGGTTGTGAGCTGGGCCTGTATGTACTGCTACACGTAGAATGTAGGAACGTACGCGCTCCACCTGCTCCACTATTTTGGGGGCTGCACAATCTACACTATGTAGACTCTATGTCCATGTGTGTGTGTGTGTGTGTGCAACGTCGGAATGTAGGTACGCTCTATATGTATACACAGTAGATCCAATCATGATCAGCGCCATGGAGGTGGACCACTGGGGATTCTGGATCCTCAGGATCCTCAGGAGGGCAGTCGACGTTGGTGTTGCTATTACCGTTTCTGACCCGAATCCTGTTTCTTCCTGTACAACGCAACTGGCCGCCGGTCAAGCGTTCGCAGGTGCATGTGTACACTATTGCCCACGATATGCCTAAGTGTAGTAGTTCATGTAATGTGTTGCAGTACAGTATTGTCTTCCGCTGCACGCATTCTACTACCCACACACACATGGCACAGGAGCGGTACGTACCCAGGGACAATGGCAGATGACCATTCGTTTGCAATTACCTAGGTGGTGCATCTGGCACGTCTGAACTTACCTGCCTCTCGTGACCTATGGGCCCATCGAGTTGAACATGACTGTTGGTGTCTGACCATCCAGCCCACACACACTCCCTCTCTCACATGCTGCCTGTCGGACATGTGAGCCTTGGGTATAACACGGAATTGAACGGCTCCCCCAATTTGTTTGGACCTCCCCCTAACCGCGGTACCGTACTTGGCGGGACCTACTTGCAGGTCCTAGCCGGACCCAGGAGGTACCTGGCTACCTGGATGGCTTTGTAGACAGTCTGGGTTGGTACCCCTGCCAATGGTCTGCCCCTACAGATTATGCGGGAGCTTCATGTACCGGAAGAGGCAGATACCTCACAACGCCCACTTCGACTGGGGCAGCGTTGAACCTTCTCTCATGCTAGACCATATCTCCAAGCTCCAAGATTCCTTCGCTCCTAAGGGTCGCCCCCAATCTAGTGTAGTGTGTATTTCGTCACTGTCCGCCACCGAAACATGGCAAACTTCAAAACTCTGTCGGCCAGAGATGGATGATTTGAGTTTCAACCCCAATTCTTGTCGCCCCGCCCGAGAGTGGGATGGCAAACCCATTAGCCAACAATGACGCCCGGCTAGTGAGCGAGGACAAGCGCCCCAGCGATAGCGTCATCCCTCTTGCGTCCAAACTTTAGGGTTTCCGTCAACCACGTTTCAAATACGGGGAGCTTTCCTGCTGGGCCATGAGTCTCGTTCGCTTCGGCCCCCGCCTCCGTGGGTTTTGGGTGAGCTACTTGGCCTGATGTGCTGTTGTTCGCCACTTTATTTATACTCGATGACAAAAAAGTCGTGCAAAATGTGTCACGACAAGAGGCTGGGAGGAACCAGCCGGGGCGCGGCGCGGGGCACGTTTGCAATGCCACCCCCGAGGAACCTGGCGATGGAACTTGTTGTATCCGAAAACTTTGTCCCAACTGTTGGCAACCTCGTGGTCATTTTCCTGAGTTTTGAATTTTTTTGGAATTCAAAAGTAATAACATCACAATATCATGCTATAAGACCGACGAGTAGACAAGTTAGCTGCCAAAATAAGAAGAAACCAAAAGGGGAAGAAAAAAATTAAAGGGAAAAAAAAATCAAACTGTCCCGTGCACGAGGAGGACCCGTTGCCGGTCAGGCGTGCTGACTCGGAGCAGAAGCCATTCGTGGATCTGGTCATGATCGTATAACCTGATTTGGCCCAAACCTTACCGTGGGGTGCAGCACTGATCGACCAACTGGTAAATACATCTCTGGCGGCGTATCGAAACCCCTAGGTGTTATTATCTCAGCCGGCGAGCAGACAGCCATTCTGGGTAATATAAGTCGACGCGGCGGAAAGTATCAGACATGGAGCCTCGTAGCACCGCCCAGCAGCTAGGGCCAAAGGGCGCTGGGGAAAGTTAGACAGCCTCGTCCTCGCCTGGCAGGGTCAGAAAGCCCGGCGGTGGCGTTCCAGCCGATGTGAGTTTAGTTCGGCAGGAGAAATAGGATTGGGACTTTTGTTTATTAAGGTGTTCGTAATGCGGGACGCGTACGCACCACTCCGACGAGCTGAAGACTGCAGGTGTGTCACGAAGGGGTCCACGATGTGGGCGGCGTCCACTGCGAAGCCGGGTATCTTCAGGGCATAAGGAAAACCTTATTTCCTAGTCCAGGCAGAGGAGCCCAGCTGGCAAACTTACTGGCTGGGAGGGCGGTGGCACACCGTGGGCGGTAAAGCAGCTTGGGTATGGTGCCGTTGTGGATGACAGTAATGGACACACACGAAAGTATGAACCGTTTCATCTTTGCTGTTGATCTCGGCTCATGACAAACAGGCAGGCAGGCAGGCGGACTGACGGGGCTGGTATGCACAAAAACGCTCTCGTACCCACACCTGTTTTTCATGCCCATGTGGACCTGCACCCGATGCTCGTGCATGTACATGGCCAGCCCCGTCTCCCTCATTGATGCGCATCCTCGAAACGAAAGATTAATAATATTTGTGTGCTGCACAGCACAGCACAGCGTATGCACATCATCGGCCCTCTTCTCCAACCCGAGTCCAGATCCACGGGTCCAAGGACCTAAATAACTGACCTCTTCAATCCTGCGGGCGTGACGATGGCATCGTATCCCACCCACGTTCGGCTATGCTGTGCCGTCCACCACGATGATGATATGCTTGGTAGCTGGGCACAACTGCACATATGCACAGTATGTCCGGGTACCCGCAAGGCTGTCCGAAACTGGTTTACCGCAATGGGTGGGCCTCCTTCAAGGAGGCGGTACGGATACGCACACGGGCTTCGCAAGCGCAGATCATCTGGATTAGACTTTGGCAAGAATGTCATTCCGCTTCTGGAAGGAGTGGGGACCAACAGATCACAGATCTGGGCCAGGGGTGGGCCACTAACTGCAAAGCACCCGCAGGACAGGGCGGTATCGTGCCCGGCCACCCTCACCTGTCAAGGGACTCGCCGCCCCGGCGGGATGGGCTGTTGTAGGAGAAAAGTCTGCCGGTCATCCTGTCGGCCGGTAGCCGCTCAGGGAAGCCAGGACAGGCATGCAGGCAGTTTGGTGACTTGCAGAGAGGCCCGAGGGACAGGACACGTTCGGAAAACCCGTGGCGAATCGATCCGTCTGATGTTTGTGAATCTGAATCCCAAGGGTCGGAGTTTGCCCACGAAGCTGGTTAGTCCGGCACGGCGCTGGGCTACACAGTAGGGGTCCCCAAATGCAAAAGCGACAGCCAGGTGCATTGTGCCTTGCAATGCGGAGCAACAAAAGGACCGGCTCCCAGGCTACAGGCAACACCGCGGGCTATAAGCTCAAGGCTTTAGGCTCCAGCTTTGTCTGCCAATAAACCTTCCATTCGGGCGAGTCGAGACAAGTCTGCTCGCATGCCCAGCAGCTTCCATGCCGTGGCCGGTCACTTGTGCATCGTAAGCGCGGAAGTGGAAATTGGAGCCGTCAGGACGGCCAGTCAGTTCTCATAGTTCCACAAGTCAGAACTCTGGCCCCTCCTTATAAATAATTACATCATCACTGGGTCGCGGCCTGACGATCCGAGAAGATCCCACGGGTGGTGGGCAGCAGACATCACGGTTGCATCACCTGCATGGCTGGCTGCATGTGTCGTTCGTCGGCTGAACACCGGCTGAAAATTGAAAGGCTTGGCGCCCAAACTCAAACGATCCTCCTTGCCTGCCGCGAGCAAGCTTGGGTGGCGTGTGAGAGAGAGGGGAGGAGGGTGGTACGGACTGCCTCTCTTTTGCTCGGGTCGGATCTGGTCTGGTCTGGTCAGGTCTGGTCTGGTCAGGTCTGGTCTGGTCTCGTCTGGTCTGGTCTGGTCTGGTCTGATCTGATCTGGATGGATCTGGGTCTGGGTCTGTACTGCTCCTGCACTACTGCAGGCCTGCAGCTCCTACTGCACCGCGTGCACCAGCTGCGTGTGCTTCGGGGCGAGCTGGGAGGACCCGGGCAGCACCATCTGCAATCAAGATTAGCGATCGGACTTGGTGAGTCTGGACTTTGCGGTGGAGACCCGGCGAAGAACGGCCCAGACTCACCGGAGACCCCAAACCACACTACAACAACCACAAACACCCTCCCTTCGAGAAGGTTTGGAGCGCCGCCGCTACGGGAAGAACAATTATACTACGAGGACGGTGAGGATGCATGCAGGTGGGACGGGTTGTTGATAGTTCTCAGACGTGCACGTGGTTCTGTGAGGCCTGTCCCGCCGCCTGAAGCCAGCCATTGTCATGCCATGATGCCGTCCAGGCCCCCAGCCAGAGTCCGCACCAACACGGCAGACTTCGGCAACTAACGCCCCTAACTAGTGTACCTGCCTGCCGTAGTCAACAGGAATTCGGACAACAAAACACTTTTCCTCCTAATCCGACTCCGAACCGAGACTGCCTCCGACATACCCTCTCATGCACGCCAGCCCAGGCCGGGCGCGCACTTAAGCTCAGAGGCTGTCAAGTCGGTGAGGAAGCCCAAACACCAAACCAACCCCTCGTGACGGCTATGACGATGTGTGACCACGAGGCAAGGGCGGCCGAGCCCGCCTCTGCTTGTGTGGTAATCTGCCTCGACCCGGTCTCAGTCACGATCTGGTCATTGCCTCGGGAATCCTCCGTCGACTCGTCGAATTACTGAATCGCCGCGCGAGGTGCCGGGTGGGTTTTCCGGCCTGGCAAGCCTGCGAGACGGTGGCCCTGGGTCAAAGCAAACTCTCTCGAAATTCGGCACCGTTTGACTCATGCGCCCCTCAGGTCCTCGTTTGACTTTTCCAAGCCCGCCCGCCCGACGCTGCCTGCAAACACTGCCCGCGCAAGCAAAGCAGCCCAGCCGAGCCCAGCCCAGCCCACCCCCATGCGCTCTGAGAACGGCCGAGGCAGGACCGTCCACGGCTTAACAACATATGGGCCACACAGTCTGACAGCAGGAAAGTTATTGTAAATGGCATCTCCCGGCGGGGTTGGTTAAGTTCGGAAACAGGCGTCGGCCAGAACGGGTGGCTGGCCCCAGTACATACATGGTCTACTGTTACATGCACTCACCGCAGTACAGGCAGTACAGAGTAATGTACACGCATGCTACGCCTCGCCGGACGTGGCTCGTACGTTACATAGCATAGCCAGCATTCCGTCCGTCGGGTCTTCAAGCTCAGGCCAGCCCGCCCAGGCTTCCGGACCCGACAATGGTAATAATCATGGGCTTCACGGCGTCGCCTCAATTACTACAAAAACCCTAGGAGCTGAGAACTGTGAGCTGGAGCTGGCAGCTCAAGCAGGGGATCATGCGTGACGAGGCCATCCCAACTTTCATCATGAACTGGGATCCGGACCGCCCAGCTCCCGGCCATTTTCGCCCGTACTGCGCGCCGAGTGCCAGCGCTATGCGATAACAACGAACTCAGTATGTGCTCCGTAGCTCCAAACATTTCGCCTCGCCCTCCCGACCCCAAAAACTCAGTCGGATGGGGAGGCGAATACTGTCCCGGCTAAGCGCTTCTCCCGCAGCAGCTACATGCCGCTACTACTGCCGCTGTCAATGCTGCTGCCGCTGCTCCAGCACTGCTGTCCGTCCCCAGCAGCTGGGGCTCTAGGTTAGCCGCGCTTTGCTTCCAGTCCAGAGTGGTCCCACCACATGGTCCTGAGGTTGCGTGTGTGAGTGATTGCGTGGGTGCGAGGGAATACACAGACAGGCGCGCTGGCACAAAGGGCGTGGTCGATCTTCTGGCCAACTGCCGAGGGTACATTTCACCAAAGTATGCCAGCTGAAGCAGCTACATGACCAATACATGACTTATTGTCAAACTTGTCGAGTCTAATCACCATCGCTTTGAGTTTCTAGCCGGTCATGGGTACGGTTTCGCCCCATATAACCCAGCAGTGTAAACTCTGACGGCCAAAGTACTTTTCTGGACCCCCCGCAGCCGACCGCATCCCTGGCAGGCTTACCAGCTACCTACCTGGCAAATGTTACCTGATGCTACCGTTCTGTCCCCTTCATTCCTCCAGACCAGTATTGGGAGCCCCCAAGACCCCCCTTCCTATGTACCTCCCAAGGTTCAGGTACAGGGGAGCTTCGCCATGGGATTTCCAACAATAGACCAGCAAGACGAAAAGTCCTGTTTCCTTGCCAAAGCTTCTCCAAAATGCTCCAAACCACGGCTACCCTCCTCCAAATTTTAAAAAACAAAAAAGATAGGAGAGACAAAGTACAGTACATGGCGGAGCTTCCAAGGCGGTCACCGGATTAGTACATACCATGCCATGCGCACTTGTGCACAACACGATGAACACACACACCAGCGCTCAGTACATACTAGGCTGGTTGTGCCGTCCCTTTGACACGACCGTGCCCGTTCGAGCGCGTGCTGTCAAAGGCGTTTGCGAATCGACCGTTCCAGTAGATGCAGCCGTGCTAGCCGGCCGATGTCGAGCGAGCATGAGGAGCCGTCGTTTTAGTAACGATCCGCATGAGAGCACTGGAGAAGAGAGGTCTCGAAATTGTCTGGCAGCTTTTATCCCGAATATGGCAACTCCTCCGCCTGGGTTTGCTTCAGAAACGATTCTGCTTGTCAGTGTTGGCGGGGGCTTGGTTGATCTCTCTGCCAAGAGCCGGGACCCAGCCAAAGGATCAGCAGCAACTGAGAGCCACCACCATGACCCATGGCCTGGGTGGAAACCCCTGCCCCCTTGGCGGTACTGGCCCCTCCCCTGTCAGCCGGCCTGCCCACGGCTAACGGCCTCGACCTTGTCGGAGCCCAGACGGTACCAGAGTCAGGGTAATCTCAGGTTACGGTACGCCACTCCCACCCTGGGTCTGAGCTGTTCGGGACGGAACCGCATGGGGCGTGTCACTCTATTATTGCCGCCTGGCATTGGGTCTTAAACTTTGGGACTTGTCGCGATCATTCCGCTCTTGACGACGAGGATTCGTCGAACCTAGTCAGAACAAACTCCAGTCCCAAAGTTCCGACTACGACTTTGCTGCCCCTATTGCGTCAGGCCCGATCTAAACTGCATGTATAAGTATCTCTCACCCGCCCATCTGCGTCTCCCCATCTGGATACGGCCAACCAGCCCTATCCATCATCAGCCTCGCCTCGCGCTCCCCGTGACGCCAGCTTCCTCAACCAGGATCACTCTTGTCAAGCCCAGTACAACGTACAGCGCATACCAAGACACAGGACACACATAAATACATCAAAGACAGACAGGAACTGACAGACAAGACCAACGCCACCCTCGGCCCTGTCCCCCAGAACCTTGTCCCCGTTCGCAAAAGCAAACACGGCAAATTCCCCCGTTGATCAACCTATCGACAACGACCGGGACGTCCAGAACCTTTTGCACTGGAACCGGGACCAGTTATATGACATATCATCTTTCTGCGAAGCAGCTGCAGAAGGCACGTCGTACAGCATTGAGCAAAAGCACACTCTGCCACTAACCGGTGTTCATCCTTCTTTCCTCCCTCGCCTCCCTCGCCTTCGCCTCGGGAGCATATAACCCACCACGCGCCAGACGTTCCCAACCCCCCGCCTGGTACTCGTCTGTCTTCAAGATGTTGTCTCTTCACCCTCAGGACTTCAACTCCAACCCGTGCTACCTGCCCTACCGGTCCTTTGCGGGCCCAGCGATCACAGCCGACCACTCAACCTTCGTGCCCTTCACCATGGGCGGCGCCGTACAACCCCCGACACCACAGCACGAGGACCACATGGAGATGGACGGCCCCGCAGAACCACTCAGCCCACGCACATCCCCTGCCCACACATCATCATCCCAGCACCTGTCCCAACAACAGCGGCGCTCAGCCTCGCCGCGCACCTCGCCAGCCGTGCAGCCCCCCTCCGACTTCGGCAACCTGGACCCCAACACGGTGGCCGAGGCGCTGGAGATCGCGCGCGACAGCCCGGACGGCGCACGGGATCCCGTCGTCAGCGGCATCCTCGAGTCGGCGCTCACCCAGCTGTGGGACCGCGTCACGGCGCAGCCCGAGAGCTATGTCATGTCCACGGGCGAGTTCGCCGTCTTCAACTTCTACCAGCACCGGTTTGTCGGCAACAAGCTGGCCATCGCCGCGAGGAGGAGGTTCTGGGACAACACGCACGCATGAACTACACACTACGACGCAGTTTCTTGTTCTAAGCACTCTCATGATCCTTCGCACGGCGTCTCGGGTGTCTCGGGGAGATGTGTCACGGCTCCTTGACAGTGCCCAGTTCGCCCGATAAGAGCCGCCACCTGTTGGGACATTCACCCGGCGCGCAGCCTTCCTACGGTGTGGAGACAAGGGGCCCAGCTCTCGCCACTCAGAGCACGGCCCCTGACGCTGTTCCCATCAGACGTTCACTACAAATTTCACCGTCCAAGCGGAACCGGGGTTGAGCATATCAGGTTGTTGAGAAATCTCGCCAACGCTCGTCCTGTCTACCAAGACTAGGGTATGGGACTGCCCTGACATTCATTCTCAAACGGCCCCGGGAAGCTCTTGCCCCCGCTTTGTTCCGTAATTGCGCCGCAAGCACACACAAGCTGGCGCTACCCCAACGTCCGTGGAAGCTCTTCACGTCAAGGCGCAAATCAGATGTCTTGGCGGCATTGCAGCTCCCAGGACAGGGCCAGCAGGCTCGGGGGCGCATTTTCCCAGGCATGATGACTACAGCATGTCTACCCAACACTAGGGGCCGCGAGGTCGAGGTTCCCTCCACTGGCCGTGCCGAGTTTGCTGCGGCAAGCCATAAGGATTCAGCGTCTTCACACTGTCCGAGTTCCGCCGTGCATGAAAGTGTATTACTTCAGCTGAAGTGATGGCGTGTGTTGCACAGGGGGGGAGGGGGGGAGAGAGAGCGATTTTTGTACAGCCTTACCCAAAGGAGTTGCGGACGATTTCTTTGCTATTTCGTGAGGGCCAATTTCACAGGGGCATATACGATATGGGTCTAGCATTTTGGATGGAGTTGGATTCGGAAGGGGTTTGTCTTCATCATCGCCGCCGCCACCAGCCAACTGCGTTGGTTCGGGGCTTGACGGGATGCACATCGGTTGTGAGGGACGTCTCGGTCTGTTTTTGAAGTGTTGTCTGCTTGTGGTCTTTTATCTCCCAGCTTGGCCTCGGGGGTTCGGGTCCCCCAAGTCGGAGTGGCATCTTCTTCGCATACACACGGAGGGCGTCAAACTTTCTAGGTTGTTGATACCCGCGTTTACAGTATTTGGTAGCGCAACGGAATTCACAGAGCTCTCGGTCTCACTCCACAACTCAGCCTCGTTTGCTTCCCAGCTTGCTACCTGACAGTGTAATGCGCTTGAACATTTTGCCTGGCTGCTGGCGGTGCCCGACTCATGTCCCCAGGCGGTGATGCCCCTTTCAGAAATTCCACTGGTCGCGGCGGATGGAGGACGATGATCAGGTTCGCTGACGCGGGCAATCTGTCGGGCAGGGGTCTCGCTTGGGCCAACACAGACTCGTGGGAAGGGACAATTTTGCTGTTGGCATGGCATGATACTGACGCCAGGATGAGTGAAGCTTGACGGGAGGACGGCAGCGCCCAGAGCCCATGTTTCGGAGCCGAATGAGGCTCGCCCACACGGAAAAGCTGGCGACAAAGCCGTTCCCATCAGATGAAGTTCGAGCTGGGGCTGACATGACTGACTGACTGACTGACTGACTGGCAGGACAGGTATACAACCACACACAGACATGCATGCAGGATTGGCTGAGATACGGGAAAGATACCCGGAATTCGCCACCCAGCCTCGCCCGCGACCGAGATCCCTAAAAATCCAAACCTAGTCCGTCAAATGAACCCAGATCGATAACCAACACACCCTCGCCAATAACGTCCGGGACAAAAGCTCCTGCACCGGGGGAAGGGTCGTGCTGCCTCTCGCCTGGGACCCCTTTCCCTGCTGCCCTCCCTCCTCCCAAATCCTTCCTGTCCCCAAACCCCGTGGCGGCTCTGTTGGGCTGTGCGGACTATGCAAAGCAGCATTGACTCGCTCGTAATTAAAGGCTGAAGTGCTGGGAAAAGCAAAAAGCTAAGCTACACCTATTAGTCTAATCTCCAATCTAACCAGGAAAAAGTCCAGATACGCCCAGTCAGGCACGTCAGGCCCTTTTGTGCCGCTCACGCATCACACCCGCATGATCCCGCAGCATGACCGACGTGTCGAACCGGGCCGTTGCAGTCCTGGCGTTGGTAGCTGACGCAGGGGACTACTGGGTGTGCGTAACGCGTTGCAATACTGGTAACATTGCGCACCATGTCCAGCCACACAAGTTAGATACTACACTACCATACGGCTACGCTTCCCTTTTCACCATTTCACCATGATCTGCTGCGAGCCTGCGAATCAATTCCCCAACTCGGAACAGCTTTGGCAGGGCGTGCGGGGTTCACAAGATTCCAATGATAAACCAGGTACCGTGCCCATCTGGCCAGGGGCACCAGGGCTACCCAGGGGTAAACGATGAACAGACTGCAGAGTCGCAGTCTCCAAAACTCGAATGGCACCCTACCTACTGTACTCTGATCAGGTACCCAGGCTGTGCTGCAGGCTGCTGTACAACGTGCCTTCACTGCGTTTCTGGTACTCTCCGTACATACATACACTACAACTGTTGTGTCGGAGGGGTGGACCATTCCTTTCTCCCGTACTACCCTATAGCGGTGACTGACCGCAGTGGGTATGCCTGTGCCTGACTGCCTGAGTGGCCTTTCGGTCTATAGTGTACTATCGACATGCTCCTGCCCTCTTCTCTCAGGCTACCTGTGTAACCTGCAACGCACCTCCCCAATTCGTCGTAGGCTCGTCCTGCCTCATTTGTTGGGGTCGTCTGTCTCCTCTGCAACCCAGGCCTCCACTGCCCCCTCCTCCCTCGCCTATCTGGCCCATGCCATGCCATTGCAGATTACTCACGCGTCTACCCGTCATGGCGTTATCGCGACGGGTCATCGATGCCGTGAGGGGATGACAGGAGAGACAGAGGGAGGTGTGTGGGTGTTCATCTCAAGCGCATCTTCCCCTCTTCCACCGCATCCCGTACTTAACAACAACAGAGCGCGTATCAATTAGGTGCGAGCGGTGCCCCGAAGCTTTTGGATACAAACAGCATTCTGCCTCGTCGCCGTGCCCTGGACGCCTCCTTGCTGCTCAGCAGCTTTTCTCCCATCCGATGCGAGCTGGAGAAACTTTACTTTTCGGCATCTCTGTCCCAGTCGAGGTCGATCGCTCTGCCCGCGAGTCTGCCTGCCAATCTGGTCCAAATTTATCCTGATATACGTTGGCAAGCATAATACTTTTCCCTTTTGCAACCCGCTCAAACAGACATCCACAAGCAAGGGGGCTGAGAGCAAGAGCCAAAAGAGATCGGCAGAGATCCAATCGCCCCTTGCGCCAAGAAGGGGGGTTTTCTCCGTTCTCTCATAGACCGACTGAGAGAGTTGAGCGAGTTGAGCGAGTTGAGTGAGTGAGTGAGTGAGTGAGTGCTACCCCAACCAAAGCTGTGTTTACAGGGATACAAGCACTTTCTCCCTGGGACTTGGCGACCAGACGATCGTCTCGGGCTGTTTCTTGGGGGTTGCCCTCGTCCAAACTCAACGCACACCGGCAGTCGTGTCCTAACCACATCGGCAGCCGGCCAGTCAGCCCGCAGGTGACAGACCCGGGTCAAAGTGCAGCTATGGGTCAGAAGCCGCCATCTTGGGGCCCCAGTGGAGGGGAGCATGCCGTTGAGGCTCAGGGTCCTGGTGCCCAGCGACTCGGGCTGTATTCCGAAGACGGAATGGTCAAACCCCACACTGGTCGACAGCAACGACGACGCTCGACACATGCACCACTCGCCGTGTGTCTAGTCGTAGTTGCGGCTCTGACCGCTCTGGGCCTGTGCCACCACCACCAGAACGTGCAGTGGACTGCGCCCGTGGCGGTTGCTCCAACGTGGTCTGAGAGCACGGCACCGTCCGACCGCGACCTGCTGTCAAGTGCTGCTCTTGCTTCTGCTGCTACCGCAGCTGCAGCTTCTCCTCACCACCCGGATGTGACCACTGGTCACGTTGGCAACGACCAGACGGAACATGCGGCTGCCGAATCGTCCAGCGAGAACGTCGCAGTCGGCGTGCCCGGTGTGATCAGACGGCAGACTGATGTGACTACGACTTCTGCGACAGCCGCTGCGACAGTTCTAGAAGTCTTCCAGGTGCACCAGCCCGTCTTGACCTCGTCTGGGCCGACTTTGGACGACGCCGCTGCTAGTGATGATGATGAGGCGTCCGCTAGTTCGGCGGGCAATACTTGCTCCGTATTGCTGATGGACCACGTTTTTGCTTTCAGCTATGGAACCCCTTTCGTTGGGGCCTACACGCCGCCAGACTGTGACTTCAACCGCGTGGTGATCAACTTCACCGTGGTGAGCGAGGGTAGACAATAGTGAGTCTAATAGTGCCTCACAGTTTTAGCACGTTTGCAGACAGCCACTGACCTTTACACCAGTGACCGTCTTGCTCTCATGTACCTTAATGACACCGAGGTCTGGCGGACATCGACCGCCGAGCCCACGGCGCATCCTGGCATCCGCTGGACCTATCTGAAGGACATGACAGAGTACCTTAGCCTGTGGAAGTCACAGGAGAAGATCATATTCGATTTAGGCAACCTCATCACAGATGTCTACACAGGATCTTTCAACACAACCCTGACTGCTACATTCTTCAATGACGAGGTTGACGTCGCCACTGCGGCCCCGGCCGACCTCATCATCCCCATCAGTGCGCGTAAGTCATCATCCGACGGCGTCAGTCAGTTCACACTGCCCGCCGACAATGCGACCAATACGATCACTTTCCCGCAGAATGCCAACCGCGCCGTCTTCTCTGTCAGCGCCAACGGTCAATCCAGTGAGGAATTCTGGTGGTCCAACGTGCTGCAGTCGGACACCACGGCGTTCACTAACACTGCGGGGGACTTCACTGGCTACTCGCCGTGGCGCGAGGTGCAGGTGTTCATTGATGGGCAGCTCGCAGGCGTGCAGTGGCCGTTCCCCGTAGTGTTCACGGGTGGTGTCGTCCCTTCGCTGCATCGGCCAGTCGTCGGCCCAGACGCCTTTGACCTGAAGGAACACGAGATTGACATCACACCCTGGCTTCCTGTACTCTGTGATGGCAACGAGCATACCTTCACCATCTATGTGGCAGGCCTGGTCGACGGCGGCGGATCGGAGGCAAGTATCACACAGACTGTGGCTGCTAGCTGGTACGTCACGGGCAAGGTGTTCGTGTGGCTCGATGAGGAGGGCAGCGTGACAACGGGCACATCGCCAGTCGTTGACGCGTCGCAACCGAGCATTTCTGTTTCATCGGTGCTCACGCAGAACGCCACGGGCGCCAATGAGACACTCACGTACAATACGGAGGTTTCGCGTGCCTTCAAGGTCACTTCGACTGTTGTCTCACGCAACGCCTCGGGCACCGTCAGCTGGACACAAGACCTGTCATATAGTAACAAGGGCTTTGTCTCGGCCTATGGTTTCGCACAGGTCAATGATTTCCTGATCTCTGGGACCGACGAGACGAGTTCCTCGTCGGCAGGGGTGGGGGCGGACTACAAGACCGAGTACAAGTATCCTCTGTGGTGCAACTCAACGTACGGGTACTCACCCGAAGGTAACCTGACTTTGTACGGGCGCCTTATCCAGGGGCAGCAAGTCTACGTTGAGGGTGCAGCCGTGTTCCCCGACGGTTTGGAGGCTTTTTCCGAAGGGGAGAGCCAAAAGTATGCCGGCTCGTTGGTCAACACAACAAAGGATGGCACAGCTTACTTCTTCCAATATGCGGACCGCACGAACAGCTCTGGGTATGGCTCGACCGACCAGGTCTTCAGCTTCGGCGGCTTCACCGCTCCAGGCGGGTCCGTTGAAGTCGCCGCCGACCAGGAGCTGTACCGCCGGCACGTAGCGGCCACTAACTCGACCGTCACCCGTGACGAGGAGGTCGTAGCTGACGGCGGCGCAACAGTGACTTCAACGGGAAATATTCGGACATTGTCCGAGGAGTCCTACGCTCAGGCGCCGCTTGACGGTGGCAACGGAGGCCCCAGGCTGTTCATGTACCGGCAGGACGATGATAAACTGTAATAAGCGAAGATGCAGTCAGCAAGCCATATACCGGGGTTTGACTTCAAGGGCTGTCGAGGTGGTAGTTCATTCACTGGACATTTGTGGTTGGGGATCGGCGACTGCAGATGCTCCGGTGCGCGGCAGCTAAGCACAAGCATCACGACCGAGCACCAGGCCCGTGGGTTGTAATCCCTTTGGGGCTGGCTGTCATTGGGGAATCCCGTAATGTTCAGCATAGTACAGACCGAAGAAAAAAGCCATGGATGATCTACCATGTAATTTGCTATGCATTCCGGTACTCTAATATATGAATATCGGTACATCTCCACCGCCTCCCCAGTCTGTGCGGGCGGTGTATGCTTTTTCGCAAGGTATATCGCGGTGAACCCAGACCGGCAAGCGATCACGAGTTTTGACATGCGACTGGTGGCTTGGCGAGCTTTGATGTACGAACAAATAATACGATAGCATTTCTCTATGGGCCAAAGGGAAAAAAAGCACAAGGGGGAACAAAGAAGCTTCGCCGGGCGCCCAACCGGCGTCAGGACCTCCGGCACAGCGGCCCCGATTGGAGAGGCCGGCGCAACCCCCCTCGCTAGCTTATGTTGTTCGTTACTGGTGCACCGTCAAACCTACAGACTCTACCGCATGGCGTAGGATTTTAGCCCCGCGAGTAGACATATAAAGTCCCATCTAAACAATTGGGTCTGATTTGCCCCCTTGGCGCATGGGATCGGTAAGGAAGGGAGGGCTGCACGAAGGGGCTGAGGTCGGCGGTTAGGATGTAGTGTACCTAGGCAGTGCATTTGTTGTTGATCGCCTACTCTTTCTTTTTTCTTTCTTTTCAGCCTCATGCCGGGCCTCCCTCCCCCAGGGGGCCCGCAACCCCATTCGAACGTGCATGTGTCAAAGCCCGGCAGCGGGCCCCAGGCCAGAAAAGGGGTGCTGGTTGGTTGTGAGGGGGAATAGTGTAGGGCGGTTTGGCGCTTTGGGCCAGGAATTATTGCCACGCGGTGGCAAAACATCCTTCGGGACGGCGCCGCAGTGCATTGTCGATCTGCGGGTTCAGCAACCGCACCTCTGTCTTTTTTTGTGCGTGTTTGTATGTACGCCACAATTTCTCCAACTGCGGGCAGGGCGAGATGGGATGAAGGTAGCTTGGGATAGCTCCTTTTGGCAGCTAGCCGGGGGGGGGGGGCAAGGGGTGGCTGTGACAAGTCTGGTCGATCTTGCATGCATGGAGATACGTTCCCCTTGCTCTCTCTCATCAGCCACACTTACGCTAGTTGTATACCATGTGGTCGTGCATCACCCTTCACCGTTGCGCGTGGCCCGTAGCGCCTCTCGTTATCTAGCTAGCTTTCCTTGGCCGCTGTATTAGTCGGCGAGCTAATGCCTGTAAAAGTCCTCCGTGCCCCATATTATGCTTGATGATCGGTCCGCGTGACGTTTGAGGTTAGGGCTGTGGTAACAGCCTCTGTTGGTGATGATTTTAAGGTTAAGGCTAGGGGTTGCCCTTCCCGAATAGGGTCGCGATCCTCCAGTCCAAGTACCAAGGCAGGCACAGGCGTTCATGTCGGCGACCCCCAGGCGGGTCATAACTGCATCTACAGTTCCAGCAGAGATCCGGGCAGCATTATGCTGCCGCCGCCTCGCCAGGCAGGAGCTGCCGCGCATAGCGACTGCAATCTCGCAATTTGTCCAGGAGAGTTGTATCCGGGGACATGTGTCGTTCGACACCAGGAGGCTACCAAAGCATAGGCTGCAGTCGTGCCGGTTTACATCGGCGGTCTGACGTCAAAATCAGTCGCAAGCTCGAGGCTATCTCGAGATACTCTGGGGATCGTAAAATCACAAGGTAGAGGAATTGTAGCAGAAGTTCAGTAGGTTTCGCAACGGTCGAACGGGGCCGACAACCTCCGTCTTGATCTGCCCCAGTCGAACAAGACCGCCTGGCGCTTCGCAAAGAGCTGCACACGGGCACACTCACATTACCATGCCCTGGTCAACGTGCCATTCCCTATTCCCGCCTGGTTC
This sequence comes from Diaporthe citriasiana, assembly GCA_014872975.1. Classification (NCBI taxonomy): domain Eukaryota; kingdom Fungi; phylum Ascomycota; class Sordariomycetes; order Diaporthales; family Diaporthaceae; genus Diaporthe; species Diaporthe citriasiana. The sequence goes on along the minus strand of JADAZS010000013.1, from coordinate 353,787 downwards.
TCGCTTCCATTGCCATGGGAAATGTTCCGCAATTATGATCGACGCTTTATTTTGGCGGCATCCTTCACCACCCGTAGCGAGCCGTGGCGGGTCAGTAGTTTGAACGGTAGGTCACCATCGCGCCGAGCTTGCTGTTGTTCCAATCTCCGAGCTAAATCAATGTCGTTATCGTAGAGTTTGGCCTAGCAGTTGGTGCGCCGAAGTAAGCTGACGGCCAGAGGTCTTCACGAGAAATCCTAGTTGCTTTCGTGAACGCTGTGTACGGCCATTCCGAACAAGCTGAGATGGCCAGACCTGATCCACCTGGGGTCATCCGGCGCAATATGGGCGCAACGACCGGGACAGTAAATCCTGCAGATTCTGGACCTCGCTGCGATGGGGCCCATTGCGGTCTGCCATCTGGTGTTTTGTCGCCGTCGTCGGTACACTGGATACTCAGGGCACAAGCGGACCATCATTCGCGTGCAGTCGTGAGTGATCTACAGGTGGCAAAAAGCTTGGCCTCAGAGATGGGGAACTCTGCTGCGTGGCAGGCCACAGATCAGATCGGACCAGTTCTTGGAAGTGATTTCGTCGCAAGCTTTGACCACCTGACGGGAACATGAGAGTGTGTTTGAGAGTGCGAAGCAGGCCGCGCCGGTTTCGTCGTGAGCGTTCTTTTGGGAAAAGCATATTCGGACTGGGGTTCCCGACAAGAGCCAAAAGAAGGTTTCACCCAAATCCCGTATCAAAGCCCGCGCTAAGGATGCCACGCCAAGTCAGACGATCCCGAGCCAAGGAATCCCCAAAGACTGGATCTTAAAGTTTTCTAAGAGGCTTGGGGGACAAGGGGGCCTGTCATGTTTGGATACATTCCACTGTGGCTGGACATGTACCTCGACCACAGGGGAGGGGTCGGCACAGATCCAAGGGCAATTGGAGAACTTGGTACTCCTCTGGCCCGAGTACATAGCACCGTCAATACCACCCAACGCGCTTCGAGTTCTCGTCCAAACTCTAACCCTCCCACCCAAGCTGCAGGTCCATCTCCGGAGTAGCGATCCCACGCCTTCGCAACCAGTGCTGTGGAGAGCGGGTACTACTGTACTGTGGTACACCCAATGTACACTAATGTTGTAGGTCACGGGAAATAACTATTGCTGAAACTCAAAGTCATCCCAGAGGGGCGAATGCCAAGGGTGTTGGGCTTGGCAACCTGGATACTCACAGTATGGCTGCCAGTCACTACGTGCGGTGATGTCTCGCCAGCGTCCCCAAAGCACTCGATTGTGAGCAGGGGAATGCCGCGTCCGAGAATGGTTGTTTGTTTCGAGCTGCAGAGAGGATACCGTAGGTAAGGGCCATCCCTTGCCGGCCTGTCATCTCGTCTGTCGCAGCTTCCCTGGATCTTGGCTGAGTTTTGTTTATCCGACAGGTGCAAGTGCCGTGAAGTTTGCTGGACATTTGTGCCTGTCAAGTTGATGGCGACAGCTTCGTCTGAATGTCATTGAGAGCTTGACAGCAGTCATCCCCGCGCGAGAGTATGGTCACGAGCCTTCGGCACACGTCAGTCAGTGGGGCGGCAGTGGTAATCGGAGCGATGAAGAGAAATTGGATGACGACAAGAGTATCTTGCTCGGGACGGAGGCCAGCATCGTGTGCGTACGCGGCACCCCGGGGTGAGGGTGTGTGAAAGGAGGGAAAAGGTTCCAGAAGACTTCGAAAGGTGTCAGACGCAAAGTGGAGTATCCGCACTGCGTACCACCGCAAGTCAGGCATTTTGGTAAGGCCCGGATGGTACTCAAGGCTGGCAGGTTACACGGGAGCTTCTAGACATCCAGAACCTTATCTCTAACGGAGAGAAACGGTGATGGCATTCCTGTCCGGGATGAAATGTCGGAGGCACGACACGATAGTTTCGACAGCAGACCACTATAAGGTTTCTGAGGGTTCATGACGCATTCGGAGAAGCAAGACGGCCCGGGGATTGGCGTCAGAAGGTGCGGATGAAGGTGTTGTCGGCAGCACGGCAGCTGGCCGACCGCTGTGCTGGGCAGTGGCATCGAAAGAAGCCCAGGGGATGCGTCATCGTGGGAGTGGACACGCTGAGCCGTGAAGGCACCGTCTGTATCAGGTAGGGTCGCTCGATGGCGAAGGTATGTATGATAGAGCACCGGGGTACCACGAGTCGTCGGCGAGTGGTCCTGGCGCATCATCGGTCGACCATTGCGACAACCGATGGACAGTGGACGAGAGCGAAGTGTGCGACGGCGATGCCGATGCGGCGCAAAGGAGATAAGGTTCGAGCATATGCGGCAGCACAGGTCACAGGTGCGCGCACGAGACGAACGCAGCGTGGCAGCTGTCACCCACTGCCAGTTCGTGGTAGGTTGAGGAGGAGGTTGAGTTGAAACAAAGAGCGGGTGCTAAGCCATAGGCAGAACTGCAACCCGGTGGCTGCGTACGCACGCGTTCCAGACGTGATAGACCGGAGCGGCAGCATAGCCTCGAGAGGGTGTGAGGCTTTACTGGTTCCCGCGTCCCTGGCCCCCGCGTCAACAAGGATAGGGGGCGGCAATATTCCTGTCGTATGGGACTTGGTTCTCGGGCTGTGGTTGGTGTTGTAATGGCATAGAAGCTGTGGTTGGTTAGTTTCTCGCAGCCCCGCGTCTCGAAGAGGCGGAGGGCTGGTAAATGGCAGTTTCATCCAGGCATCTTGATGGTGGCTGTGGCAACAGCAGTCCAGTCAGTCTGCCAGAGGGGAGCCATAATACCTAGATAATATACTCCTCCGGGCATCGAGGAGAGTTCTCGAGAACTGTGATAGGGGAGACAATCGATGACTGTAATTGTGTGGTCGAGGTGTGAATTGCTGTGGTGGGAAAGCGGGGATCTGCAGATTCCTGCAGGGGTATGCAGGCTTACAAGGCTGTCGATTGGCCTGGGATCGCCCCGCCAACGGTCCAAGTGCCGGGGCGATGGCAGTTGAATGGCCGTCGTCGGCTGGAAACAGAAACAAAATCAACAAGCCCAGCCAATGTATGCGGGGAAAGGACAGTAGTCTATCTGATTGATTGAACACTGATCCACGAGAAACGAAACATCAAAAGCTGCATCACCTACAAGACATAGATCCTCGAGACACCGATCGTATCCATCGAGAAGGCTCAAATCAGGCTGCTGCTCACATTACCCCCTTTCACGGTTCGCTCCTGCCCGCGTACCGACGACACACCAGCCTAATCCGTGTCTGAGCTCCGGGCGGCGGTCGACGTCATCGCGCTCCCGGCTTCCGGAACTGCCTCTTGCCCCCAGCCGCAGCAACAACAGCAGACATTCCCCTTCACAGCCTCCCACATACGACGTTAACATTGTACTGATTCCGCCACTCGAGTCTATCCTCGGCCAGAACAGTCTCCTTTTCCCACGTCTTTTGTCCATCTTCACAAACATTCTCACAACGCTATTGTTGTATCAACGATCTAGTCATCACTCCCCCCCCCCCGTACTGCCCTGTTGGTCGATCACTCCACCAGGATTTCGTACTCCACATACTTTGCCGCTCAACCACCACAAGCAACACAGGCAAGCACCGCGAATCCACCCCACGCGCACCTCCACTCGAACACCTAGCTCGTGCTGTATTTGCTGAGCACCAAATATCTCCGCCAGGAAGACCTAGAACGGCCCCACTAAGTCGCCGCCATGGAGATCATCCAGATGGCCATCCGGGCCCTACAGCTCCTTTGGATCATCATCCTTACGGCCCTGCTCGGCAATGTCATCGCAACCAGCAACAATGGCTCCTTCGTGTCCGCAGCAGCAGTAAACTTCTCCATGTTCGTCACGGTGTTAGGCTGGCTTGTCACCATTTATGGACTGGCCGTCGCATTTGTCGAGTCGCTCGCCATCCCCATCGTGGTGATGGCCACCGACGCCCTGGTCGTGTTGTTCACCTTCATCGACGCCGTCGTCCTGGCTGCCATGCTGGGTGTTCCCAACTGCGGCAGGGAGGACGACGAGAAGAAGTGCCGTGAGCTGCAGGCCAGCACAGTCTTCATGTGGTTCCTTTTCGGCACCTTTGCCGCCTCCTTGGCTTTCGCGCTTCTGGGCTACCGGAGAGGCGGCGGCTCAGTAAGGTCGGGTGGCCCTCACATGGCACAGGTTAGGGTCTAAGCGCCTGGGGCGATCTCCTAGGGCTGTCATAATGGGTACGATCGTCATGTGTTATGACGGTCATGGATATATGGAGCGGATGGAATGGGAGGCTGGGAAAAAAACTGGGTTGGAATATGACAACCCTCGGATACGGCGGCCGAGAGTGCTGGGCACCAAAATGGTCACATACAGGCAAATGAGGTCTCGATGGCGTTTAGGGCACAGCTCAGGAGAGGTCATATAGGCCTCGTGCCTGCTTGTGGCCAAGGATTTGCACATGTGTAACGAGTACAGGATATGTGCTTCTGATTGTTTGAATTAGAGATACTGAGAAATATAGTAATGGACTTGCAAGGTTCAGTCAGACGGAATACGTATCATCTTGCACATGCTTATGACCATAATCCGCAAAGATCTGCAGAACAATCCGGCCTGCCACGTACATCCGTTTGATATATCTTCGTGCTCGAGAATACGTGGCAATGACCTGACTGATGGGATGACGAAGAAAGAATAGCATCATCTCAAGATGTGGATTTGCGCACAGCACATTTCTTTCGTGACCGGACTGTTTGCTGTGTCTGGACTGCCACTGTTACATACAGGGCGATGAACACTTTGGTCCCAAGCTTCATCATTCTGGCGTCTAATATGTCTTCATTGCCCTCGGTGGGTATCGACAACTGTGGGACAAAATGCAATGCTTCTTCTCCTGGGTTTTGGTAGCAACCACATCCACATACACAGTCTTCCACCGAGATACGCCCTTGGTCTGATAGATATCCACATGATCGGTCCAGGAAGGGGTCAAGCACAGCCCGACCACATATTCATAACTTAGAATAATCGAATATCCACACTCGACTGGTCCCCTGTGGCACGAGTGTTTGTCTCGCGTCGCGTACGTCGAGTATGGCCATCCCCGTCGTCAACTCTCCCAGCGGCAGCCACGGGTCAAGGGTCGTCCGTGACCATCTCGTGTTATCGGAAGCATGATCAGAAACCAACCACGTAGCTCATCATAATGTAGCAGCAGCCTCAACAGCACCCGTGGCTTGCCAGGTCTTCTTGTTTGTCCACCGTATCTCGACGTCGTGCGCCCACTCCATGTACCGCGCCCAGCCTATTCGGTGGCCCTGTGTCAGCAAACAGAGTCATGCCCGGCGATGGTCTGTCACCTCTCGTCCGCCATGGAGCGAGCAGGGGAAAACACGGAGGGCGGGTGCTAACGTACTCCAATAAGCAAACTTCCTGCCCAGGTACTTGCCCGCGAAGGGCACGACGACCATGGTGAGCAGCAGTTGGATCTGCTCCAGGCTCTCCTCCCACTCCTTCTGCGCGTCGCTGGGGCTCTCGCTGGCCTCGGAGCTCAGCAGGTCGCTGGATATCGAGGGCAGGGAGTCGAGGTCTTCGTCGTGGCTTTCTGAGGCGGCCATGTCGGATATCACGTACGAGTCAGACGTGGACATGCTTTCTTGAGGTATGCGGCAGGGAGGAGGTCTGGTTGCCAGAAGGGCGAGGCGGATGGGCGAATTGGTGACGTAGACGGGAGCCTCGGAGCTCGGGCCGGGCGGTTGGTGCCCCGGTAGGTCGGTGTAGATAAGACTGACTGGCTGTGTGCTACCTGGCGAGGCGTGACATCTAGGGTGGTTGTGCCAGGCGTAGGAGTGACAGGAGGTGGCGGTTGTTCGGGGATCACAAGCAGTGGATCGAAGTAGTGCTTGGCCAAGAGCATGCGGCTGTTCGTTCAAGAACTACGGCTCCGTCCTCCGTCCAGGTGCCGAGGTCGGGTTCTCAATGCTGGGCGTTTGTTAAGTCAAGCTTAGGTAGCAGGCTTATGAGCTGGGCACAGGGGTGCTGTTTCAGCGTCCCGCCCCCTCTAGTTGGTACACTCATTTGCATACCACACCGCCAAAACCACGCTAGTGAGTGGTCTATGTTGCAGCACCCCAAAGTTTGTAGCACAAAAAGTTAACTTTGCCAATTTAAGTCTAATAGACTTACAGGTACTGTTAAAAGATAGAGGGTATTTCAGGTATTCTAAAACTTCTTTCCTTTTTATTCTAAGATATCTGGTTGCTAAAGAATCTAAGTTTAAAGCTTTACTAAGGATAACTTAATCATTTTGATATTTTTGGAGGGGGCTGTGTATTTAGTAGTTTAGTGAAAAAACACTCTACTTATATAGGGGTACCTATTATTCACATAACCCCTTTAAAATTAAATATTCTAAGTAAACCTTTAAACTTAAATTACTTAATAACCAGAAGTCCCAGAATAAAAAAAAAAAAGTTTTAAAATACTTAAAATACCCTCTATCTTTTAATAATACCTATAAGTCTATTAGACCTAAATTGGTAAAGTTAACTTTATACTACAAACTTAAGTATATTATAATATAAACTACTTACTAGCGTGGTTTTAACAGCGTGGAATATAAATAAGTATAAATATTAGATTTTATAACTATTTTTATAGTAGAATCTTTTTAGTATATAGTTAATTCTAATTATTAGTATAATTATATATTATTATTTTTTATCCTGGTTTTAATATATTACAGGAGCTGGTTTTATCTTATAGGGCTGTCGACACGATGGGCTGTCGACACGATGGGCTGTCGACACGATGGGCTGTCGACACGATGGGCTGTCGACACGATGGGCTGTCGACACGATGGGCTGTCGACACGATGGGCTGTCGACACGATGGGCTGTCGACACGAGGGGCTGGTGACCTTAGATTTGACCACCCCGTGTGTGGTTGACCTGCGTCGTCCACCATTAGTGCCTGCTAGATATCCAATTGACTACCATCCATCGTAGCGTCAAGAGTTGACCTTAGATCGGGGTGTACACGAAAGACGGCTCCACAAACGCGGTATGGCCTCGTGGCCCCAACCACGTCTACACTGAATCGACTACGGCAGCCCTAAATGAACAATCCAATAGTACATTGAAGTACGGAAGCAAGTCTACTTGCACTGGGATGCGTCGCATTTTTGGCATCTCGTGGGTTCCTACGAAGCTTGCAATCTACGTATCTGTCCGCACTGGAGAGGTCCCCAGAACATTCCTCAGCTGTCACAGCAAGAATTTCCCAAGCTGCCGTAGACCCTTCCTGTGACCTGGAGTCCGCGTCCCGTAAAAATATGTCTCTGTACTGCATCGTCAAGCTCTCGAATTCCTGTACGCAGTGGCTCCTTGAACGAAGGGTTCCCATTTTTTGGCTGGTTTATGTGGCAAGTGGGCTTGTAGCATCACTGCCGTAGAACCCTCGGGACTCTTCACCTCTACAAAAAAGTTAGGCGCATGAATCTATCTGTTGTAGTAGAAGGGATGTTGTGATGCTAGATTCCGCGCCGGATAATTTGATTAAGTTGCGCTGGAATGGCCCCAAGGGCGATATCTAGCTTCGATGCTGTTTAAGTATGTTGGTAAGAAGCTCGAGGTTCTCATACGTAACATCTTTGACGGATGGACAGTCGTCTTTGACAGGGCTAGTAATGTTAGAGAACACATCCCTTTCTAAAGTTTGTCCTTTGCTTGAGCATTGGTCTCTTGAAAGGCTTCAAAAGTATTGAGAAATGCGATAGCAAGAGTGATGGCCTAAGACAAGCAATGCTGTCCTGACCTGCTTGCCATTGTCGGTTAGGAAACCCTGAGAAAGCGTCCGCCACACCGAGATGGTTTGACTCACCAGCATGGGTCGTAGCCTGCCTGCACAGTTCGACTTTAGAGAAAGCGAAAGAAGATCAGATACTTCAAGCTCCACTAACCAGCCGTCAAAGCTTGGTCTCTCCAGCTGCAACGAGCCGGCGTCTACGCAGCCTGTGTCAACGCACGTTTCACAACCCAACGCTTAATGATGATCAGATCACAAAGGAGGCCACACGCATGGTCTACGGACGCCTTGGTACTTCTTCAAATGCCGAAATTACATTGTAAGTACTATTTGTTGTAAATGCCCTGCTAAAGTGTGGTCCAAGACAGGACACCTCCCCTGGAAGGCTGTTCCGATTCCGCGGCTGGGCTTTTAGTTCTCGTCCTCGGCGTTGGCCTCCTCATCGGCAGCGGCCTCATCCTCAGCGTTGGCCTCATCTCCAGCAGCAGCCTCCTCGTCGGCGGCGGCATCCTCTGCGTCGGCCTCCTCTGCGTTGGCATCCTCTGCGTTGGCATCCTCTGCGTTGGCATCCTCCGCATTGGCATCCTCCGCATTGGCATCCTCAGCATTGGCCTCATCTCCAGCAGCAGCCTCCTCGTCGGCGGCGGCCTCGTCTTGCGCATTCTCGTCCTCAGCATTGGCGTCCTCAGCATTGGCGTCCTCAGCATTGGCGTCCTCAGCATTGGCGTCTTCCGCGTTGGCGTCCTCAGCATTGGCGTCCTCAGCGTTGGCATCTTCCGCGTTGGCATCCTCAGCATTGGCGTCCTCAGCGTTGGCATCTTCCGCGTTGGCGTCCTCAGCGTTGGCATCTTCCGCGTTGGCGTCCTCAGCATTGGCGTCCTCACCGTTGGCATCTTCCGCGTTGGCGTCTTCAGCATTGGCGTCCTCAGCGTTGGCCTCATCTCCAGAAGCAGCCTCCTTGTCGGCAGTAGCTCCGGCGTCAGCATCAGCGCCGTCGGCAGCAGCTCCGGCGTCAGCACCAGCGCCGTCAGCGGCAGCTCCGGCGTCAGCACCTCCCGCGGCCGCCTCGGACTGGTCGAGCACGGCAGAAGCCTGGTCGGCCAGGGCATCATCCTTGGCAACCTCGGAAGCATCAGGGTTGTCGGTGGACGCCTCGAACTGGACGTCGGAGGACGCGGCACCGGCCTGGGCGGCATCGTCGGCGATGTTCTTGTCCAGCTTGGCCTGCTCCTCCTGCATCTCGGCGGCGACGTCTTCGCCCTGTGCCGCCTCGATGGCGAGACGCATCATGGTGGCCGTGAGCTTGAAGACCTTGTTCTTGATTTTGCCGCGTCCGAGGGCGAGTGCTTCCTCGCCTGGTGCGGAGGCGGCAATCTCAGCGTTGAAACCTCCGATTTCTATTGGTCATAGTCTGTCAGCTAAAAATCTCTGGATACAGCCTCGAGGACACCTGAAGAGACATGGTGGTGATATCCTGTTGGTGAGAAGCTTGCTTACCGGCATCGTTGGCGATGGAGTTGACAGCGCTCAGGAACTCGACGTCCTCGGGAGCCACGGTGGTCAGGTCCTCGGGCAGGCCGGCGAGGGCCGCCTGAGCCTCGGCGGCGGCATCACCAGCTGTGCCGCCGGCAATAGAAAGCTCGTTGAAGGTCTTGGCCGTGAAGACCGGGGCTGCGGTGGCCTGGCGCTTCTTGTTGGGGGCGGCGGTGGCGAGAGAGGCCACGAAGCCGGTCACGAAAAGAGAGAACCTCATTCTGGCTGATTAGGTCGAAGGAAGGAGTGTATATGGGTGGACGGTCACAATATATTATTCAAGCTCAACCGGGAGCAAACAGCACTGCTGTGAGAAATGAATGTATGAGTCTGAAGAGAATTATCCTGAAAGAGAGGATGAGAAGAGATGATAGGAATGATGTGAGTGCTCCCAAACGTTATAGCCTCATGTCCTCAAGTCATCTTATATTTCATCCGGACAGTAGAGGATCTTATCGTCCCACAAGGGGTTGAAGAGACGACATGTCCCAAAATAGGATTTGGTTACCGAGACTGGACATAGTGAAGCGGGAGTGGTGGGCGGGTGAACTTGACACGCCTTGGCTGAGGATAAAGTGTTCATCCAAGACGCAGATCCGAGTCTCAGACGGGTAGGTCAGACCGAGCCTGGCGGTTGCCCATGAGCCAAGCAGCCAAGCCAGAATGAACTTCACAGATCTTTCATGCAGTCCCCGGCCGGGCGATGACCGGATTCGAGGGCGACCAGTGAGTTGGTTACTCGGATCAGCCGGCTCGTCGTCGTCCGTCAAGTATGCCCCCTCAGTCTCGTTTCATGGGGTCAGCAGCAAAGTGGTCATCTGCGTCGTGTCCTAGGTCGCGTCGTCACTGCATTCCATGCCGACGGGGGAAAACGAGCTTGAATCAGGAGGCTCTCGACTCGTCTTCCCCTGTAGTCATTGCGACAGGTCACAAAAGACCTAGGGAATGAGATCTAGGGAAAGTGTTGACGACAGATTTGTGGCCGAGGTGGTCCCGTCAAAGCTTCATGATGTGCTGATGTGCGAGGCTTGAAGGCTTGAGTTGGTGGAAGGCTCAGCAGCTGAAGGACGGTAGCTTCGTGGGGACCAAAGTACAGTGGTGGCGATCAATGTGACACCAGGCGGCAGGTGCTGACTACCTAGGCCTTGGGGAAGCTGCAGCAGCAACACGCCCACTCCTGCCCTGCCATGGACAGTCGCCGCTACAACCATCAGTCCGTCAGTCACCCAGCATTTGCCAAAGGTATCGTCATCAGTTATTCAATTGCTTAGTGTCTGTCTCTCTGTGGCCGGTGCAGCTGTGTTGAATGATTCCCCATCAGCCACGCCCAGCTTCGAGAGATTGAATCTCAGATCGACGGACAACATCTTGGTTTGTTCATCTTGGTAACAAGATTCACACATAAGAGACGCTGATCGACAAAGTCTGGTGCCAGCGTTTGGTTCGGTTCTAGACCATCACCCAGAGATTCAGAGGTTCTGGTTCAGAAACGAGGGAGATTCTCATCAGTTCCGGGTTTTTCGCAGGATTGACCGATCTAGGTGGTAGACGCCGCTGGGAGAAGATTCATCAACCCCACAAAATATCCACAAATATCTCCCGCCCCCACCCCATCCCAGGTACGTCCCGAACCCCTGGGTCTGTGGCCCTGGGACTTTGCTCTCCCGTCGTCTCTGCCGGGTTTGATCGCAGGGTTACCACTTGTGTATGATAGACACGTCCCCCGGCCACAGTCGAGACAAACAACAGCACCGTGGCGGTGAACAGCACACGGGAGGACAGCATGACCCCAGAGGACGTCGAGGAGCTGTTCAAGCGCACCGACGGCGTGGTCGCGGTTGTGCAGCGGGACGCTGGTGATGACGAGGACGACGAGGAGCCAGGCCTGACCGCAGACGAGACGAGCTACAGGATTGCCCGCCTCAAAGACGTCCTGCTCGAGGCCCAGACTGCTTGGGACAGCGGATCCGAGGAGCTGGACCGCGTTGCCGAGAAGCTTGGTGACGGGAGTCGGCGCTGTGAGTAGCATCGGGCAGCATCTCTTTTGGAACCACATCTTTCTCATGCTGCAGCCCTGCTGAAGCCGAAGCCCATATACCGTACCTCGGCAACCGTATCAACCCGATTTTTATTTTTGGACTCGCATCGGAATACTTACTCCTGCTAATACGTTTGTTTACTTGCAGCCCTGTGGCGGTTGCCAATTGGCGAATCAGGTCTTCTGGATTTCTTCCTCGGCATCCTCCCCACGCCTGGATTGAGGCCACGCCTCAGAACTCATGCCCTCCGCTTGATTGGTAATTCATGTGCAGACACCGGTCAGTGCTACAGCCATACGTCTTCTTGACAGCAGTAGACGATTGCTTACAAACAGTCATCAGATGAGAATAGAGCCCGCGTCGTGGAGAGCGGCCATGTCAACTCTATCATTGACCTCCTTCAACATGATTCCCTGCTACCATATGTCATCACCGTCCTGTACAATATCTTGGTAGACTATGGTGAGTAGCTAACTTTCTTCTTTGACCGAGATGCTAAGACACATGCACTGACACATTGTCCAGATCCAGCGCAGCTGCAGGCCTCTGAAGCCGGGCTCAGCCAACGGCTAATAGATCTCCTCGAAGGGCCTCGCCTCGAGAAGTCCCGTCCCTTGATCGGCCTGATATGCAAGATCCTCGCCCTGCTCATCACACAAGAGCCCGAGGCCCGCATCGGATCCCCAGAAACGCCCCGCGTTCTCCTCGGCATCGCCTCGGATCGGGAACATGCCGTCGAAGCTGAGGACTTCAGTGCGCTCACCTCCGTGGCACTGGCTTACCTGACCCACGAGACATTCCAGACGAGCAACATGGCCAGCGTCCCGCTCCTCCTGGACGCATTCTCCATGTCCCACACCGCATTCGACCCAGCCGACATCGACGACGCAGACGCGGCCGCACAGCTGAAGCAGGTCCGCAGCGCCTTCGTCCCCGTGCTCGCCGACATCTCGGCACTGCCGGGCTTCATCCCAGCGCCGGCCCAGGGAGCCGACCAGTCCCAGCTACTACAGCACCCCGTCCTCCAGACCCTGCAGGGCTGGCTGCGCGGCCCGCCCGAGCAAGCCACCCTGCAGTCAGCTGCGTGCCTGGCGCTGGGCAACGTGGCACGCAGCGACGCGACGTGCGAGACCCTCGTCGGCGGCGCGGCCATCCACGAGCCGCTCATCGGGCTCCTGGCGCGGTGCACGGGCGATGACGCAGCAGCAGCAGCAACAAGGACGACGACAGCGTCGCCGCCCAACCCGCAGCTCACGCACGCCGTGATCAGCTTCCTCAAGAACCTCGCCATCCCCGCCGCCAACAAGCCCGTGCTGGGCCGCCTGCTGGAGCCGGGCCTGCTGCCCAAGCTGTGGTCCACGTGGGGCGACACGCAGCCGCAGTCGCAGTTCGCGGCCGTGTCGCTGGGCCGCCTGCTGCTGGTGGGCTGCCCGCCGAACGTGTGCAGGCTGTGCGCGCCCTTGTCCAGCCACGATACAGGCGCCGCTGCGTCTGGTCATGATCATCACAACACCCGCAGGACCAACCTGCATGTCCTGCTGGGCCTCTTCGACCGCAGTGACGTGGAGCCGACCAAGACGGAGGTCGCACGGGCCGTGGCTAATGTGTGCCGGACCCTGCACTCTGCGCCGGTCGAGTCCGTCCTTCTGGAAGAGTGGGAAGAGGCACCACCGCCCACATCATCCTCTGCCGAGGGCCGAGGCGATGAAAACATCACCACCACCACCACCACCACCACCACCAACCAGACCACCAGTATCACAAGCACGACCACAGAAGATACCTCCTCTTCCTCCCCATCCTCCCCGTTCGAAACCCGCCGCGCAAACTTCTACGCCGCGCACGACCCGTCCCTCCCAACAGCCCTCTCCCTCCTCCTGACCCAGGCCCGCTTCCCCGCCCTGCGGTCTGAAGCCTGGTTCGTCCTCGCGCTGATCAGCCGCCGCTCCACCTCGGGGGCGCGCACCGCCCGCGCGGCGCTGGACCCAGTCGGCGCGTGCCGCGCGCTGGTGGAGGCAGTCACGGGGCGGCAGGACGTCCCGGGCGTGCACGACCTGCTGGTGGCGGCGTCGTCGTCGTCGCCGTCCCGGAACGCCGAGGTGGAAGACGTGTTGAGCAACAGCACCGGGCCGGTGACGACGGCTGCCCAGCAGCAGCAGGGCCAGGTTGCCACGCTCGGAGGGGTGAGCGACGGCATGCAAGGCCTGGGCCTCGGGGACCTGCAGCCGCGGCAGGTGGACGCCGTGGCGAGGGCGGGCATGGCGCGGGTCGACCGCGAGAACGCGCTGTGTCTTGTTGCGGAGCTGGTGCGGGACGGCGCGGCTGCCGAGGTGGGCCCGGAGAGGAGTGCGATCTACGAGTGGCTGCTGGTGACGGGCGGGGAGCTGGTTCTGAACTCGAGGGGCGAGGGAGCCAGTTGGTGAGGGAGGCCCGGCGGTGGTGAGGTCGGTGGGGAGGGATGCCTACGAGATGGAATGGATTGGGGCATCCGGTTATCTGGCCATAGATAGTGCCGAATATACAGACGGCTCACGAATGGTGGGTCCATGATCGACCTGCACCTTCTTACTTTTTACTCGGTCAAGTTCATGTGTTCACAAGCTTCCATTGCTGCGTGACTCGATTGCGTCCTACGTTGAGCTGCTGTCCGGTCTCGGGTATCTGAAGGAGGTATGCATCGAAGCCGTCGATCAAATCTTTTATTTTGTCCGGCTCACATTTCCATCATGGATCCAGTAAAAGAGATTCTTTTTGTATCATGACCAACCCCCTGCCTTAGCAGTAATGCAACCCTGACGACGCAGAAACCCAGAGACCAACCGAAAGACCAGAGACAGAGTACCAGTTGATGTAAAAACCTGCTCAAACCGCCCAAACACCATCCAAGACAACAAGCGAGAGCGTGCTGGTCGCTTATTTCTTCTTGTCGGCCTCGGCCTCGGCGGCCTCGCGGGCGCGCTTCTCGCGGGCACCCTGGTTGCGCTTGTTGGCACGCTCGTCGCGCAGCTTGCGGTAGGCACCACCCTCGATGGCAGCGGGGAACTCGGACTTCTTGATGGCCTTGATGGTGGTGTCGGCGTGGACGATGGGGAAGGCAGCGGCGGTGTTGGGGGCGGCGTCGGAGACGGCCTTGAGCTCCTCCTTGGAGGAGTCGCCCTTCTTGGGCTTGTTGCTCTTCTTGGGGAAGAGGATGAGGCGCTCCTTGTAGGCCTTGAGGCGCTGGACGTTGGTGGCCAGGGACTCCTCGGAGATGTTCTGGCGGCGAGCATCGACGGCGATACCGATGGTGGGGGCGTACTGGCGGGGGATGCCAGCGGCCTAGATGTGCCTTGTTAGGATCCTTGTTCACTGCGAGCGACGGCGTAGACATATCGGGGATATGGTTCCCCGGGCCCGTCGGTCGTGTTTTGCTGGGTAGATCAACGTACCTTCAGCTCAGCCAGGGTGAAACCACGGCCGGCGCGGACACGGCGGTTGTACTTGATGGTAGGGCATCGGACAACGGGTCGGAGCCTGTCGATGGGACGGGGAGCGACGGCGGCAGCCTTGGCCTGGCGGGCATTCCGGCGCGAGACCTTCTTGCCGGGCTGTAAGGGTTTACTTTGTCAGATCGAGTTCCAAAAGCTCTCGCGGTGTCATCGGACTGGGCTTGTGTCTTCGCCCTCTCGTCCACCACTGGAAGTCGGGATGTGTTCAAGTAAATCGTACCTGGTCGAAGTGGGTTCGGACCCGACGCTGCCAATCCTTGCGGAAGTCTGATAAAAAGCTGTCAGCATGAATGACGCCCAGTGGGACGTTGTCTCTTCTGCGTTTGCAACCAGAGAGCTTATCCAGGAATGTACACAAGAAGGGAAAAAAAGAGGCAGAAAACTAACGGTTCTTGACAATGGTCTGGTTGTGCTTGATCGCCTGTATGAGAAATCAAAGGGTCAGTGACAAAGTCCTGACTCAATTGACGTCGACAGGATTAATCCCCATGGAGGGGAGATCATCACTGCTCACCATTTTGATGGTTTGCGCACAACAGCTGGGCTTGTTGGTTGTCGGGTTGTGGTTGTCGTCGTCAAGAGAGCTTACCTGCTGCGAGCAAAACGGAGAAATTTCATCGAGGCAAATTCGAGATTTGTGGTTTCGGTGGGAACCCAGCTGATTGGTCGGGTGGACCTACTGTTTGCTGCCTGGAATTCATGGCAGAAGCAGTTTTGGGGGGGGGGGCCATGCCAAGGAGTGGGAAGCCAAGGAGTGGAGACCAGCTGGTGCCAGGTGGCCATGAAGAGCGACAAAGTGACGCAAACTATGGTTTCCCCCTGCAAGCCACTTCTCGAAAGAGCCTCACTAGCAAGTTCGTAGATAGCCTTGTTTCTTTCTTCCGCAGAATTTCCCAACAAATGAAATGTCTGTTATATGATCTTATCCCCAATCAAGTGCCACACAGATGATGGGCGAGGTCTAGGCCGCATCTCTGTAGGCTTAAATGGGATCTTTCTGTGTCCATAGATCTGTGGCTGGGAAAGATGCGAAAGTCCATTGATGGGAGCCTCCTTCTGAAGCAGTGTTAGCATGATTGTCCCTCCCACTGGCCAAGACATGTATTGGGTGGGCGGCTAGAAAGAGCTAGTTGGCAGGCGCAAGAAACGGGGTGGGTGGCCGTTGGCTGCATCCGTCCCAGAAGTAGTCAAAGTCACCCTACAAAATCATTTATCCGACACACGTGTGGGTCACGGATTTGTCTTAAATTGTCGTCTAGTCATGATCACAATGACAGAACACGCCCATAATATAGATCCATGCCGTGCCTCCGTCACTGCATCTCATGTCTGCTTTCAGTCCTCACGCCCCTGGCTTACAACATGCATGCAATGCCCCCACTGGCCCCACCTCCGACGACAACGATCACCATTGGGACAAGGTCGCAAGTCATTAACCAATTACAAATTTCGTAGACTATCCTGAGATAGCAGAAATAATCATCTCTTCCGTTATTTCTCATCAGGGCAAATGTATTCAAGTTGGGGCCCGACCGGCAGGATTCGGGAAGGGCGCGGATGTATTGAAGGAAGGGCGTAGGGCGAACACCAATAGCTTATATCAGAGCAACCAACCAGGCTTACAAGCAACTTTCTACACCAACAAGACGACAACTCAAAGTAGAGAAAAACACCAAGACAACATAATCAACTCTCTTTCACTACCCCCAACATGCCCATCAAAGCAGTCCTCTTCGACTTCATGGGCACCTGCCTAGACTGGCACAGCGCCATAACCGCCTCCCTGCCCGCCTCCCTCCCGGAGCAAACCCGCTCCCAGTTCGCCCTCGCCTGGCGCCAAGCCTACTTCGACCACAACGCCGCCCGCCTCGCCAGCGGCCAAGGCCCCGAGGATATCGACACCTCCCACAGGACAACCCTAACCGCACAGCTCGCCTCCTCCTCCCCCGAGGTTAAGGCCGCCTTCGCGGCCCACCCCGGCGCAGAGGACGCCTGCATAAGAGCGTGGCACAGCCAGCCAGCCTGGCCCGACGTCGCCCCCGCGGTCGAGAAGCTGCGCGCTGCCTTTTCTTCCGCGGAGGAGGAGACTGGGGGAAAGGAGGTCATCGGCGGGAGGGACCTCGACGTCCTGATCCACGCCAACGGCACGCTCCGTCTCCAGCTCGACCTCTGCCGTTCCTCCGGCCTGCGCTTCGACGCCCTGCTCTCCAGCGAGCTTCTGGCCGTCTACAAGCCCGCGCCCGAGAGCTACCGCCGCGCGCTGGAGCTGCTGCGGTGCGAGGCTGATGAATGCGTCATGGTCGCCGCGCATGCGTGAGCAATTTTTGGTTTCTTCCTGCTTTGCCTTTCTGTTTTCGCGTTTCTCCCTTTGCTTCACAGGCGTAGTTCAGAGGGCTTGGCGATTTAAGTGATTTTGTTTTAAACCGTACACATACTTTTTTTAGAGCAGTAGGCGGCCCCTTAAGGGCAAACGCCTCAAGGATCCAGCGTTAGCTACCATGCAGTGTTGGTGATCTAACCACGAGAAGGTAGGGTAGGGAGAGGCAGTTGGGTACGAGATCACGCAGATCTGTTGACACCAGGCTGACTCTCCGTGCTGCACAGGTACGACACCCGCGGCGCCAAGGCGGTGGGGATGAAGACTGTCTACGTGTACCGCTGGACCGACGACATCAACGAGGACCAGGCAGCCGTGAGGCAGGAGAACGATGCGTACCTTGAGGGCATGGACGGGCTTGCTGAGACAATAGTAAGGTTGGGCGGCTCTGGAAAACCGAGCTCGCCAAATGCCATTCTGTAGGACTTTGAGATGAGCCCTGTCTGCCGCGCCGCACTGGCAGGCTCTTAGGTCCAGATTCGTACTTGTGTCAGCGAGCCTCGTGGTACCTTTCCCATCTGCCAGACAGTAGCCAGGCATTCGTGCGTACTGTAGCTCCTGGCTGAAGGGGCAGCGCGGCACTCGATGCTCGGACGCAGATACGAAATGCTGTCTCTGCCGCCCGAGAATTGCCCAGCAATCTACATGAGACTTTGAAAGCCAGATTTATCAAGTCGGTGAAGAAGGAAGTTTAAAAAAAAAGATGAGTACTTATGTGAACTAAATTAGCGCTTTACCTTAGAGTAAACGTAGTTGAAGTTGGTCAGATGGCACTCTCATTAGTAGCAAAACAACACTGTGAAGAGTTGTCAAAGATGAAACCAGCCTCCAAGCCCCGCCTCTCAGTTTCTACATGTGGACGAATCACAACAATATAGACGACTGACGCACTGCCCACCTACAACGAAAAATTGCCAGTTTTTCCTTTGGTGTTAGCTTCGGTCACTTTGGCGCACAATCGTCGTGATTACAATTCTCGCACTGTATCAAGTTAAGTGCCAAAGGTGGTCAACTCACTACCGTGTTTAGCGGGGCGCCAGAAGGCCTGAGCACCTACGAATTCGCCAGATGACTCAACCGGGCAAGCTGCAGAAATACTAGCATAGCACTGAACCCGAATAGTACGAATCCTCTCATGCATAAAACCCCATCCCTGCACTCGGGCATTTCGAACCCCACCCTGCTTTTCTTATCGAGCCACACTCCAGACACACACCTTTTCCAGTACACCAGAGTACGCCACTTTACGGACTAGTCTTCTGTGAGGCTACACTTATATTCAACACCACGACAACACTCCATCTTCACTCGTCCACTGTGACTACGCCTTATTGTTCGCAGCTTCCGCCATGGCGAACTCACACATTGACTCCAGGTTGCTGGCTCTCCCAAGAGAGCTGCGGGACGAGATCTGTAAGTGGAGAGACACATTTGTTCGCCCTTCACCTGTCGAGTTTTTTTCAGCAGCTTTGGAAGGCTTCAGGCCCACTCTCGAGTCGCTGAGAACGGACATGTCATTGAATCAGTTCCGATCCTTGCTTTTCAGATGAGTGAAAGCTAACAAAAACCTTGCCAGACTACCACTATCTTATAGTCGAGGGCGGCTATATGTATGATTTTGAGGTAAATAAGTCTTTGCATATTAATACCATGACGGCCGGCATGAGCTGAAAAACTTTCCATAGTCAGGCAAGCTCGGTTGTGTGACACCTGCCGGGGCTCGGAAGCCCATCGACCTGGCTCTCATGCTCTCGTGTCAGCAGATCGCTCGAGAGATGCAGGGCCTCGCTCTGAAGACCAATACCATCACCTTCAGTTCTGTTTCTCCCCCTGCGAAGCGAGGCAACATACGCTACTTTGAAACTTGGATGGTAACTTTCTGGAGCCGAATATTCGATTGCCTCCAAGAGAAAGATTTTAACCACCCATTACGCCAGTCTGAGCGGGACTGGCGGCCTGTGCCCAACTTCGACGACTCAGTTTACAGCACGGTGGCCGACGCGTTTCCAAAGTTCGAGCCTCACCTAAGAATCATCCAAATCTTGTGAGTTGCCATTTTTTGCCTTCTGCCATGTGTCCCTTCGGAGAGCCGAGTCCGGCGCGCAAGTTCTTCCACTACGATCCGACTCACCTGTTTAAGCATGGCCTCTGGCTACGGCGAGACCCACACAACTTCCCCCGAGATGCATAGGTGGGGCTGGTTTCGTTTGAATCCGTATATATGCTCTTCTAGTGTGCGAGATGCATAGATCCAGGACTAAAGACTAATTTGGACTTAAAGGGCGTCCGAAAACCATCATCTCGGAGCTGGATTTGATGCTATGATGAATGATGGCTTCGACTTCTACCAAGGCTCGGACCCATTGCGAGAATTACTCTCCTACGAAACCTACTGGGGCGAGGTCCCTTCTCTCCAGCGGCAGGCAGTGCTAGAAACTTTGAAGCTGATTTCAGCGCGAGGTTGTTGGTCCGAGAAGGCGGGGGAAGACGTGCCTGAGGGTCCTAGGTCGTTCGACTATCGGGTTCCCACAACAGATCAAGCCAGTGACCTTATCAGATATCACTCGCTATACAAACCCTGGACCATTGTCGAAGACGATGCCATCAATGACATCAGCGCTGACACCCGCCATCCAGCACATTTTCGCCCTTTACATTCCACTCAGGAAAAGTACGAACGCAAGTATCATGGAATTTCGCAATGGCCGTCTCCGAAAAGTTTTTACCTATCAGCTGCGTCAATCGCCATCCACTTCCTCGAGAGCATCCCAGCCCAGCGAAAGAACATCAGAAACATCATTCTGGACGAAATACACCCTTGTAAAGCCTATTCCGAATGTCATGGCTTAGGCCTCATCGAGTTCTGTAAGGAAAACCCCGACCTTCGTATTGAACGACGAGCCAATCTGTGGAAGAGTATTTGGCAGAGTGGCCGGCATGGCGTCCGTCGGATTGGTCATGTCGGAATTGATGAGAACGACATCACCGAGCGTGTAGCTTGCTGGATCGTCGAGGCGTTGGCACTTGTGCCCGCTGGTATGCCTCCCGGCTCTTTCACGCTAGTCCTGGATGGCAATCCAGCTCCGGAGCAAAGTACACAGTTCTTCCAGAGGGTTCAACGCGACGCGGCATGGCAGACGGCCCTTGGTGAGAGTTTCGATCGGGGCATTCTCCCAAAAACTGCGTACCATGACAGGAGGAGGATGGCAGTCCATATCTATGAGGATTTTCCACAGGCACTGCAGGACATATCCAGAGGTACCTGCCGTGCTGTCCGCGCGAACTTTGACGTTGGCGAGTCGTGGGACGTCGAGGCCGTGATCGAGGCTCACCGCGAGTGGAAACTGGTAGATTGGGAGCGAGAGTGGACCCTCATCATCGATTATCAGACCGCGCCGCCTTTACCAGCATGGGACGACCTTATCAGGGAAGTGAGGACGCCTCATGGTGGCACCCCCTGGTGTCGCGGACAGTATGGTGAATGGTAGGTACTAGTGTTGGAGACAACTGCAGATTTTCGTACGCCCTGTACCCCCTGTGTTGTCACGCACGGTACCCACTTACTATTGTGGCCCACGGGGAGTGTTGGAATCCAGGAAGTCACCATATGAGGGCCAAACCATGCTGCAGAGGTGTGGTTGCATCCATTTTCCTCTGTAGTACAACTGGTACTGGTTATGAGCCCGGATACAAAACACTATGGCTTAGCCCACAGATTGTAGCTTCTAGTTTCCTTTCCTTCGCGCAACAACAAATTCATAATAGCAACCCTTCCAGCAGAACCGTGACATGTGGGATGCCCCCCCCCCCCCGGGAGCTGTGAAGCAACAGCGCCCCCTGTTCAGTCTACTAAGTCATATCCAATCAAAAAAAAAAAAAAAGAAGACAGCTGATTTATTCCTCAAAAGTGCTGCTATTATACAAAGAAGCTTCTTCCATTGGGTAACCCATAGTACCAGCTTAAATATCCATGAGGCCGGAGGAGGCTCTTAAGTAGAGTTCTGGAATAGCGCCCTGGAGCCCCACAAGATGACCGGAGGTGTACAGGGAGGGTCCACCTGAACGGAGGGGATGTCTTACACCACAATGAGAGGGGCGACGGGTAAGACTTGAGCGAGACATACGTTTTTAACACAGACTTATTCTTGGATGGGATGTATTCCTGGTCCAGTGGCCTTTCTGCTGTCAGGAAGTGAAAGATGATATGTGCTTCCGATCAGGGGGCGCTGCAGATTCACAGCGGAAACTCAATGACCTGGTACATGTTACACTAGGTCATTGCCAAGTTTGCAAGCCTCCAGCGGTTGAAAGGAAGGCCCCACCCGGGACGACGCCCAAGGCTCGGATTCGACTCGTTCATTAGGTTAGTACGAGCTTTGCCCCGGGTGTCTGCTTTGCAGCCACGGGATCTATATGCTGAATCCGCGAGGCCGCGAGCCTACCCTGCGGGATGGGCCCGCGGCACCTGTACATAAATCAAGCCATACTTTAAAAGAAGTGTGTGCAGAGGTACATAGAGTTGTGCAGACTTTGGCTGGGCAAAGTGTAGTCAAGCTATAGCGGCTCTGCTGTGATATTTTCGAATTTTTTAAAGTGTGGCGGTGTTACGGAAATAATGTATGTGAAACTCAAAACGGGGCTGATTCTTGCTCTCAGTCTTTGGGTCAGGCCTCTCGCTGGGTTCACCCATCATGGCTGGATTCTTGGAAGACATTCACAGCATCTGCATCTAGCCAACATTTGCAGGTAGTTGTCGGGCAATTCATTTGCGATTCCCCAGCAATCCTGTCGGTAAAACTCCTCCATCCTTCTCATGCAACAACAGTTCTTTACCCGCAACTTCGACCTCCCCCTGCGATATCATAACGGAAGGAAATAAAAACTTTGCTTAGATGGGTGATCTAATTTAAGTGGTTTCGCTTTTAATCCGTATACGTACTCTTCTGAGCAGTAGGCGGTCCCTTCACACAGTAGTAAACACTCAAAGACCCAGTGTTAAATGCCATACAGTGCCGATAACAGTACATTCGTGAATACAGTCGACTACTGATATTATTAGTACTTAGCTTAGTTGACATATTAGAACATGAGAGCAGGGTTACTTACTAACCTTGGGATTAAAAAACATAGTCTGCCTCGTGGCAGCCGCACAGACGAGGCTAGTCGAGATGGCTTCCGCCGGCGCTGCGGACTAGACCTTGATATGAGGTTTAGTACATATCGTAAATTGTGTGCTACATTAGGGGAACAGGGAGACTTGCCCATCATCACAAGAACCAGCCTGTGCCAGTACTTTAGATTTAGCTTCACGTAACGATTTAGGCAGCTGACTCCAAATGTGCAAGGGGCATCAGGAAAGCACTCACTCGGGCAATCAGTCACACGCCGAAGGGCAATGTGGTCTCTGATAGTGTTAGTCTGATACAGAGGAGCTCCCAATACTGCCATCATACCTCGACGTGTACAAAATGCTGCAACCAACCTTGGAAGTTAACATTGTGTACAAAGTGAATATGGCAGGTTGGCTAGCTTACTAACAGTCCAGAGCTACACCCTTGATTGCCATCTTCATCTCTTCCCATCCATCAACACCCTGGGAAAGCATTAGTCAGTGCCAACTTCGAGCTCAGAATAGATGAGGGAAGCTACCTTCCTCAAGTCTGTCTGAAGAAACCGCGAGACTGGCGGGATAATCCACGTCAGAACAGTTGGAGGAAAGAAGGCTACTTAGGGGTGAACTAACTCACACAAGCTCCGAAGAAAGCCATCGCTACAGTAAGCCTGCAGAGCTGTAAATTAGCCATCAGGAAAGAGCCAGAAGGAAATTTCAAGCCACTTACCAACACCACAGCCAGCATTCAGCCACAGAGCTTCTAAGAGAGAAGAAATTAGCAAACGGAAGTTAGAAATAGAGATACAGGAGACATTTACCTAACTTGAATAGATAACTCAAAATGGGCAACAACTTCCCTTTCAAACATCCACAAGACTTCAACAACAAGGCTGCAACACTATCAGAAACCCAGAAAGAAGAGATTTGCCGCACAATATGCAATAATGGCATATCTAAATCTCAAATTGCAGAAGAGAAGAACCATCTTATCCTATACTGGATATTTCACTTTGTTATGGGTGATCAATATGGTGTTATTCAAGAAGTGGAAAGGGTATTGAATGATAGGCGCCGGCAGGGGAAGTTGCTGTTACTATTTGATATTAATACTTGCAAGTTGGGTGATGAAAGAATAGGAAGTAACTAACCCGAAAGGGCCAGACGCCGGCGACATGTACCGCGCTATTGTTTCCTTCGTACGCGAGCTCTGGGCTGCTGATGTTGTCAGTAAATCAGGAAACCCGGGGATATTGTTTCAAAACTTATCAACCCTTGAGAAGTCAGGAGGGAGTCTCACATGAGCAGTTGGAAAGCTGAGCAGACAATGGTAGACAGCTAGCAAGTGTGAACTGTAAGCGCAGGTTATTGAGAGAGCAGGCCGGGCCTTGGAAAACTGTCTCACTTACATACATCAATGAAGGATGCCAAAGGTTGGCTAAACAGTTAAAAAAAAACACAATGTGGCCGAAGCCTGAGGGGGAAAACTGCTGTCTATATTCAACATTGTCCGTAAAGATACTTGGATACTATGTAAACATCTCGGAAGTCAGTGGTGATGAACCATTTTCGGGTCGGCAGTGCCATGCAGCGGTCCCTCGACAGCCTCCCGTCGCTTCTTCTTCCATACTTTCTGGGCTTTCTCAGCCCTCCGCTGACTCTTCTTCTTCTCCCCTTTGCCGCTCTCCTTTTGGCCGTGCCCATTCCGCTGCTGCTCCTTTCTCTTCGCGGGTTTGACGCTGCTCTTGTCCTCCTCGCCCCCCCTCTGCGGCAGATACACCTCGGCACGTTTGTCCTTGCAGATGTTGAAGTGTCGGACGGCGAATGCGGAGGCCTCGGCGGGGTACCTTGCCAGCAGCTCGTCCACGTGCTTGGTGCCCAATCTTAACACCAGCTCCCTGGCCCTCGCCTCTTCCAGGTCTGGACAGTAGCTGAAAAGGTGCTCGATAGTCTGCTGCGGATAACCACATGGACAGCAAGGGGTGTCCCTGGCCCTGTCCTCGCTGTCTTTCTCGGCGCGCATTCTGTACAGGGTTGCCTTGACAGCGACGACCTCGACTCTGCACTGGAACAGCAAGCTCGACTGGTGCCGGGGCAGATGGGCGTACCGGTCCAGGTTGTGGGAACCCCACCCCTTGGAGTCGGAGTACGCTGCTGGAATACGCGTTGAACGCTTTGAGATGAAAGTGACCTTGTGGTCTTCCCAGGCTGCGCGGCTTGCTTCCTCCGCCCACTGGTCGGCCTGCCGTCTGACACGATTTCGGAGGTTGAGATTCCCGTTGCTAGGTCGTGACTTGAGTGCCTTGTCAAGGAGTTTGCGCGCGGAATCATCAAACTGATGATATGGGTGACGCTCCTCGGGCCTGGACCGTCTTCCCGACCAGGCTTCGGCTCGGATGCGACACAGTTCTGCGTGTTGAGGGGTATCAAGCTCCCGTGCTCGCTGGGAAATGGCAGTCTTCTCGAGAAAGATGGACATGCGGTGAATGTGCAGCTCTTTCAAAAGGACCTCGCTGCCTGTTCCCCAAATACCACCCGAAACATCGAGGAGAAAATCCTTATGTAGCTGTTCCAGCCTTTCCATATAGCTTGCGTTGATAGTGTAATTGGTACACTTGCCTCTGGGGATGTACCAGGCACCGCAGGCGTATGCAAAGATAGGCAGGACTTTGGCCGTGTACAGCTGTCTCATGTGGGACAGCTTGGGACCTGTCTGCGTTCGAGAGATGTGCCAAAAGTTGTAGCGTTGTATCATGACCTTCCGCTCGATCTTGATAATCAGATTAGTGAATGCGCAGCAAGGACTTGTGCGGATGGGCTGGGGCGTTCTCACGTAGTCAATGTGCGGGCCCCATTTTAATTGCGCGTCGACCATGACCCCCAATATACGAAGGTGTGGCACGTTGTAGCCACTGGGTGCCTCCAAATGCTTGGGAGTCAGGCCTTGGATGCGAGGCAAAACTTGGCAGCGCCGCTCCCAACTTCCTCGTTGAAAATGTAGGAGTCCATACTTGTGTGGCGCAAATTCGACGTCGTTGGCGCTGGCCCAGGCCTGTGCGCGATCGTGCAAGATGCTCAACGCCTTGCAATTCGTTTCGAAAGACTTGCTCCTGACGATGATGTAGCTATCGTCAACGAAAGAAAAGATGGTAGCATGCTTGGCGCCACTGCCTTGCAACTTGATCTCCAACAGACCCGAGGCAAAAAAGACGAATAGTATTGGGGAGAGACTGCTGCCCTGGGGGATACCAAGGCTGATGAAGAAGGACTCGGGCCGGCGACCCGGCAAGTGCAGGTCTGTATGAGTTCCACAGAGCCAGGAATAAACGAATCGAATCATCCAAGTGGGCACCCTTTTCCTTGCCATGGCTTCGAGTAGTCTGTCGCGGTTGACCCGAGGGTACGCGCCGGTGATATCAAGACTCAAGAGCGTGACCTTTTCATCGACTGACCAACCTGTGTACACCTCGTTCAGGAGAAACTGCAGGGCGCTTGTTGTGCTTTTCCCAGAGATCCCGAATTGGTTGGGGGGCAGACATCCTGTCCGTCAAGCAAACTTGGTGAGCCGGTTGGCTAGCAATTTGTCCAAGACCTTGCTCAGGGCGCCCAGAAGTGTGATGGGCCTCCAACTCTTGGGACAGGCGTAGGAAGACTTGTCCGGTTTTGGTATGGCGATAGTCCGAGAGTGCTTGAATATTTTAGGGTGGTACGAAAGGCGCAGGCAGGCCTCGAATAGGTGCTCCAGGTGTTTAACAACGATGTCGGCGCATAAAATCAAAGCCTCGTTGGCAACAATGCCAACGCCAACTGCCTTGTGCCGCCTCAGACCCTTCACGATACGAAAGACTTCTCCTGGCATCAACCTCGTCTCAGACTCGTCGGAATTCTCCAACAAAGACTCGTCTGGCATTTGAGATGGGGAGGGATTGCGGAGATCGCCCGTCTCCGGGCCGTGGATGGCTCTGAAGAAGTGATGGCCTTCCTCGTACCCATGTGGCACAAGTTCAGAGGCCCATCCTCCTGTCCTTTGAGGAGCCTTGGCATGTGAGGCAAGAGTCGGGGCTTCCTCCATTTCGCAGATCCGCGTGAGACTTTGTAAAGGCGGTTTAGGTCTATGGTCGAAAGAAGTCTGCGGAACCTCATTTTGCGACTTCTGGCGGTAGAAGGTACAAACTTGGGAGGCACATGCGCCGTTCCCTGGCTGACGCCGGCCTTTGGCATGTAAGGACGACGGGTGACAGGGTGCAGAAGTGGAACGCACGGCGAGGCAGGCTTGGTTATGGCGTTCCAACAGCGAACTGTGTACTCTTCCGTTGATGCTTCGTCAGGTAAAGGTTGATTGGTGGACAATTTGCCGAAGGTTTCTGCGACACCTTCTCGCAAACGACGAGAAGCTTCCTCGTCCAAGTTCCAGCAGAACCTCCGAGCCAAGAGTTGGCGAGGTCGTGCGACGATGGTGGCACCGATAAGGCAGTGATCGGATTTGAATGCGGCCACATTCATCACACCCCATTCACTTTGGGGGACACGTGGGGCGAGAGCCTGGCTGGCAAACATGAGATCAATTGTCGAATATTCATGAACATGGCCGGTTTTCGCACCGACCGACCTCGATGTGGTCACCCCGGGCTTAGTGATCAGTTGCATTCTGTGCGGCATCCATCGTATCCGCAAAATGAGCCCCTCTTGCGGGCGGCTCGTTCCTGCTGCAACGTTCCCAGGACACGTGGTGAAGATTGAAATCACCAACAAGCAAGGACAGGCGAACCTCATCGTTGGGGGGGGGGGGGCAAACAGTGTCCCGCAACGAGTCAATGTCAATCTGTCGCGAAATCCCATCGGTGTTCATCAATCTTCTCCGGATTGTAGACATTGTGTATCTCAAGCTTGCCCATGTCTATCTCCAGGGTCAAGGTGCAGTAGCAGCCAAATCTTCGTTCGGACCAGAATGCGCCTTGACTGAGTAACAGGATGGATCTGTCTCATTTGGAAATACTTCGGGAATGAAGATTTCCGGGCATTCATCACTGGCGCGCGTCAACACGGTGTGGAAACACCCCGGAGGGCGCCGGTAATAGGCTACCTATTGTGCTTGATGACGCTTCCGCACCCTTTCCGGACGATCGGGCGAGGTAATAGAGAGCGGCTGCCCGTCGTCCTTTGCTGGAGGTTCGTTGAAACCACAACGGCGACAGCATCGCGCCTTCCCAAATATCCCGCGCTACACTGGCATAGCGGGTAGGTCCCGTGAGTTGGGCCAGGTGAACTACACAGTACATCGCAGTCTCAACGTACCGGGTTCACCGAGCTGAGAACTACTTTTCTTTTGCCCGTGGAATTGATCTGTGAATGCATGATGAGTTACGTATTGGCTCATTTTGGGGCCTGGAGCATCGGCCAAGTGCTCGGGTCTGATGCTTTTGGCACCCGGGGCCGACGGAACTAGCATCCCTCCGGTCCTTTTGTCCCCATGGTACATATTTTGTACACGCTTTTTCTCCCCTTCAACCGAAAAGACTTGAGTGAAAAGGCCAGCCAGGTTGTGACAATTGGTAACACTTTTAGCTGCCTCTTGCACTTCCTGAAGTTCCGTCACCACTTTCTTCGTTCTGTTCGCCGACGCCGCCGCTGCTGAGCAGGGGCCGCACATCATCAGTTTGCTCCGATACTTGAGTGGCCTCAATTCGGGTTTCGGGTCCAGTGTCGCGGTTGTCGCTGGAAAAGTACGTTGCTCGTCCGATGAAAGAA
The DNA here is from genome assembly GCA_014872975.1 of Diaporthe citriasiana. NCBI lineage: Eukaryota > Fungi > Ascomycota > Sordariomycetes > Diaporthales > Diaporthaceae > Diaporthe > Diaporthe citriasiana. The sequence continues at coordinate 325,731 of JADAZS010000013.1, read as the reverse complement.
GTAGGCTAGGCGGTGCGCCGAATTCACTTTAACGTAACTGTTAGATATTTTGCTAATATTACTTTGGGAATTGTGGCTGTGCGACTTACTTTTCCTGCCTGGATGCAGGCCTAACGACTTTCTTTTTATCCACCCCTAAGTTGTAACGGGCGAGAGCTGTCCCACTTCCTACAGCCTTGCACAAACTCACGTCAGTTTTAGCTGCCACGGCATTGATTTGTCTGCTGGACTCAAATTCCCCGGCACAGAGTGCTTCCCACTCATCTTGGCTCCAGTCCCGTATCCTGATAAACAAGAACGGGAGAGAACTTAATTTCCAGGATCTCACCGTGGAAACGTCGGACTTGGACGATGAAATAGCGGCAATGAGCAATGCTGCAGTGATCAAGACAATCAATGCCGGAAGGATGAGCCACGGCCACCTGATCTCCACTATTGTGACCTGCTGCCACATGGCTCCTAAGGCCGCCATGGAAGCCTGGGTATTATGCTGCAGGTAGACAGTAACACTTTCGGCCACATTTGCCATCACTTCCGAACCATCTGTAGGGTGCAACAAAGACTTAAGAAGGTAAACTTTTTGGACTTTCACCAGACAGTAGATCATGTTGCAAGGTTTGTTTGAGAAAAGGCCTGAAGTAGTGAAGTTTGAAGTCGTAGATATGGAAAATGCTATCTTGGAATGGCGGAAGAGGGCGAGTGCCGTTGAGCCAATAGACATCTGTCTCTGTGGGAATGTATTGCCATATTTCCAAGCTGTCGAGCGGTGGGAGAGACTGTGTGAATTTTAGTGCTATGGATTGTGTTTCGTATGGCTGGATGGTTCCGTTGCACGGTCATTTCATAAATTAGAGACGCCTTGTTTTAGACACCAGGAGTGAAAACTTACCACTGTGAATTTGCTATAGCGCTTAACACATAAGTCAAAGGAGCAGTGGAAACCTTTCCAGGTACCACCAGTTGTTAAATCTAGGGGCTAAGTCGGGTGTGATCTATGAGTTGTCCCAGGGCTAAATTTACAATGTTTGCCGTGCGATTGGGATGATCCAGAGTAACGTGAGTAGCAAGAGATGTCACCATTGCCGGACTTCCCGAAGCGCATCCACTCTCATCACAACCGCCCTGAGATTCGGGTACTACAAACTTAAATGTCAAACCTCTGGGGACCTCAACAGAATTTCCAAGGTCGATGACAATGCTATTTGCCGTTACTTCTCGACAGGTGCTGCATGCACCCAAGGAGGCGAACACTGGCCAGGTACAGTTTCCCCTCTCGCATGTGACGTCGACAGTACTCGTGGATTTCGTGATGGCAAAAGTACTCGATAGAACGCCCCTTGAAGATCACCGTAAACTGAAATATTGCCATGGCTAATCAGCATCACTAGGAAGAGATCGCGAGCTGGAGCAATTAATGAAGTGTGAAAATTGCAATGAAAAGGCATCGCATACGCGGTCCTTTTCAAGTTAAGAAGATGCATGTGGTTCCCGAATCCCATGTGTTTGTGACGGAGACAGTGGAATTGGATTGCCGAGATAACACTTGAGAGTCTCGTCAACAAACGTATGGTCTGTTGAGAAAATGGACCCACCGCAAGAGCCATGATGACAATCGAAGCACATGAACATGCTATCCACGGTCCAACTCCGGATCTCCCGGGCCAAAGAAAATTAAGCGAGCCCAAGGGACCTCTACTAGCTAAATCGAAGATGTCGAGTTCCTTCAAACATCGAGATCTCGTCTCAAAATAGGACCATCTGGAGGAGCCAATTTATCGGCTACGCCGAACATAAGCGAGGACTGGCAGGCCGTCATCAGGATAGACACAACAGTGCTAGGCTGAAGGTCGAGATGCCACTTTGAAAGCCGGATGCCGTCGATATTCAACGCTATGATAGCAATGGCTGCCATACATAGGACACTGAAAGTGACAGCAGCACACGACCGCAGCAGATCGAAAATCAACATAATATATTCCTTCGAAATCCCCAGTGAGTGGCTAGACTGTAGTTAGGCACCTGTGAAATTAGAACGACGAAGAGAGTTGACATGTGGCGTCGCATCTCCAACTATATACCCAGGGGCTTGTACCTATCGGAGAGGTGCCTCGGTACGTACCACACGTTCATGGGGGAATCATCCGCAGTGATGGGAAAGGCGTGGTGTGGCCAGTTGTTACTGCTATGAACTCATGATCAGTCTGGATAAGATTCCTCAAGGGCTCGATGGGGTGCAGATTCCTATATCTCGTCGGCGGGTCAGTTCGGCCTGGCTCTCAAGGGTGTCCGGGATGGAGACTAGGTTTGTTTGTTTGAGGGCCACCCAATAGAACAATTTATTGCCAGGCCGGTGGGTGAGGCCCACGAGTCGAAGGGAGGACATTTTGTCGGCAAGGCGGCGAGCAGCTTCCGCATGCATTCTTCACTCACTGAGGATATAGACCTGATATGTCAGTATGCATCTCACTGCCTACATGAAATCCCTTGTAAGGTCACGGCTTGGGAGACTATAAACTTGACAGCTACAATACTGAAAGTTCTTTCCTCTTGTGGGAGTCTTTCGTTAATTTGAAGGTTTTGAAACTGATCGCTTCGTCTTAGCATTAGCATGATCACTCGCCAATAGGAGTTTGGTTCTCGGCCGTGGCCAGGGGTAGCCCATTCGGCTCCATGGCTGATTCGAAATGACGATGGAACTTCAACTAGAATGAACATGCAACTGAGTTTATATCGTGATATGAGTTATGTAACCACATATTGGCTGATAAAAATACAGATGTGCTTCAAATGAGAGTGTATGGGGTATTTGTGGCCCTTCATCTGCGATCAATCACTGGCACGATCATGAAAGATTTTGTGCGTCTACGTCTTTGTACGGATGATAATATCCTTACGAATGAGTAAGCAAGACAATTACGTGAGCGAGACGACTGAACGAGAAACCTGAAAATCATTGAAGTAAGTATTTCTTCCTTGCGTCTCATTAGATACAGACGCTGTCTGGCCCCAATATGGCAACTACACAAGACACATGTACACACAATCGTCAAGAGCCGCCTATTCCAAAACTCCACGATCATCACTATGCATCACCCATGCCCCAACCCCAAAAGCAAAAGCCACACAATCTTTCCCAAGACTACAGCTCAACCTCCCCAGACCCAGACCCACCCCCCTCCGTCCTCGCCACACCAGAAGCAGCATCAAAGTTCCTCACAAAGTCATAGTAGAACGCCACAAGCTCCATGTGCACAGTCATGTTGACGCGCTCGTCGATGGTGTGCCCGTTCTCGCTGCCGCCCTGGCGGGTGGGCGACCAGCGGTAGACGTTGGGCGTGAGGCCCAGGTAGTGCCGGGTGTCGGTGTTGCCGGTCATGAGCTCGCCGACGGGGACGACCGTCCCCCCCGGGAAGGCGAAGGCGTGGCGGATCGTGCCGGCGAAGACGTCCCACACGGCGTCAACGACGCCGCCGCTGGAGCTGGGCGAGACCGGGGCGGCGAGGGTCTTCTGGCTCGAGGTCAGGGTTAGCGTGCCGTTGTAGTCGACTTCGTAGGAGGGCTGAGCGGCGCCTGGGGCGAGGTCGTGCTGGTCCCTGTAGCTCTTGTACTCGTTGTCGTCCTCGAAGGCCGTGATGGCTAGGTTGTATTTTGCCACTATGGGGCTGATGTGTTTGACGACGTTGTGCATTATCTCGCCGATTGAGTTCTGCGGCGCGACGCGGTAGTTGACGCCGGCCTTGACGACCTCGGGCATGGCGTTGATCTTCTGCCCGCCGCTGATATAGTCGACAGCCTGGCTGGTCTGCAGTCTGAAGTTGGTGGGCCTATCCTGGGATGCCAATTCCTTGGCCAGCGTCTCAAGGTCACCCTCCTCCAGCAGCTTTGTAACCTTCGGTTCGGCCTTGGGGCTGTAGCGGGCCTGACAGACGTAATGGTTGTAAATCGGAGAGCCCTTGATAAGCAAAGGCTCGTATGGGTGCGATTCTAGCGCGACCACCGCCTCGCTGATGATCCCGATGCCCGTGTGAGGGAACGGGATGGAGCTATGCCCACCCTGTACGTGAAGCTCCAGCCATATGTCCACATGACCCTTCTCCGTCACGGCGGGCAGCGCATACAGCACATCGTCGATCTGTTGCAGGCCCATGCCGCCCTCGTCAAGTATTATGGCGAGCGAGTTCTCGCCCCAGACGCTCTCAAGGTGGGCGGCTATGGACCCAGCGCCCTTGAGCCCAGAGCATTCCTCGTCAAAACCGAAAGCCAGCAGGACTGTACTCTTGGGGGACCAGCCCTGGGCCAGGAGTGACTCGATTGCGGACAGCAGCGACGTCATGCTGTTCTTATCGTCGGAGGATCCCCGACCCCACAGCCAAGTCCCGTCAAAATATGCATCAAAGGGCGGGTGTGTCCAAGTAGATGCGTCTGCCACCGGGACAACATCCTGGTGAGCCGTGAGCATAAGTGGCTTGAGGGACTGGTCTGAGCCTGGTAGCGTGTAGAGCAGGCCAAAGGTATTGATTTTCTCGCGGGTAAAGTGCTCGTGACTGAGCCATTGAGATATTAGAGATGCTACTCTTCCCATCATCTCTTCGACCTCGTCGAGCTACTTACACCAGGGGAAACACCTCGGCCAGCACATCATGGAATTCGTAGAAGGGCTTCCATCGCGGATCCTCGTCAAAGGGGCCGAGGTCGTCGTAGCATATGGAAGGCACCTTGACGAGGGCTGAGTGCCTTTCTACCTGCTTCGCCAGCGCCGCCTTGGAACCGAAGAGCTTCTGGGCTGAGTGAAGTCCATCGCTCGAGGGGTCGAGAGGGCTTGGGAGTTCGCATTCGAAGTCTGCAGCACTGTTATCAGGTCCCTGATCACTGACTCCATGCCGAGGTACGGTGGATGCCACGGCCAGAGGCGCAGCGAGAGCTATCAAAGAAAAATGCATCTTGCAAGTTCAACCAAAATGCGGTTGAACCACCATGAAAAAGAGAAATCTAACAGCACAGCTTCTTCACTCGAAGGAGGCGACAAGCTAGAAAACACCGCCTTCCTCCCCCATGCTTCTCTGGACGTGCCGGACTGTCTCATAGTGCTGAATGCGACTGGCATAGGCTCTGCGAAGTCGCCGGCGATAGGCAACTCGAGCAGGCGGAGTGGGGTGGGATTGATAGGCGTCCCGTGGGCAAGCCGGCACGCGGATACGGCCGGTATGGTTTGTGTGGTGAGGCAGGCCAATTGGAAGCCGGCGATGACGATGATGCGATCGGTGGCCGGTAGCAGGCGGCAGTGGTGATGGGAAGGGAGTCGGGTCGGCATCAAGTGACCGATTGTCTCTGTGTGTGAGTGTGTGCACTTGCGGAAGAGTTGCCGGCAGGGTTGGGGGAAGGAGGGAAGGTGGGGTGAAAAAGGTGGGCCGGGTCATCGGGGGGACAATTGGCAGAGGAAGAAAAAAGGAAGGGCCAACGGAGGATCGACCGCCAATCGGTGGAGATTGACTCGCGTGCCAATCTAAACATGACATTGTTCTCGATGTATGTTCCAAGTAGCACCCAAAACGGATCACCAAGAACTTTGTCAGTGTGATGTCCATAATGACCGATACTGTGGTATTTCTGCATGATTGAATTGATGTGTCGGCAGTGACCCGAGATGCTGGGACAGAAAGATAGTCGGCGACGACAACACAAGCATCCCAAGCCTCGCCCGTGGCAACCCTTGCAATAGGCAGCTAGCGACTGGGCTGAACTGGACTGGGCTGAATGGACGGGACCCAACCGGTTGGACGAACGGGTAGGTGGGATTTGTGATCTCAAGATTGGGCTTGACAGGTAGTGACAAGGCAACGGTCGCGTCCATGATCGAAACCTTGGGGAGGGGACCGAGTTCATGCTCAAGCTCAGTTCCATCCAAAGTTTAAACCAAGTCCCTGAGGGTGAAACTAAACCTGGACCCCCCGACTTCTGACATCAACAGCCGACTGCACCTCGTCTCATCTAGAAGAAGTGTGGGAAGAATTTGGAGGGATTTTGCCTTTTTGTCTTTTTTTTTTTTTCATCCCTCCGCGTCCGTCCACACACACACACAACACACACACAGACACACACAACTCATGTCGCAATCGCCGTCGCAATCTCGGGTCGGGGCCAGGTGCCACACCTGCATGCTGGCGGGCTAGCGGCGGGCAATATGATACGCGCGACATGCCAATACCCCCCCATGGTCACGGACAGCGGCTCTCTTGGCCTGGGGCAGCCCTGATTGCTCCAGGCAGCCGGGAATCCTTTCTATGCTTCTGCTTTCTTTCACTGCAACCATACGGTTGGCCGTTGAGTGATCAAAAAGGAGGCGCAGATCAATCCGATCTGATCTGACCAGACAGACAGACAGACAGTCAGTCAGTCAGCCACACAGTCAGTCAGTCAGCCACACAGTCAGTCAGTCTCACAGTCAGTGTGCCACCCCCGCCAGCCCTGCTGGAGACTGGAGACAGACATCCAAGACGGGCGGGAAACGGGTTGGCTGACGGCAAAAAAAAAAAGCGCCAACCCAAGCCAACCCAACCCGCATTTCGATCGCCAACTCCTGATCCCGTCATAATTTCCTCCCACCGGCGAGACCTCTCTGCGAGGCCTCTCTCTCTCTGTGTGTGTTTCGCGTCTCACACTGCTCAACCCCGTTATTCTCCCAGTCTCCCCCCGTTTCTGTATCTCCCTTATCCTTGCAGCCAGACATGGCCATTACAGGTTGAGGCTAGCCGCCAAGCGGCGCATCCATCTTGGGTACCCGGTTCGCAATAAGATAAGCGCTGGACCGAAGCGAAGGATCAACAACAGTCCCATAGTGTTAGTCCCTCAATACCTAGCCCACCGAGCCAGTCGAGCCCGCCCCCATGTCACTCCCACTCAATCATTGTCTTGCATCTAGAACACACTTGACATCTCTCGCCCGTCATTCTGAGTTGAGCTAGCACCAATCTCCTCTCTCTCTTCGCGTCTGCACGATCTGCTGCACCTGCTGCATCCTGCCAACCTTTTTCGACCTTGGAGGGAGCCTACCCAAATTTTCCCTGCTCCCTTTTCTTCTCTCCTGTCAGCAACGTCTGATTGTGTCTGATTGTCTGATTGCTTGCTTGCTTGCTTTGCTTCGCTTGCTCGCAGCCTTCCAGACAACCTCTGCCCTGACTGGACAAACTTCATCTTGCATCACCTCAATGAATCGCCAATGAATATCCCACTACAACAGGAACGACCGTCTCCACCTTTCCGCACCCGCTCATCCTGGTGGCAACCAAGTCCGACCAGTTCAACGACCTCATCGGCCCCCTCTTGTGGCTGGTTTTTGAAAGCTCGCTGCTGATCATCCTCCCAACCTGGGCATTTTTGTTCTCTCTTTTTTTTCTTGCTCTTCAGTAGTTCAAGGAAATCCCTCTGATCTCTGCGGTGCATTCGTGCCCACTACGCTCGTTTGACCTGCTTCTACCTGCCGCCACAATATCATCATCAACCTATCCTCGCAAGGGAGTAAGCGAGCTCGATTACCGCCCCTCCTCACAAAGCCGGCCACTCGCAAAGAGCCCGCGCGAGTGGCACTGACTACCGCCTATCCTCCGTCCTTGCTGGCTCTCATCTCTAGTCTCGTCTCGATATCGGAGCCCAGATGTACCAGGCACTACAATCACCCATCAGCCCTGGCGGGTGGGCCAAGGTCAACCGACGCCGCATATTTTCATATCCCTCCCTTGGCCGCTACTGCTTCGTCGCATGCTGCCTCACACTCCTATTCTCCTCGCTCCTCCTCTTCCGCTCCTCTGAGACAGCCACTCGCCTCATCCCGCCTTCCCTCTCAGATATCACCCCGCCATGGCGAAAACCCGTCGCCGAGTCCGAGCTGCTCGACATCCTCTCCAACGCCGCCAGTGCAGGGCCCCACCCTATCGACAACCTCATCGCAGATGCCCGCCGCGCCCAGGAGGATCTGCTGAAGCAACGATCCACCGACCTGAGGAGTGCTGCCGCCCGTTACCGCGTACGCAGGGGTAGGCACCCACCACCTGGGTTCGACAAGTGGGCTGAGTACGCCCTGAAGCATGATGCCGTTATCGTGGAGAAGTTCTTTGACCGCATCTACCATGACCTCCAGCCCTTCTGGGGCCTCGACGCCAGGGACACGGCCCGCAGGGCTGCCACAGCCGAGCATGTCGTGCGAGTGAGGGATGGGAAGGCCACTGGGGTCGGGGATACCGAGGGGAGGGTGCCTTGGTTGCAGCTTTGGACGGACTTGGTCAAGGAGGTCGAGCAGTTCCTGCCCGAGGTCGACATGCCCATCAACTACAAGGACGAGAGCCGGATATTGGTGCCCTGGGAGGAGATCAACGACCTGGTGGAGAAGGCTAGAATCTGGAGGAAGGTCATACCCGTCGAGGACGTCATCAAGGACTACAAGGGGCTATCGTGGATGCACATCGACAAGGAGCTCCATGCCTACCAGCCGCAGTGGATCACCAAGGACTCGCCAAAGTACTGGGACCTGGCCAGGGTCACCTGCTCACCGGACTCCCCAAGCCGCAATGTCAGCGCGCTGACCGACTTCTCGTTGCCGCCTGCGTTCCCCGAGGACTGGGCTCCAGAGTACAGCGAGAACGGCTACGTCAAGAACTTCACAGCCGCCTCCGACCCCTGCCTCCAGCCTCACCTCCGCGCCCTGCACGGCACCTTCATCGAGCCGATCAGCCTCTCGACGACCAAGGAGCTCATCCCCCTCTTCGGCGGGAGCAAGCTGCCCATGAACAACGAGATCCTCATACCCGGCGCCATGTACCTCACAGAGGACCCCTTCTACTCGGGCGGCGCGACCCACGGCCCGGCCTGGGACAAGAAGACCACGAGCATCACCTGGCGGGGCGTCGCGAGCGGGGGCCGGCACAGGGAGGGCAACTGGATGCACTTCCAGCGCCTGCGCCTGATCGAGATGCTAAACGGCACCACGGTCTCCAACCTCGAGCAGAACGGGGCCCGGGCCATGACCTTCGACATGCCCCCCATGCACACGTACGACTTCCCGCGGCGGCGCGAGGGGACCATGGGCCAGTGGCTGTCTGAGCACTCGGACGCGGGGTTCAACCACCTGATCTGCTTCCCGCGCGACTCCAACTGCACGTACCTGGCCCCTTACTTCCGCGAGGTCGAGTCCAAGCCCATGGCCGAGCAGTACGTCAACAAGTTCATGCCGGACGTCGACGGCAACTCGTTCTCAGCGCGCTTCAGGGGCCTGCTGCTCAGCAGCTCCCTGCCCATCAAGAGCACCGTCTACGCCGAGTGGCACGACGACCGCCTCCAGCCGTGGCTGCACTTCGCGCCCATGGACAACACCCTGCAGGACCTGTACGGCATCATCGACTACTTCACGCGCGACGAGAAGGGCGACGCCGCCGCCAGGGTGATCGCCGAGACCGGCAAGGCCTGGAGCGAGATGGTCCTCCGGAGGGACGACATGCTGCTCTACGTGTGGAGGCTCCTGCTCGAGTTCGCAAGGGTTTGCGACGAGAACCGGGACCGCCTGGGGTGGGTGGACGATTTGGTTGGTGATCGAAATCATTGATTGAATGAAGAGTTCCAAGATGGTTGTTTTGGGGCGTTGTATTCTTTTTGTTTCATTTCTTTGTTCGTATATCTTTCTTCCTTATTTTCCCACTACTGGTGCAAAGGCATAAGGGCATGGATACCTGTTTGAAAAATACTTTCTTTGGCAGTGGAGTCCGGGGCGTTCTTGAGATGGTTGCGCACCCATATGTGTGTGCGCTGCGCTGTGGGACACTCTCTTTCTACCGATACCTGCTGAGCGGCGCGTGGAAGACAGCCGAACAACAACAACAACAACAACAACAACAACAACAACTAAATGCATGATGTATGTACGAAATTGGATCACGATCTTGGGATACGACATGCGGAAAGCGAATGGCTGCAGCTTTCGCTTTTCTAACTACTCATCACGACGACAGGGAGATATGAAGGGGGGCACACTTCTTGTCTGTGTCGGGGATATGTGTGGTAGCTCCTTTACTTCTTCCTTGGGTGGAACCTCCTCGCTCCCAGTCGAGCGCTCACGTTGGGCGGGAAGAACACCTACTGACGTACCTACCTGATAATGATAATTCCCAAAAACAAAAATGATTCCCACCCTTCACGTCTCGATGTGCCCCTTTTGGATTCTGCCAGGCCCTTAGCCTTTGCCTTGTGTTCACAGTGCAAGCATATCACCAACCCGACGCCTGCAGCAGCGAAGCGGTTCGCCTCGTGTGCAACCCAAGCCACTCTCAAGATAATTAACCATACCTGCCTGGCTTCTTGGAGACATTCTTGCATAGACTGAGCTCCTAGGTAACAACTTGACCCCCACGGGGGTCTTCGTAAAGCGAGACCTGTGCTACGGCCCCTTATCAACTCAAGACCGCTGAGCCACGCACAGCTGAAAGAAATCAGCTGCTACATGATACATCAGGCAGTCTAGTGTAACTCATCCATAGGCGTCTTTCCCCCCGCCCACGGCAGAAGCCTTGCTTAAGCCCCCACCTCCAAAAACCTGTTCAGCCTCTGCGTGGCATAGTTCCCACCCACGACGTCGAAGCCCAGATTCGGGATTCCCATGTCCATTGCTGCCTGGCAGCCTTGTGTTAGGGGAGAAATGCAGCACTTTATGGACCAGTGGGGGCATACACACTGTTCGCTCATCCCAAAATAGACCTGACCTCCAAGGTACCTATCAAGGCTGTCTTTTCAAACCTCCTCTATCGAGACAACAATGGTCCGTAGTAGGCAGGCGGCCAATTGGCATAAGTATGTGTTGGTCACTGCCTGTCTATGGTGAGAAGATCGTCCACGCTCCTTCATCAGACAGGGCTCGGTCCATGCAAGATATATAAATACCTCGATGGAGTTGAGTTGAACTGTTTTGGTGACAAGAGCAGAACTCACCCTGGCTAACTGACGGTGGAAGTCGCCGTCCCTAACACATAATAAACACGAGCTTTGCTCTGGGGTCCGCTATGCGGCCACGGCATCTATAGTGGACTACCTAGACAGTCCTCACTGTCAAACTTCCCCATGGAATAACCTATAAAACAACCTCCTGGAGCACAGCCTCCTGGAACATAACCTCCTATAGAATAACCTCCTGTAGAATAACAACCTGCCTCTTGTAGAATAACCTCCTTGGAAATAACCTCTTGTAGAATACTCTCCTATAGAATGACCTCTTATAGAATGTTCTTCTTCGGGAAACCCTTCTGTGGGAAAGCTCCTATGAAGAAACCTCACATGGGGTAACCAGACAGAAGAAAAACAAGCCACAGGAGAAACAGACGCAATGGACTGGTTGACATCATCTTAATTATTAAGCTACTACCGCTATAGTTAACCGCTGTCTTTGGACAAAGTCTCCCTCATACGGCTGCCACTAAACGAATATGTGCTTTCCCGTCATCATTGCCTCGCCGACTAGGGAGCTGATTGAAGGTATCCACTTTCGGTGGCCCAAACGGGTTTTCGTCTTTCTGATGCGGTTCGGTGTGCCCAAATCTAGAGACCGTGGTCGGAATAGTTTATAGACATCGTCGTCGCTAGGAGAGCTGGTTGTCGACCAATCGCGGCACCTATTGCCGCCGACTCGTCGTTTCAATGCTTTTAGACTCGTGAAGCAGTTTGACAGGTCCCGTTCTATGGCCGCAAGACCAACTTCCGCGTGTTGGATGTAGTCAGCATCCTCTGGCTCAGGCGGCGCGACGCGCAGCTCTTCAAAAAGTCTGTTGATTTCGTCGATCGACTTGTCCAGGTCATCAAACCATTCATCCGATAGGGGCTCGAGCCTTCGCTCGGGCGGTTCCTGAGACGTGTCGACAGCTTGGGCACACCCGAGGCCCTCTTCTCCGTCTCCCGTGACCTGGGCAAGACGTTCATTTCTGGCCCTCCAAAAAGCCTTGCCCTCGTCGATCGACTTGTCGAGGTCATCAAACCATTCATCCGGCTCCAGCCTTCGCTCGGTGACCTGGGCAAGGCGTTCCTTCCTGGCCCTCCAAAAAGCCTTGCCCTCGTCGATCTCGGATCGAAAAAGCTGTCTCCAGACGGGGTGCTCTATGGGATGCGTATATTCCTTCTAGGAGACGATAATGTGGTTGAAGTGACCTGGGACCTTCTGCCGGCATTTCTCGCAGTCTGTTCGGAACCCTATACTGAACGACTTCTTCATGCCTGGCACTTGAGTCCAGCTATTGAGCGTGTGACGACTGCGCGTGTGGCCTTTCTTGGGGGTCTGCCCGGCGGGCGCTTCAACATCCATGGTGTGATCACCGCTGGACTCGTTGTGGGAGTGCTGTTCGGGACGAGCAGAGGCCTGCCCTGCAGCGTTGTCGCTAGCAATACTGAGGGTACTCAAAGTTCGTGCAGGTGCCGAGAACTCCATGGCAGACGCCGCTCTAGGGGGCATGCCCGGGTGTGGCTGGCCGTCCAGCACCATCCTGGGAGAACCAAGCTCCTCGCCTCCGCTCTCACTAATAGGGGACGGCAGTCGTCGATTCTGTACCATGTTCCAATCAGCCAGGGCTGTCCGGTCTAGCGAGCGAGGAACGGAGCTCTGCGCAGGAGGCTGGGCAAAACCCGACGGCTGCATAGCGCTGCCTGCAGCTCCGCTCCAGTTGTTCCCGCGGACTTGTGCAGCAAAAGAGCAATGTATTGGCGTGGGCATCCTGCTGGCGATGCCGCCTGGTTGCATAGGATCCGGCTGGCTGTGCCCTGGGCTTAGTTGAGCAGCATCCTGCACATGATCGTCGGTGTCCATGTCCATGTCCATATCCATGTCATGTGTGCGGTAGCCGTCGACCATCTCAGGTGCATGGCTAAAAGCGGCGCCACTCGGAGCATGGGGCATCGTCACGGCTGGGGTGACGGATGACCAGCTGTTAAAAGCTGGCTCCTGCTGCTGCACGCTGACATTCTTTGCGTCCTCCGAGTCGGAATCGCCGGGAGTCAGGGTACGTGGTGGTTGTTGCGCATTGAAGGGGTTCGGCGCCGTGTAGCCGCTGTTGAAGCCGGGTTGGAAGGAGAGCTTCTTGGATGTGGGAGATGTGCGGAAGGGAAGAGACTGCAGCCGTTTCTGTGGTGGGCATTAGCATCGGGTTGCGAGTGGCGGAGGGCATTCATTGCCATGGGAGACGCGGCGGGCTTACGTTGCGATGCTCTGTGAAGCCCTCTGTGCCTCCTATGGCGACATCGCCATCGTCGTCTCGGCCACGCTTCTTAGACTGCTGTCCCCACTGTTGGAAAGACATGGTGATCTAGTGGCGGGGGCAACGGGGGCAAGTGGTGATATATTGGCAACAATGCTGGTTCGTGTAAGATGTGGAGATCTTCAACGACGGACTGGGCTGGTTTCTCGATGGGTTTCCCAGAAGCGAGTGTCAACGTTTGCAGAATGGTGGAGTGGGTGAGTTTCGAGGTCGGGAGAGCGGAGGTGGTGTAGAACGAGCAGTAGTAATCAAGGACAAGTAGTTGCGGTTGCGGTTGCAGTTGCAGTTGCAGTGGGGATAAACGAAGTCAAGGTCGTACGTAGTTGCAGTTTGGAGGGGATGGGGTGCGGATGCTGCCACAGGCCGGGCTAGGTTTCCCCAAAGTGAGGAGTCGTGATCCACTTCTGCAGGTCTGGAGAAGACAGTCGCTTATCGCCGTGGCTTACGGGCCTGTGCCCTTGTGGCCTGTCTCTCAGCAGGCCGCCTGTAGAGGCCTGGAAGGATCAGGGCCAGATTTCTAGAACAACTGCAGGATGGGGAAAGGGGTTAATCGGTTATGAGGCAGCTTTACTGAGTGGGTAGTTGGCACAGAGAGAGAGAACAATTAGTAAGGAAGGAGTGCAAGAAGAGATACAGGTGCAAAGCGCAAAGTGCAAGTGCGTGCGCGGTCAGGTGTGTGGTCTACAATACAGTAAAAGTGAGGGCAGGTGTGAGGAGAGGTTGGGGTGATATGATAGACTGGGTGGTTGATGGTTGGATAGTGGATGGTGGGGGGGGGCTAGCGTCGCCTGCCTTGTGTTGCGTGTGTGGCCTGGCTTCCTTTTCCGCGCTCCCGCTGCCAGGGAGGTTACACCCAACTGGAAGTGGGCAAGCCAGGTACGTCACTGACGACGATCAGATTGGCAAGGGGGGGGGCGAAAGGACAGGAAGACCATCAAAATGTGCCCGGCTTCTGGCTGCAAAGGGCTGCCTTAGGAATGCTAATGATGATGATATATAGGGGAAGAAATAACAGCAGCGTCGACATCAGCAACACGCAGAAGAGGTGACGGAAAGAAAACCGTCCAAACAATAACTGGCCCAGGAGGAACATGAGATTCAGAATCGCCATGTCCACCTCGTGCCTATTGGCCTTGCAGGGTTTGTCGACCTCGCTGCACCAGCTTGGCCTTGCTCCCTAGCGCTGGTGGGCATCCTTCGTGCCTGTCTCTCTGCCTCTTTGCCTTTCTCTGCCTGTCTGCCTAGAGGCGTGCCTCGGACCCTTGGGGCTAGTGGTGGGTGCAGGGGTTGTGAAGCCTGGGGTCATGGTCCCGTTGATCCTCTTTGGCGTGTGGGGGCTGGTGATACCCTCATATCCACAGCCAACGACATGCATACAGCCTGCGTTACCATTCCATACGAGAACAAGAGAGAAAATACCGTACTGCATACACTACACTGCATACCGTGTTCTGGTCTGCGGCTGAACTTGGTGTGCTCGTATCTACACCACCCTGCCAGCTGAGAAAGCCCACGATCCCACCGCCCCAGACTCACGGCCCGCTGCAAGGCAAAAATGTCCGAACAGCTCGAGGCTTTCCGCCCAAGATGTTTCCACCGAATGCAAAATTTCCCCTTGGTCCCCGAAACATGGATTGTCCTGTACCCGGGCTCACCTCAACTCGCCTCCCCATCTCAACTCCCCAAGATGCCCGTCGCTTAGTTTCAGATTTGCTTCAGATGCGGTCAGGACGGGTCCCGACGTGTGCCCTACCCTCCACAAACCTTTTTTCCTGTCTTCGCCTACCGTTTCTGATAGCGACAAGTTCCACCTTCTATGAATAAAATTCTACTGGCTCGCGTTGCATGCTGGCACCAATTTGTTTCCACAAAGGACAATGCTCCCCGTCTTCATTCGTGGCCGAGTTGACGGGGCTTGATGTAGGGACTCGACGTCACGGACACCGCCTTAGAGAGAAAGACAGTGATAGAGCTTTGTCAGCCCGCCACCTTTCAACTTGCCTCACCGCCCGTCGTTAACATGCATCAGCACCTGACATGACTCCGAGCACAGGCTGATCGAGCGAGACTAGAATAAGCTTTGCGTCTTACTTTGTGCTCCGCATCTCCCACTGCCCTCTTGCCGCAGACGAGCCCACCTCTCCTGTCACAAGGCAGGCCGGATACTTCGGCCGGCCCCTTGCAAATACCACCCTGTGTTACAGCAGGCTTGAGCCTTTTAGTTGCGGTGAAGAAGTGCCATTTTCGTCCAGATGCAAAATTGCCTCTTTAGGTTGTAGTTAAATGCACCCAAGCATTGGGGTTTACCTTACAGGCGTTAGGTATATGTTCAAGGGTCGTTTTGTCCATATGAAAAATGCCTTCTGGTCCATCCAGTCCTCATCAGGGTCCACCAACTCCATATCGAAATTATAGAGTATCCTAGCAAGGATCAATTTCACTTCCGCGTATGCAAGACTGTGGAAACATTAGCAAATAGTACATCTGACGGTACCTAGTAGGCCAAAGAGGATTAAGAGAAAAGGAAACTTACTTCTTGCCAATGCAATCTCGAGGTCCTACATTCGTGTCAGCTAATTTGCTAGAGAGTTCCGAGGGCCAACGAACCTATGCCAAAGGGCTGTATTGCCCCAGGCCTGTCGTCTGGATATTTCTCAGGCTGGAGGAATCGATCCGGCTGGAAGCTGAAGGGCTGGCTGAAGTTCCTCGTGCTGTGATATGCCGGCCACTGCGCAATGCTCACGATCGTGCCTTCTGGTACAAACCGCCCTGCGATATTCGCGCCGCCTTTTGGCACCGTACGGGGCATGCTACCTGGCACTGGAGGATAACATCGGAAGGTCTCCTTGATACAGGCGAGCACTGCGTGTAGTCAAGAGTCAGGTTTCTGGTTGTGTAGATTGTGCAAGCCTAGGGCAAGGCTCCAGGTGAACAGATTGGAAGTGCTTGCGAAAACATACTGTAAGGAAGGCTCTGGACAGATGAGAAACTTATGTCATCCTCTGACTTGAAGGCAGACCGGACCTCATCGGTGATTTTCTGTAAGCATCCAGGGGTTTTGAGGAGAAGGTATAGGAGCCCCGAGAGCAAAGTTGCCGCCGTGTCGGAGCCTGCTACGATCAGTATCATGGAATTGATCATCAGCGTCTTCATCGGTAGTTCCTAAAGACGAACTTATTAGCTGCTGTTCCCATTCTTCCATCACAGTTTCTGACAGTCGAACAACCGACTCACCCACTCATCCTGCTTCTTCAAGAGGCCTTCAATCAGGTCATGGCGCTCAACTTTCAGTGCCATTCGTCTTTTCAGCACCGCCGTCGTCAGTTTGTCATTATCCCGCCTGAACTTGGCCCTGCTTCTCACAAGCCACTTGACAAGCCGCTCCAGGCCCAGCAGCTTGAGCGCGTAATTCATACTCTGTGCCTGGAGGCCTTTCTCTATACTGCTGACGCGATCGGTAGCTCGACCATGCTCCAGGCAGCCGAAACTCTCTCTAAATGCCAGGTCGCCAATGATGTCGAATGTTGCATAGTTGAACCAGAGGTGCATGTCAAAGGCTGTCCTGGAGGCGACGCGGAGCGGCATCCCTTCTGTCTTGCCCGAACAATCTCCATCATGGCCCGGCATGCATCGTTCTCGAAGCCGCTCGATCAAGAGGTCCACGTACCCCATGACCATTTTCTCCTGCTCCCGGAGGCTCCGGTCGCTGAAGCCTGGGCTCATCTGACGTCTGAGCAGAGCATGATTCTCGCGCGTCTCGGACACAATTGACGGCGGGACTCCGCGGTTGCGATAGAAGATCGCAGCCTTTGGGAACTCCTCACCTTCCGCCAGGGCGCCGTTTTGGTAGCCGTAAATATCCTTCCTTCATGGCTTCTTAGTAAGGGTTTGATCTTTGCTCGAAGGTCCAACAGAGATCTCAAGAGCATGTATGCAGCAGTAGCAGGCAGGGCGGGAAATACGAACCATGCATCCGGGTCAGTAAAGACCAACTCGTTCGGCGCGACACGAATTACGGGACCGAATTTCTCAGTCAGCGGCAGGAGTTCGGTTGTCCATCTCCCACGGGCCACCCTGAACGCGATGGGGAGTACAGAGGCGCGGTGAGCAAGGGGGCCGGGAAACTTGCGCAGGGGGTGCAAGAAGAGGTTGTAGAGCCACCGTAGTGCTACCGAGACGAGCAGCTGCAGCATTCGGTTAGCAAGACGTACGCGTTGGATTTTATTAAAGATAGCAGTAAAAGCATAAGGCAACAAACCGCTTCTAGCAGCAAAATGATGGCTACGAAGGCGTTATAGGTGGACTTCGTCATCGTTAAACGAATAGCATTGACAATTGAAGGAAAGCGACCTGGCTGTATGTTCGGTTCCGACTGAGATCTCGGGAACATTCCGACGGATTTTGGAGGGACTATATGTTTCTTCAAATGAGGAGATCGGACGTCACGAGCGAATCCTGAGAAATGGGAAGATTTCCCACGCAGCTGCTATAAATGCATTTGGAGGATGATTAGACAGGATGAACAGAACTCTCCCATCTGCCGCTGGCAACATTGGTCTGTAACGCGAACCAAGCTCAACAGCATTAAGGTTTATTAAACCTTAACGCTAATGTTGCAACAGAGAACGGCATAAGTAGCGGCTGGGCTGGGCACCGATCAATTACATTGCGGTAAAGTCCCTGAGCTCACAGACCACAAGGACAGGGTCGTTGAGCCACTTCCCGGCGCCGCTGATCGCTTTTGATGCATGGGTGGGTTCACCTGTACACAAGAAGCGTCTCAACCCTCGCAAGCGCTTAAACTTATCGACGCTTAATCTCCATTCAGACATTGCAAGCTTTACTCGTGCAACCGCTACGCGGCCACAGCATCTACCTACCTAGGTAGGTATGTATACTGGACCACCTGGGCAGTGCTCACTTCTAAACCTCCTAGAGAATAACCTCTTATAGAATAACCTTTTATGGAATAACCTCATTTAGAATACCTCCTATAGAATAACCTCCTGTAGAATAACCTCTTTTAGAATAGATCTCATATAGAATAACCCCCAAAGAATATCTTCCTATAGAATAGCCTCTTGAAGAATAGCCTGGAATATCCTCCCATAGAATAGGTATCCTCTCATAAAATATCCTCCTATGGGATAGTCTCCTTTGGGAGAACCCATGGGGTAATCAAACAGAAGGTAATTAAGCCACAGGGGTTCGGCAATGACGTTTTCGCTTTTTTTTTTTTTTTTTTTTTTTTTTTGGAATGTGGCTGTTATGGAATTGTTGTATCTGAAATCTCACTGTTTATAAAGCGCACAGCAATCACCCAGCATCTCTCAACGAAGGTACAGTGTCTTTTCCTTCCTATGGAGAGATGGGGGGGAGCCTATATAAACTTTCTATGAAACCTACAGATTCCTGGGTACCCCGTAATTTGGACAAGTTCTAAGTCTTTCTATTATGCTCAACTGGTGACAACTGTTAGTAAGAAGGCCTTGAAAGACAAATGAAGCTTTTATTCACTGTGTGGAGGAAAATGGTCGCTGCAATGTGTGAACTGAATTATGGCAGCAAGTTGAGTCTGGGATGAACTGTAATGAAGGCTCCACGAGTGTGCTTCCGGTGGTTGCAGTTGTGAACTTGGATTGGCTGAATCAATTCATTATCTGCGGTCTACAGAGGAGGAAGTTTCTCTCAATTCTCGGGGTGGGAACTTAGAATATGAGGCATTTTGAATCAGGGGAGAACGGAACCACCCCGAATACGCAAGTCGCTCGGGATAGGGGCATTTTTTTGTGCTGGATTTTGAGCGCCTAGACCGAACTTTCCGTTTGACAGCACCTGAATGAAGACGGGGGATCGTAAAAGATCAAAAGAAGTTTATCATGGAAGGGAATCTATCATACAAGAAACTTTATTGTACAATGGATTTTATGATAGAAGGCAGGGGAGTTCGTCATGAGAATTGCCATCCAGTGTACCTAGGTAGGTCACGGGTCGTGTCAAACTGACCTATCGAGTGACTGCCATGGGCCGGCAATAGAGCTGGATCGTCTTAGGTTGGTAAGCGAAAGACCAGTGCAGCTGTAATTCTCCACCACAAGTGGCGTTCCCGTAGATTTATTATCGTACCTGTCATGAATTTCAAACGACCGTAGGCCACTTGGGGGGAGCTTGATTCTTTGGATTCGATCCTCCGGACTATCTACTTTGGTAGGCAAGATGCCCAATCATAGACTTACTCGTTGAATATTTCCTTACTCGTCTATCTCCCTGCCGAGGTTTTGGGACCGCTCTTGAACGATCGTGTGATCGAAGATGATACTGGTCAACAGTTTAGCTTTTGTGCTGACAGTAGTCATAGAGGAACACACCGGATAGACGCAAATTGATATGACTCAGGACACAACAACTCCTGCAGACCTCGAGCAGTCTTGCAAAGTAGTCGAGCTACCGTACTGGTTCTGGCCTTTCTGATCCGCAGAGCACAACTCCACGAAGCTAGGTAGGCCACTGAAATTGTCAGTATTCAACACACAGTTTGATATTGGAGGAGGCGTACATTGTGCAGGCAATGTGTTTCGGTGGACAACTGTTCACCGAGTTTTGCATACACAGTATGCACCTAAGTAGGATTCATTCCTATACACCGAAGCATCATTGCGTTGAACTGCTTGTTTTGAACCAATGGTGCGTTTCGATGATTTCCTAGACCATGAGCACCAAATCCATCGTCAGACGACCACAATTGCGCCACCAGGGCATCCACATGAGAATAGCCAGCCCCCTTCACGGACCGAAAGCCATGTCTCATGCTAGGCTGCTACTGGCATAAAGCAAGATCACCCAGCCAGATAAAATTTAACATCATGTTAGTTATTTTTGCGAACTTCCTCCTCTCGCACATCATGTCCACAACCCGATATCTTCCGGATCTCTCAACAAAAGCTGCAGCATGCTGAGTCACCTCGGCGTTGTCACATTAGACACCCGAGGTTGAGCCGGGAGTATCAACACATTTCAATCATCTGGATTATTTGTATTTAGCCCTCACAGGAATCTTAGATATGCCAGGTCAGGTACATCGCGAACCTCAAGTACTCGAGGCGAGCTAGGAGGTTGAATCGGTTCAGTTTGGTCAAGATCAAGATTCGCCAAGGAACGTGCATCAGATCTGGCATCTTCTTGTCGTGCGGCCGACGCTGTTCATCGTGAACGAGTCGAAAGCAGCAGGTTAAGCTTTCGAGACCCAGTGGAACGGATATGGGTTAGTTAGTGTTGTATAATGAGTGCAACGCCATTGGCCAGAGAACGGACGGCAGACCCTACATACACTAGACCAGGAGCCGTTCGGGCTGATGCTGATGATGCAAGTCTCCCGTGGCGCCCCACCCCCACCTACCGCATTAGGAATTCGGGGACCGGTTCCGCTCTCTTCTCTCACTGCCCTCAGATGATGTCCCGTCACTCACTGTGGGGCGACAAGGCGAGCGGTACTTTTTCTGACTGACTGACTCTACTCCCGGTCGCAGTTCCTAGGAAGCTGGGCGACGATGTTGGACGCCAAGTCTGTGCAACCACCACAACGGTTGAGTGTCTCTGCGCGATTGAGCATGGCAATTGTACGACCAGATTACCACCAGAAGGTCAATTGGTGCAGTCGCAGGACCGTAGAAATTTAATGACTCTGTGTTGACGGGGTAGCTTTGAAGATGGCCCTCCATCGCAGCCGTTACTCGTGTCAAGGTGTGGAAATTAGAATCACTTCAGGGCCCCCTTGCAAAGTCTCCTGGGCCGTCATCTGAGTCACCACCAGCAACACCATAAGGAATTGACATCTGTCTTGCTTTCTTTAAATCCCGAGACAATCCTCAACTTCTCTGCCGGTGTCGACTCTTCATCAATAAATAGCCCAAGAATTTCGGGGAGTACAACGCTTGCTTCTGTGGCCTGACAAACTCCCGCCTCCCGCTCTCCAAAGCTTCAAAGCTCCAAATTTTTTTCTCTCTTCCTTGACGGGCATCCCACCTTGGCCGCCGACTCCGGGACCACCACAGCCACAAACTCTCCAGCCTTGCACAAACACTCGTCTGTCGTTGCACCCGTGCCTGTCAAACACGGCCTTGTCCTTCGCATCTGGACATTTCTGCGACTTTTGATCGCATCACACATCCTGCTTGCCCCGAACCAGGAAAACCATCCCTCACAATGCCCGGAGTAGAATTCGCACCACAACTGGCGGACGATGTCAGAGGTACGCACTCAATCCTCCCTATGTCCCATCCGTCATGCTCTCTGTACCAGATAGATCACCTACCTGGTCATGGCCTGCAATGTCCAAGTCCAAAGAGCGCAAGCCCTCAGCCCTTGCCCGCAGGCAAGGAGCCACACGCATGCATAGCTGCCGGCTGACATGTTTCTCTTGCTTCGCAGTCGAGGGCCAGGACCCCTTGATTCCGCCTGCCCTGCTCATCTCCGAGCTCCCTGCTTCCGAGGATGCCCTCGAGACCATTGTCAAGGGCCGCCGTGAGGCCGAGAGCATCATCATGGGCCAGAACGACCGCCTGCTCGTTGTCGTCGGCCCCTGCTCCATCCACGACCCTGCCACCGCCCTCGAGTACGCCGACAGGCTCAAGGAGCTGTCCGACAAGCTGTCCGGCGACCTCTGCGTCATCATGCGCGCCTACCTCGAGAAGCCCCGTACCACCGTCGGCTGGAAGGGCCTGATCAACGACCCGGACGTCGACAACAGCTTCAAGATCAACAAGGGACTGCGCGTCTCGCGCCAGATGTACAGGGACCTGACGAGCAAGGGCATGCCAATTGCCTCCGAAATGCTCGACACCATCTCCCCACAGTTCCTGGCCGACTTCATCTCAGTCGGCGCTGTCGGTGCGCGGACCACCGAGTCTCAGCTGCACAGGGAGCTCGCCTCTGGCCTGTCCTTCCCCGTGGGGTTCAAGAACGGCACGGATGGCAACCTGGGCGTCGCAATTGACGCCATTGGCGCCGCTGCGGCCAAGCACCACTTCCTCGGTGTTACGAAGCAGGGTCTGGCCGCCATCACCCGGACCAAGGGCAACCCGTACGGCTTCGTGATTCTGCGTGGAGGCAGCTACGGCCCCAACTTCGACAAGGAGAACGTGCAGAAGGCCAAGGAGGTCCTGACCAAGAAGGGACAGAAGCAGGCGATCATGATCGACTGCTCGCACGGTGAGTCTCCCCACGCAGCAGCAGATTCTGCGTTGCCATGACCACGCAAGCTGACCCAATGACAGGCAACTCCAACAAGGACCACCGCAACCAGCCCAAGGTAGCCAAGGTGATTGGCGACCAGCTGCGCGAGGGCGAGAAGTCCATCATCGGTGTCATGATCGAGTCCAACATCAACGAGGGCAACCAGAAGGTCCCCGCCGAGGGCCCGGCTGCCCTCAAGAAGGGCGTCAGCATTACCGACGCCTGCATCGACTGGGACACAACCGTCTCCGTGCTCGAGGACCTTGCCGAGGCTGTGCGCGAGCGCAGGGAGAAGAACAAGGGGCATGCCAGTGGTAATGGCAACGGCCACGCCAAGGCCACGCCCCTTGAGGAGGATTAGATCAGCCTGTTGTCCTACGGGGCGAGCAGCTAAGAGTAGTGTGGGATTTGGCGGACATGATGTGATCGGAGATATAATTTTGAGTCTTCTGTTGGGTGTTCAAGTCGAGACATCAATGGAAATACGTAGAGGTGAGCGAAACAACGTTTTTTGATGGAAAGAAAAGCAGCACAGGTACTTCGAGTCCTTCCTGTGCAGGATTTGGAAGAAGAAAGTCAAGTCCATGGGTTAGAGACAGGGGCGTTTCTGAAATTTGGTATTTCATGGGCTTCAAATATTTTCAACCTCTAAACATTACTCCGCTTCCGCTCTGGTAAACATTACTCCGCTTCTGCCCTGGTAAACATTACTCCGTTTCTGCTCTGGCATCTTGTAATGTTGAAGATGGTGACAATGTGCTGTTGCTGCAGATGATCCAGCGGTCAGCCAGGCCCCTTAGGTGCCGTGCGCCAATGGCTTTATTGTCCTATCGAGTTGGTTGACTCCCACTTTCAACGAGCCTTCCAGGGTAATTGGAGCTGGGCCGTTCTCAAGATGCGTGATGGCTGACCTTTGCTTGCTGGATCTTTGCGCAAGAGAGCCCAATACAACAGTTCGAAGAGTCTTGGAAGCCATCTCGCGAACACCGGCCCCTTTACAGCAATAAATGCATGCTACTACTAGGCAGGGCCACCCAACTCTCGACTGTCTTGCTGCAGCTACTCCACCTCATGCTCTCGTTCAATACTTGCATGGCATGGTGCCGAGGGCACGAATAATGGCACATGCCTCGTTGAAATACGACCTTGAATATGGAACATGGCATTTCACAGCAACCCTCCTGGGCACGTTGGCGATGTGGACGGATTAGCGTACTCATGCGTGCGTTTGCTGTCGCCATGGTAGAAAGAGCCGCCAGTGATGATGAGGCTCAAATAAAGAGCCGAAATATGTGGCATTGTAGTCTAGTCCATCCCAAAACCTGGCAGCAAACCCCCGTTAGTTGGTCTGCAGACTGCTCTCTCGACTATGCCCAGCAACAGCCGCATATGCACCACGCCCGCCATCCGTGCCAGTCGAGCCCAGCGCTCCCCGGCCAAGAGGCAAGATACCGCCCTCCCTCCGTCCCCTGGGCGGACCACCAGCAGCAGCACCACCACCACCACCAGCACGACCAACCCCTCCTATCGCAGGGATCCCGCCCAGGCCACCACTCTGCCGCATGTCGACGGCCTTCTGCACGGCGGCCCAGCCCAGCAGGCCCGCGGTGCCGAGTATGAACCCCCACACGATGACCTGGTCCTTGCGGCTGTCGCGCTGGAAGCACATGGTCGAGACGTCCTTGTCGGCCGCGCCTTTGCATATCGGCAGCGACTGCGACAGGCAGAAGCTCCGGTTGCACTGGCTGCAGGACGGCGACGAGGAGCTGCCCTGCGCGCGGCGGGACGGCTGCTGCTGCTGCCGCCGCCGGTCCTTGTTGATGCCTATCATCATGTCGTTGTCGTCCTCGGCCGCGCCGGCGATGATGTCGTCGATTTCTGCGAGGTTCAGGGCGTCTGGGTCATCGTCCTGCGTGTGGTCGTCTGCGTCGGTGGTGGTGTCTCCTCCGGATGGGGGTTGGTGCTGCGCGGGGGGTTTCGAGGATGAGCCGCCTGTGGATGACTTGGGCTTGATCTCTATGATCGTGCTGTTTGTGAAGCAGGTGCATTTGCAGAATGTTGGCGCCGCTGTGTGTGTCAATGCCAGGGTCAGTTCAATGGTTTCGTCTAAGGGGGAAGCTGGCTCCCGCAGGGGATTGATTGATTGACTTACACGCTGCGACCGCCAGGGAGGCGAAGGCGCCGAGCAAGAGAATGAGAAAGCTTAGCCGATTCATGTTGCTCGTAGTAGGCCAGACTACATCGCGGATCGAGAATGTCGAAGGAGTCGAGCCATGCTGAGAGGTCGGTCAGTCACTTGAGGTTCAAAGCAGCCGCATTCAGGCGACGTCGTGGCCTTGCCTGCCGCGACCCCCCTAGATCCCTGCCCCTGGGGAGCTACAGCACCCGCGAAATTTCGGACTCCAGCACCACGACTTGTTCCAGGTTGCTCCAGGAGTCAATTGAGGCTTCCAACCACCCTCAATTCGACACGTTCACAATGCGGAGGATAGCAAGGATACAAAGGCCCTCTGTGGCACTCACAAAGTGCCTGCAGGCGCCGGCCTCGACACCCCAGCACACGGCCGCTTGCCGAGCAGCAGCAACAACAGCAGCGACGTGCCTACAGCGACCACGCGACTTCTCGACGACACCGCAGAGGCCATTCCACAGCTCAGGGAGACTGGCAGAGAAGACAACACCCGAAGACGAGAAAGCAGCGAGAGCAGAGGAAGCAACACCCGCGACCGACGCCGAACAGCAGCAGCAGCAACAAGAAGAAGCAGCCGAGCAGCTCCTCGAGGCCTACGATCCCGACGCCGCCGCCGAGGCCGAGGCCGAGGCCGAGGCCCTTCAGGTCGAGACGGACCTCGTCCTGCCGCCCTCGGAGGTAGAGGTGGCGCAGCGCGAGGACGAGCTCGCCGAGGACGGCGTCACGAGCTACAAGCCGGCCGACACGGCGGACGGGCTCGAGGTCGTGGGCGGTCTGGGCGGCTGGTTCGAGCGCGACGAGAACTGGGGCGCGTCGAAGCGGTACGCTGGGTTCGCGCCCTCGAGCCGCGTGGCCGACCCGGCGCTGCTGGAGCTCAACGTGCGGCGGGCGGTGGCCGAGGCGCTGGCGGTGACAGCGGCATTGTCGGAAGGAAGCGACAAGGCGCCGCTGCTCAACGGGCTGTGGGAGCGCGGCGGGCGGGAGGAGGCGGAGAGGGCGCTGGGCCTGCGGCTTGAGGTCCGCGAGAACGGCGCCGCTGGGGTCGCCGCCGCGGATGCTGAGGGCATCGTGGGGGGCCTGCGGTGGGACCCTGAGGCGCCTGGGGCCGAGGTTGCGAAGGCGGGCGAGGAGGTCGGGCGGCAGCAGTTCTCGCCCGACGAGGCGAGGGAGATTGTGCAGTCGTGGGACCAGGGCTGGAAGAACATCTCGCTACACAACACCGAGCTCAAGTTTGCTGTAAGTCCGCCTGGTTGGCGTTAACGGGGGCATATTTTGGTTTCGGGTGATACGGGCTGGTTGGCTGATTGATTGATTGATTGATTGATTGCTAATACTATTCCTACAGGTAACAAAGCGCGTCCTCCAGCTCACAGGCCACGCGATCCCCGACTCCAAGCTGCAGTCCATCCACACGGCCGGCCACGTCGTGGCACTCCTGGTCAAGCCGGAGCCGCCGACCAAGGTCGCCGACGCCCTCGAGCAGCAGGGCGACCTGGCCAAGCTGCCCAACGTGCGGGTGTACGCGACGCGGCGCACCCCCGTCCACAAGCACCAGGAGGTGGGCCGGTGGAAGGTGATTGTCGAGGAGCTCGAGAAGAGGAAGATGCCTGCGACGGGCGACGGCGGGATCGGCCGGTTCGTGGAGGACAAGTGGCTGAGGGGGCCGAGGCTGCCCAAGAGCGAGAGGAAGAAGAGGAGGTGATTGGGCAAAGGAGCATGTGTCATTAGATTGGCATGTTCGGGGCGTGGGATTGCGTTACGCATTTGGCAATGGTTCGTCGAATGGCTGTAAACTACAATGTAAATGGAACTGCCACCGCAGGTGGCAACATAGAACCTAGTCCTGCTCGGTTCACGTTTACACAGTAAGTACTATATTACTTGGGCTGATCGTGAGTATCAAGAGGACGCGTTCTCTTTACGTTGATCGCGGTGTCAGCGTAGCTTCGGTGTGTTTGACGTTATGGCTAGATGGGAGCATAGGTAACGCGTTTCGGAAACGCTCGCAGCTCGGATATCGGCTCACATCGTTAAATGTGCACATACAATTTACAAAACGGACTCAAGGATCATCTAACAGAGACTAGACGATGGATTTGATACCACTGGGAGGCATCCATGAGTGATGAGTGATCAAAATGGGTTTATAGGTGTTCGATTGTCAAGAAGTTCAACGAGTTTTTATACAAGTTGGCAACGCAGAATCGCAATCCAATCTGACCCAATTATTCCTTCGCCAATCTAATTGCCAAGCTGGTCGAAGTCAAGGTTGCCGAGGCATATAATTTACTTGCAGGTGCCTGGTAAAACATATTAATTGTCTGTCTTCAAGACGGGCGACGACAGCGAGCATGTGTTGGTCACTCACAGTTGGAGCCGCAGTTGCAGCTTGAGCCAGCGGCACCGGAGCATTGGCAGCCAGTCATGATGATTGTTTGGTGTTGGTTTGTTTGGTAAATATATGTGTTTGTTGTGTGTATGGTTGTTGATGGATGAAAATCAGCGTTACAAACTAAAAGGTGGAGGGAGAAGTAGTGGTCTTATATATCCGAGGCTGCGTCAATTGTGCGGGATTCCACAAGCAAGGGCTGTCGCCTGCAGAGGAGGGGTCCCTCATCTGGGTCCTAATCCCTGTCACAATGATGCGGATTCGCAAGCGTCAGCCCGGCAGCCCCACCATCTACACCAGCAGTACACAGTACCCGCCCCAAGCACAGCATTCTTCTCTTCTCTAAGGACCCCCCCCCGGTCTTCGATCTGGAGTGCCTGGACCAATCAGAACCAGCCTTGGAGCCGACTGGCAGGATCACCGTCCAGGGCCCATGCTCGCCCAGCCGCCGCTGCCAGGCCTGCTGGTCCCCCCGAGCTTCGATCCCTCGAACCCCCTCGGCTCTCGACGCCGCGGCGATGCTTTTGCCCCCCGACGCCTCTTTCGTCTTTGCCAGGCCCGCCAGGCCGCCAGCCTGCCTGCTAGGGTCGGCGCCACCAAGGGCTCCAAAAGATGCTCGGTGTCAAAGCAGAAAGTCACTACCGCGTACCGTGAGTGCGATATTTGTGCTCGATCCTGAGCCAGTCCGCTTTGAGCTTGTGCCCGTCTATGCATAGCCACTCCTACATCCACCAGGCGCACCGTAACAAAGGACAATCCTGCGTCCGTCCGACCATCACATGGGCCCAGACGTCATTCGGCCACACACCAGGTGCGTGGTTTGTGCGGGATTGCACCCCCCTCTCGAAACTAGCAAGTCGCCAACCTTGATAGTGTGTATCTACTGTACACGGTACTAACACGGGCCACCCGGCTTGCCGAGACGTCACCGTCAGTGGCGTGGGGTCTTTCGATCTCTGTCTCCCTGCCTGATGCCCGCTTTCGGCGGGGCCAGTCGGAAGAAAGGACAGGTGACTGGATGCATCGGCCACTCTCCAAAGCACCGGGCTGTTTCAACTGGGAACCAGCTTACACGCTGGTCGTTACTGTGGTTATCCCACGCTGGTTTTACGTTATCCGACTTTTTCGTTATCGCGGCCGGGAGGCGCACGACGTTCCCCAATAGGCCGGACCACTGGGAACTCACTGACTCGGGGTGGTCAGCAGAAGGGACAGAAGCAGCAGGTGCGCATGCTCTGGCCGGCTCTCCTCAGCCAAGAAGCTCTCTGCTTTGCCTTTGCCGCCCACATGCGTCTTTGGTCTGGCTGACCAACAGAGGACCATCATGCTGCAAAGGCATGGCTTTCTCCGTGGATCGAAGGCCACCCCGCGGGTAGCATCGTATCACTAGCATATCTGGGTCATCTTATCGGGGAGCTTATGCAGTAGTACTCACTGTACCTCCTCGTCCAGGCCACTGGGGTTGGCTCGGGACAGTGCTGTACGAGAGTGCATCAGACCCCTTTTGCATTTGGAACGGGGCATCCTCGTACAATGCGGATGCAGACAGTCTCCAAGCAGACAGTCCCCAACTGTGGCACCCGTGGACTGCGGCAGGGGGCAGTGGTGAGCGGGACACCTCGTCCCTCTTCTGTGCCCATCGAAGGATATCATGCTTTGCACAGTGCTGTAAATGGATTACTCGTACGTGCCGCCAGGTCGAGTAACAGCGACAGCCGAGCTACCCACGCCCATCGCTTCTACACCTCCACACATCCACAAACCAAAAATTTAACGTTTAATTGTCCCTGCCTGCCCTGTGGAGGTGCAGGTTGCCATTTCCACCAAATCGAGACTGCACTCGGACAGCCTCAACATGGCTGCCCCAGGATCTCCGTAACCTTGTTAAGTGGAGCCGTTGCTCAAGTGCTCGCGATATGCAGACCACCCACGGGTTTAGGCATTGAAAGACGATAGGTCATGTCTTGTCTCACCAAATTTCTATGATGCGGACAGCCCTGTGACACCTTTGGCTGGGGGTGTCCAGCAGGTGGGAGCTGTCCTCGCGAGTGGCGAATCTATCATTGCCGTGGCCCGCCTGATCTCGGAAGACTTGAGCATGCCAGGACTATGGGCTTTTTGCGGGAGTCGGTCAAGGTTCCAGAACAATGCCAGAGAGCCCGATACGACGTCTTTTCATGGGCCACTGGATTGAGCGGTATCTGTCGACGAAGTTGATCATAAGAACGCCTCAAACAACAGCCTACGGCATATGGCAGATACCACAGATGCGTGGATGGCCAAGTTTTGTACCTCTTATCTGCTGCGATTGGCCGCCCTCGCCATACACAATTTGAAGATCACCCCAAAAGATGGCTGTCCACCTGAGAGGGCTACTATGGCTTCTAATTCCCTCCCAATAGCGTCATGCCCCACGGCGGCAATGCGGCACTACAGCCCTGCAACGTGGACGTAACCTTGACCACAAGACATTCCTATGCACCAACGCGGGCACCACAAGAAGGAGCATGATATGACATGACATTGACATCGAATACGATCCCCCGCTCGGAAGCCGAACACGGCAAGACTCCCACGGGTGACGAGACGGGCACACCCAGCCCCAGACACACCATGGCAGAGCTCTCAGGCCCAGCGGACATCGAGGCCCACCTGCCGTTCCTCCGGGCCCTGCTGCAGTCATGCGTCAACACGGACCCGTCGACCTCCTCCATCGGCTTCCTCGCCCCGCTGTCAGATGCCGAAGCGGACCGGTACTGGCGGTCCCTGGGCACCACCACCAGCCTGGGCACGGCGTGCCACCTCTTCATCCTGCTGCTGGACAAGCCGACCGGCAAGGAAGACGACAGCAGCACCGGGGACGTCGCGGCGACGGCGCAGCTCTTCACCATATTACACAAGGCCACGCACGCCCCCCCGCGGCGAGGTGGCGAAGCTGCTGGTGCGTCCCTCGTGCCGGCGCGACGGCGTTGGGAGGGCCATGATGGCGCACGTCGAGGGCTTCGCGCGGGATGTGCTGGGCCTGCGGGTGCTCACCCTCGACACCGAGACTGACACGCCTGCGCGCGCCTTCTACCGCCGCATTGGCTGGATTGAATGGGGGACCTGTCCCGACTACGCTGCGTTTGCGGATGGGAGGCTTGGGAGTGCTACGTTCTTTGTTAAATCTCTATAGCGCGCCCGTGGCTGGACTGGCTGGCCGCATCGCGAGCAAAGCCCATCCCTCGTTGGGGCCGTCCGTTGAGCGTCCCCTAATGCTCTTTTACAGCATCAAGACCCGCGTGTCCCCGAGACAAACGTCCACCGCGAACGTCAGCCCGGCCAGCTGAAGCTTCTGCGCCCCGATGTCCTCCCTCGGGAACCCCCTAGAGTCCGCCGGCCACCGCCCCAGCGTCGGGCTCTCGAGCATCTCCGCCTCCACGGCCGCACCACCGGCAGACTGCAGCCTTGCCTCGATGTCCGCCATCCGCCGCATCGTCTCGACCTTGAGTATTGCGGCCCTAGCCCTCTTCAGCTCGGCGAGGCGCTCTGGGCCGTTGTTGTTGTTATTGCTGCTGTTGATGTCGCTGTCGTTGTCACGACCACCGGACGAGAAGAACTCTTCCATCTCGAACCGCACCCGCGCCCGGAGGTGTGCCTTACCCTTAGGAACCCACCGCACGCACCGGTCCACAAGCCCGTGCCCGCAGTACTCCTCGTCCACGCAGTCCCACCCGCCCCCGCCCACCGCGCATGTGTGCCGCACGCCGCCGTCTCTGTCGTGCCGTGCCCGGAGCTCTTGGCTTTTGTCGCGGATCGCCCTCCCCAGTTGCGCCCGGAAGTCGCTGAGCCGGGCCTCTGGGCGCTGCGCCTCGTCGACCTGTGAGATTTCCGCGTCCTCGTCCTCGTCCTCGTCAGCTGCAGGCGTAGGAAGCCGTGGTATTCCCTGCGCCGTGGCCCTGCGGCCGTTTGCCTCGTTGTCGCGAAGCTGCTTGCTCGCTGCTGGGGAGAAGAGCGAATTCACCTCGTCCTCATGTAGGACATAGTCGCCCGGCCCGAACGTCCCCTTGGCCGCCCGGGACGGCTGCCGCCGCTTGCCTACCGCCGCGGCCTCGCGGCTCCGTTGTGCGAGCTGGCGGCCTGCTTCCTCCTTGTACCACTGCTCCGCCCTCCTTGTGAAGCTCGACAGGCAGTAGACTTCTCCTCTGCGGAGCGGCGGCGAGGGGGCTGATTTTGACGTTGTCGCGCAGAACTTGAGGACGCGGTCGAGGTCTTGTTTCTTTGGCAGCGTCATTGGACTTGAATCGCCGTTTCCCCATGCATACCTGATGCTGCTTGATCTTCACCTTCCTCGTCCTTTAGAATATTGAGAAATTACTGCTTTCTCTGTAAAATCTGTAGAGCCCGGCGTGTCGGTATAACATGCGTGTTCCCCTTTGTTGGGATGCCGTGATCAGGTGCCGAATCTGGGATGGTGTTGGGAAGCATTTAAAACACAGTCAAAGACAATGCGGTTGGTATTTCCTTTCAGCAGTCGCATTTTGGAACGTGTTTGGGAACCAGTGTGTTGCAGCTGCCCTGGACCTTCCTGAGATCTAGAGAGCATTGGAAGGCGTTGACTGCCCACTCGAGCGAGCAAGCAGGTCTGAGTCCGCAATCATATCATTTGCTATTTTGTGACAAGAAAGCAGCAATCAAGGGGCTAATCTGAGCGTGTTTGTGGTAGCCTCAAGACACTGGACAGATTAATATAAAATACCTCAAGTTTAGTCTAAGCAGAAATGCAAAACTCAAAGCAAAAATCTAACTCATTTGCGAACGCCCGGATTCCCCGCTAATATCTCCTTCTCCTGCGCCTCAGTGATGGGCAACACCTGCTTGAGGACCTCATTCGCATGCAGAATCGCCTGCGTGGCCCCGTCCCACGTCTTCCTCTTCCCCGTCTCAAAGTACTTGTACATGTGAGCCGTCTCGACGCCGTCGTTCATGAGCTTATACATCCTCCTGTCCCTCCACCAGAACTTCCACCCCTTCCATGTGAACGGGCTCAGGCTCTCCATGCCCGTCCCCGCGGCGGCGTGCAGCCACCCCTGGAACTCCCACTGCTTGACCATGCTCGTGTCGGCGCTGTTGTCCAGCACCCACCGCGAGGCGACCCACTCCTGGTGCTGGTCGATCCACGCGTTCATCTCTGGCAACGAAGGGAGGGGCTCGACGCCGCGGAAGACGTTCGAGATGGCCATGGACGTCACGTCTGCGAAGGAGAAGCCGTTGGACTTGCCGAAGGCCGAGTAGCAAAGGAACGCGCACGAATCCGCGTATTTCGGGGGGAACAGGTTCATCCACATCCTGTAGATGGGGTCGCCGCTGAACCCGGGGTGCTTGGGCACGCTCCTCTCCATCCACGAGTCGGCGACGGTCCAGTCCGCCCTGTAGCCCGTGCAGAGCAGCACGGCGTCGATGCCGTCGAGGACCGTGCCGTCCAGCAGCTCGACCTTCCTGGGCCCCAGGAACCGCCTCAGCCCGTGCACCGACTGCAGGCTGCCGTCCTCGAGGAAGGGCATGATGTTCTCGAAGCTCCCCGGGAGCCGGAGCAGGATGCTGGGGATGGGCAGGAGCCTCCACTCGGGCTTCAGGTCCGGGAACATGAGCTTGGCGAACCATGTGAGGAAGGCGTCCGCGAGGAACTTTGCCACACCGGGGAAGTACCTCTGCAGGAGGTGGGACATCTGCCGCCGCCGCCAGGTGACCTGCGTGTCGTTGGGAACGCCCTTGCGGAAGCGCCGGAAGGGCAGCGCCCCGCGCCGGTGCGAGAGGTAGACCGGGTGGGCGGCGTGGGGCATCAGGTCCGGGGCGATGTCGCCGGTGGTCGAGGAGAGGCCCAGCACGAGGACGCGCTTGCCCTTGAAGGGCTGGGGGCTGCGGTACTGCTGCGAGTGCATGATGACCCCCTCGAACTGCTCCTGGCCCTCGAAGGTGGGCATGACGGGCCTGGTCTGGTAGCCGTGGCAGAAGACGACCTTGTCGAACTCGAGCGTCCTGGTGCCCTCGGCGGCCGTCTCGACCTCGAGCGCCCACCTTGTGTCGTCTGCGTTGCGCGAGGCCTTGTGGACGGTCGCGTTCAGGTTCCAGTGCTTGAGGGTGTCAAAGTGCCTGGCGTAGCTCTCCATGAAGTCCTGGAAGTGCTCCGTCTTCATGTAGATGGGGTACTTGTCCGGCATGGGGAAGTCGCTGAAGCCGCACGTGAATTTGCTGATGTTGGCCATGGTCCGCGGCAGCGCCGTGGTGTAGGACGTGTTGTCCGAGTAGGCCCACAGCCCGCCGACCTTGTCCCGCCTCTCGAAGCCCGAGACCGCGAAGCCATCGTCGCGGAGCTGCTTGAGCATGGAGAGCCCAGAAGGCCCTTCGGCGGCGTGTCAGTGTCAGTGTCCCACGTTCTGCGTACATTCTTGCAGGCGATGTCCACGCTGTTGAGGGCTTACCAGCACCGACCACCGCCACAGTCTGTTTACCCATGGTTCTTGCAACCGAGCCCATGATCTGCTGCTCCAACTCGCCTTGTGGAACGTAGAATAATCAATAACATCGTATCTAGGCAGACATGAACTGGTGCTCAGCTTTTGCATGAGACACCAAAAGACGGTAAGCACTAAAGATAGGCTTGGGCAGGAATAGGACGCTCAGAGTCCGAGATTTGGGAATGCTCAAGTGGATTGATTGTTAGCGCCCACGGTGTTGTTGGTTTGAGGATCGCCGTGGCGCAGACTAGTTCCTTGGTCAAGGGTCTGGATCTGAGCGGACTCGGCCATCTCCCTTGTCCGACACATACATTTTGCGATAACATTGGGTGAAATTATCTATTGTCAGCTGTGAATTCACAAAAACAAAATGAAATGAAATGATGAATTTTTCTACTTGCTTGAGACCCAAATGTAGCATGTGGTTGTTTCCTTCTATTCTTGGTGGTTTAGGAAACGTGAAGCGCTTTCTCTTCTTATCCTTGAGCTGGAGTATAACTTGGAGGAACTTGCATATGTATTCATTGGTGGCCAATCCAGGTCGGTGGAAATCTCTTGTGTCATTTCTAGCTGTATGCACCCTCAGACCCGTTTATGAACCATGTACTGGTTTCTTATATACCCAAGAAACTGAGAATCTCAAATATAGCTTAGCAGTTGAAGTTTCTTATGATAAAGTCTCCATGTACAGCCTCGGTATTTCCATGGGACATATCTTGAATCTCAGTACATAAAGGTAGGTGTGGAAGTGCGAAGTCCCTTGGCCACGTAGTTGGTGGCTTGTTCACTCAAGTGCTGTCAGTTCTAGCTTTCAGGTGCCAAGACTTATTGTTCACTCGAACGTTGTCCCCTTCTGGGCGGATCAAATCCATTATTTCATTGGGATCCCCCAATCATAGAAAACAAATTGACGAGCGGAAAACGCACGGGCATGAATCCCGTCCCGAAGTGGTTCTTCAGCCAAGCGACCAAATAAGCAGACACCGCACAACACACTTCAATGTCTCTTTTCCGCTTCCAATCAACCAACTTTCGTGTCGGATGAGCAGGCTGCATCAGATGTTCTAGACCGAAGATCGTCGACCGAGAAGAATTAGCCACTTCACTACTGGTTGGAGCGCCTGTTGCGCGCCGTGATGGGCAGCCAAGAGTCGACTGCCTGTGGTTTGGCAGGATGAGCAAAGGTATTGTGGGATTGCAGATGGGAAACGGAGGACAGGCGCCAGTAACATCCAAGTCCAAACAAGCTTTATAGTCAGTGGATGTCTCCAGTGTTTTAGCACCTGGGCAACAGCCATTTGGACTTGGCTCATCGCCAAGGCCAAGGCCAAGAACTTGGCTCAAGATCGACGTCTCGACGTCGAGAGCAGCAAAGAATGTGCGATGCCCATGTGCTAAGGCACAACAGCTGTTCCGATATGAGTAGCAATGGTTCCAGCTTGGTGTGATGTGGAAGTCAGCGACGGCTCTGTAATCAAAAACTATGGGATTTTGTGATGAGCTTATCGGCTGGTCGCGCTCGCTGCATTTGTCACCGACACCTGGGCAGGGGATAGAATCTGGGGCGGGTCTAAGCGCATATCGGAGGAAAGCTAAGGCTACGTGACCCCATGGGGAATTCAATCGAGTCAGCTTGGACACTCCACTCCATTGAGGCGGGTAAAGGAGATGGCTGCGGGGAACAGCATGAACTCGCTCAAACATAGATACATGACAAAAACCGCCGGGTGGCTTCTTTCTCGCGAAGTTCTGAAGCTTTCTTGGTATTACTGTATGAATCTTCTTAAGATAGAGGTGTGCTATTTTGATATTTGAACCATGGTTAAGACTACCAGGGCTTCTTTGCCCTTTACAATCAACACGAAACTTTGCAATGTTTAGCCAGCAGGCTGTATGTAGGCCGCGCATAACGCAATGAGGATGGAAGCTGCGGATATTAGCTCTCCAACAAGGTTTATGCGTGCCATAGCGAGACAGTACACCAATACGGAATCTTAATAGATGACTCATCATCGAGTTTAAGCCAACAGTATGGATGTCGTTCATCCTGTTTATGCGATTGATGGGCTAGAAGCGAGGCGGAAACTAACATGACCTACACGTGTATGGGCTGCAGGCCGACACCTCGGCCGAATGATCTGCGAACAGCTTCCTAAACTCAGTCGTCCCCCTGCCGTAGTCTGGTGAATATCTAGAGCCGCACCTCTTAAGGCCAGGGAGATGCGTGGCTATGGCGACGCGCGTGCCTATGCCATGTTCTCGACCCAGGGAAATATCCCCACAGGCGCTCCCCCACCTTTCAAGATTTGGAGACAACCGCTTGTACGGAACATCTATTCCGCGCTGAATAGCACCGAGAAGTAACTTTACGGCTGTCACGAGGCCCAGCCGTGCAACGCTAGAGAGTGACAGTCACAAGGTACCTGGCATAGGACGTAGCATCCGCGAACAAGCTTCTGGCCGGCATTGGCGGAAATTCATATCAATTTAGCATCAAATGCCACCATTGACCTAGAACCGGACGTGGGCCTTTTTTGGGTTTGGGGAACCCCCGTGAATAGTATCATGTCGTCGCGACAATGTTCGACCCCGAAAGGAAGATGAATATGACAACTGAGCAGGGCACATCGGGCGTGGTGTCTTTAAAAGCCAACAGTCTTGCTGTCACTCGCCGGTTGCATGTGGGAGTCAAGGCCCTTCTTCATCCATGAGTTGAAAAAAAAAAAGACGCTCGCCGACGTGCCCATCAACAGCGTTCCAAGGTTGCCCCTCGTTCTCTCTGCCAGAATGCGTCCAGTCAAGATGTTCTCACGGTCAAGCCTCGCCGCCCTGGGCCTTGCTGCCATGGGGTCCGTCGTGTCGGCCGCGCCCTGCGACATCTACGCGTCGGGCGGCACGCCCTGCGTGGCAGCCCACAGCACGACGCGCGCCCTGTACAGCTCCTTCTCGGGCTCGCTGTACCAGGTGAGGCGCGGCTCCGACAGCGCCACGCAGAACATCGCCCCTCTGTCTGCCGGCGGCGTTGCCAACGCGGCGGCCCAGGACTCGTTCTGCTCGGGCACGACGTGCCTGATCACCACCATCTACGACCAGTCGGGCCGCGGGAACCACCTCACCCAGGCCCCGCCCGGCGGGTTCAAGGGCCCCGAGGCCAACGGCTACGACAACCTGGCCAGCGCCATCGGCGCACCGGTCACGCTCAACGGGCAGAAGGCGTACGGCGTCTTCATCTCGCCCGGCACTGGCTACCGCAACAACGCCGTCAGCGGCACGGCCACGGGGGACGCGGCAGAGGGCATGTACGCAGTCCTCGACGGCACCCACTACAACAGCGGCTGCTGCTTCGACTACGGCAACGCCGAGACGAGCAGCACCGACACGGGAAACGCCCACATGGATGCCATCTACTACGGCACCTGCACCACCTGGGGCACTGGCTCCGGCAGCGGGCCGTGGCTCATGGCCGACCTCGAGAACGGCCTCTTCTCGGGCAAGAGCGCCGGCCAGAACACGGCGGACCCGACCATCACCGACCGCTTCTTCACCGCCGTCGTCAAGGGCCAGCCCGCCAACTGGGCCCTCCGCGGCGGCAACGCGGCGTCGGGCTCGCTGTCGACGTACTACAACGGTGCCCGGCCTTCTGGCTACAACCCGATGAAGAAGGAGGGCGCCATCATCCTCGGCATCGGGGGGGACAACAGCATCAGCGCCCAGGGCACCTTCTACGAGGGCGTCATGACGTCCGGCTTCCCCTCAGACGCCACCGAGAACTCGGTGCAGGCCAACATCGTCGCGGCCAAGTACGCCACGACCTCGCTGAACAGCGGGCCCGCGCTGACGGTCGGCAACTCCATCTCGCTGCGCGCCACGACCCCGGGCTACACGACGCGGTACGTCGCGCACGCGGGGTCCGCCGTCAACACGCAGGAGGTGACGTCGGGCAGCGCCGCGGGCCTCAAGAAGCAGGCGAGCTGGACGGTGCGCGCGGGCCTGGGCAACAGCGCCTGCTACTCGTTCGAGAGCCGCGACGCGGCCGGGAGCTACCTGCGGCACATCAACTTCGAGCTGCAGGTCGGCGCCAGCGACGGCAGCAAGCAGTTCAAGGAGGACGCCACCTTCTGCACGCAGGCTGGGCTCAGCGGCCAGGGCACCTCGATCCGCGCGTGGGGGTACCCAACGCGCTACATCCGCCACTTCAACAACACGGGCTATGCCGCGAGCAACGGTGGTGTGCACACTTTTGACGCCGCCTCGTCGTTCAACAATGATGTGAGCTTCGTGGTTGCCACTGGCTTTGCTTAGGGGCTTCGACGGGATGTAGAGGGAAAGGAATTCTATTCATGATATAAACTTGTAGCTAACATGCTCAATATACTATTATCTCTGTTGTCTTTAGTCGTCGCAAAGTGTTCTTCTACGCGTGAAATTCTCTGAGAATAAATAACTATGTGGATACCAGCTACTGGTTAGTATGACTTTAGAAGGATTGCAATTCAGTGAGTGTTTATCCCTTGTCGACAGCATTATTCGTGTATGGTTAACGCCGGCGGCAGAAAGTGAGCGAGGACTCCAACCCCTCATTACCACTTCTGTCAATATGAGCGACTTGAACCGAACTAATACTATATGGTCTGATGCGAAATTACCCTGCATATTTAGCCTCCAGAATTCACTCTCTGCCGTCAAATTACATTGTCGCACAGCATATGCGTCACCGGAAAGGCTTTAACTTTAACCTGCTGTCAATGCACGCACGCGGCTTCTACAGCTCAATATCAAGAACCAAGATCCCGGCACAGTATCATCCAAAAATGCAGCTGAGGCTCATGCTCACCAGATCGGCTGCCTGGGCTCTGTCTGTGGGCCGTGGCCTGTCCAAAGACACCATCGGCTACTGCTACGACGCCGAGCAACACCCAGTCAAGTTCTCCGACCTGGGAAGCAGGCTGGACATCACCCAGGCGCTTAACGAGACGTGCGAGAGCCCCGTCGGGGACCACACGTATGCCTGCAACGCGGCGGTAAGTTGAACTACGCAGATAGACAAGGAGACGCAGTGTGAAACGGAACCCTAAATGCTGTCTCCTGAATCCCCCTCCCCCCCTCCCTTTGTTACTGAGTAAATATCAAATTACCGTTGCGCTGACACGAACCCAAACCAACCCCCGGGCGCCGGACACAGAAAGCCCTCAACGTCCCCATGCCAAACAACGCCTCCCGCAACGTTCGTCTTCCACTTCGCGAGCCTCCACTACGTGAGCCAGAGCATCCCGGACACCGGGCCCTGCGGCGGCGTCTACCTCTCCCGCGCCAGCTGCGTCTACCTGGGCCTGGCCGCCATCGACATGTGCGAGCGCGGCGGCGAGGTCACGGTCAACGAGGCAGTCTCTGCTGGTGGAGGAGGAGGAGGGACGGGGAGGCCTGTGACGGCTTGGTTGCAGGTCATCCCGTACATTTAGAGTTGGGGGGGGGGGGTTAAATGAAGGTGGCTCGCATAGGTGATCAGAATTATACTTGGATTCGGTCAAACATTGAAATTAATTGCCTTTCGGAGAGCGCAAAACGGTCCAGCGGGGACTTTTTCCACATGTCTGCCTTCAAGACCCTGGTGACTTTCCCTCTCCCTCTCGCTATTCCGCCAGTGCTTCTTCCTCCATCTCTGCCTCAGTGAGTCCTGTTCTCTGAATAAGAAAGAAAGAAAATAACGCCGGGCTAGACTATTTCATACTTATTCAGAGAGCAGTTAGTAAATCCTCAGATACAAGCCTGCGTTGAATGCGAATTAGAAGTGACATCTTCATGAGCTTCCCTCTGGTGAGGCTTGCCACGGTCAAAACGCAAAAGTCCACGCTTCAGCCCAGGATTTTAAGACGTCGGCTACCCCGTCCGGGTGCAGGCCATAATCCCGGTGCTCCTTGTGGAAGAAGAGGCTCGGAAGTTTGCCATCAGTATAATATTGATAGGAGAGTGTGTCACTCTTAGGCGGTTCCCTGGTGCCCACCTAGATTTAGGTCGAGCTTATACATCTACGCAGCAATTTGATCAGTCGCGTCAGCAACCATTCTCATTAAATGAGTCTTGGAAGGCTGCCGAGCCTGGGGAAGCGGCATGGAAATTATGTAGACCTTGAAGTCTCTAGTGGAAGAGCCCTGGAGAATTTATCATGTTAAATGATCGGAATTAAGACTGGTTAATTTGACGTGTTCAGATTCAAAAACCACGATAGATATGAAAGCACTTAAAGAGCTGGAACAGTCGAGCCAAAAACTTGTCGTTGATCCTTGGCTCTGGCCTTCACAGCTTCGGGTCCGACAGTTCGCCTCGCTCCAGTCTTGTGATCTCTGTCCGACTGTTCCCCCAAATCTGACTGTGGCGATGGCATGCGAGATGGGTAATATAATAAGAAAGCCGACCTCGATTGTGTCGAGGAGTTGGTAGTGAAGAGGTGGAAGGAGAAACAAAGTTGATGGCAAAGTGATGTGAGAGTTTCGTCCTGTCCAAAAATAAATCAACCAGACTCCTCCCCAAACGGAATCAATCGCTTGCCATTATACGCGTCACACAATTCACAACAGCACGCGTAATTG
Organism: Diaporthe citriasiana; assembly: GCA_014872975.1. Classification (NCBI taxonomy): domain Eukaryota; kingdom Fungi; phylum Ascomycota; class Sordariomycetes; order Diaporthales; family Diaporthaceae; genus Diaporthe; species Diaporthe citriasiana. The sequence goes on along the minus strand of JADAZS010000013.1, from coordinate 285,562 downwards.
TCTATGAAAAAAAAAAGGGTTGACATTATAAACCATGCTATGCGGTCCCCTATCAAAAACACCTGACCATACTACATGTAAGCGATCTGTCTATTCCAGACCCATTACAGCCTCATCACCAATGCCCCAGGACCCACCCCGTCGATCCTTGGAGATCTCCAGCCCTAGCCCGGGCCCGAGGCTCGCCTGGTCATCCTCGCTCTGCACCTCACTAGTGCGCCGGGCCCGGCCGCCCACAGAGTACGGCGACACCACGGCCGACCGTGGGCTGCTGGTGACGCTCCCGTCGCGTTTATGCGGCTTTCCGCCTGCTGCTGCTGCTGCTGCGGCGGCGGCGGTATTATCGGTGACGCGGCGCCGTAGCGAGGGCAGCAGTCTCATCGACCTAGACGATGTTGATAGCACCGATGACGCGTCGTCCTTTTCCCTTTCTCTGTCACTTTCTGGGCTCCTGACGTCTTCCTCCTTTATCTCTTTGAGAGTGTCGTTGGGCCGATGAAGGTCAGGCATGCTCATCGTTTCGTTGTTTGGCGTGAACGTTGTGATGGGCGGCGCGAGCGTTGGCGTCTTAGGCTGGGGTGGAAAGGCTGGTCGTGGTTCTAAAGTGGTTGTTGGTGAGGTTTCCTGGGGAGGCACGTTCGCTTGTACCTTCTCATCTTCGCTGTCTACCTCTACCAGCTCGGCGTCGCGGTACCACTTCCGCCTTCGCGTCCATCTTCCCCAACCATCTTGGCCGCGTCGGCCGTTTTGCCACTACGTGAGGGTGTCAGTTGCTGATCAGGGTATGACTTGCTGTCACGTTGAGAACGTACCTTGTTGTCATAGAATATCCAGCCATTCTTTCCGGCATCGCCGTCGTAATTCCAATCGGCCTCTGCACTTCCAGATGCTGCACCATTCGCCGACTCGTCTGATACGCCATCCACCCTCCACCTGCTTCCACGGACCCACCGCCACCGCATGCTGCTGTCGTCGTCGACTCCAGGTAGCTCGAACTTGTCCTTGGGCGGCACAGGGTTGTTGTGCTCGTCAGTCCAGGCTGCTCTCTCATACGCGAACAGACTATTTGTCCAACCGAGTCCAACCCACCGACGCTGGTTCTCATATATGATGAAGGTGAACCTGACGCCGGCATCATTTGCCCCACGCGCTCGGCGTATCGCCTTCGTCAGCTCGGATTGTGCTTGAGCCCTGGCGTTTGACGACGTCTCCTTGGATCTGGCCGGCTCCTTTTCAAACGTAGGGTGCTCATTCCCATTGTTCTTGTCCTTGTTGGCCTTCTCCGGCATAGCGATATCCAAACCCGTGACGAGTGCCACAAACTTTCTCACGCTCGCGCTACGCCACAGTATCGTCCTCCCCGCCTTCACCACTCTGGCATGCCATGTGAGTATTATGGTGCCGAACACGAGGATGATCCTTCGCGTCGAAATAACCCGAAACGGGGGGAAGGTCAAGGCGACCCAAAAGGGAGTGCACATCAAGATCCGTACGAACAGCGTTGTCAAGGCGGGCCTCGTCGTGGCACTGGTTGCCGTGCGCTGGGTGCTCAGAAAGTCTGTCAACTCCAACAGGGGCTCCATGAGGATATTACACCTCGCAGTCAGCTCCTTCAGTGTTTCCACGATCTCGTCGAGCGTCTTTTGGTGTTTTGTGTTTGTCGCCTCCGACACGGCCCTCGTATGTTGTCCTCCCCCGGCTCCCCCGGCCGCTTTCGCAGCTGCCGGACCTGAGTTCTCGGCCGACGCCTTCTTGCCCTTGCCCTTGGTACTTTTGGGGGTAGTCCCGCCTCCCGCACCGCCGTCCTCATTCCAGCCACTGCTGCTCAGAGGGCTGAAACGCCTGCCATACATGCCCAGAATTAGAATGAGGACCAGGACCACAGGCCCTGCAAAGCGCACGGCGACATCTCCGTACAGCACTGTGGCCCAAAAGACAGCGACCAGCAGAAAGCTCTCCCAAGGATCGCTCGTGGTCCAGCTAAGCAACCCGATGAGCTTATTCAAGGGCAGAAGGAAGGGGTGGCTGTATGCGAGGGCGCGTGTGACCTGGGGAGGGGTGGCCAGAAGCAGCGGGGACTTCTGGTGGACGAGGATGGTTGAGAGCCGTTTGGCGGCTGAGACGGGCTGGGAGGAGGATAGAGTCGCGGGGGAGAAGGAGGCATAGGTCGGCTTGGGCTCGGCGGCGGCAGCGCCTAGGTAGGAGGCCGGGCCGTCATCGTTACGGCTTGGCGAGTGGGTGGAGGAGGAGCTGTCGAGGGTGTCGCCTCGTTGGCGACGAGGGGTGGACATGTGGGTTAGCCAGGGGATTTCCTGCGCCGGACGAAAGAGGGCTGGTTGTTAGCGAGGTTGATGTGCCGCCGCGTATGGAAGCGCCGGATAGTGAAATATGCTATTCCAACGAAAGGGAATGGTGGTTGGGCTGAAATGGAGGCGCTGGCAAGCTCATGCGCTTGGGCAAGCTCATGCGCTTGGGCAAGACCGGGGAATTTGGGTCATGACGGGTTGATTGATGCCTTGGAGGAGTCGTGAAGACCGGATGGGCTGGATAAGGAGGAGCAGGGAGGGAAGTATAAAGTTGTTGGTCGTTGAGCAGGTGCGCTAGGCGAAGGCAGTTGAGATGGCGGAGAACAGGCATCAAAGCAAACCAGAGAGCAAGTCGACGTGAGCATGAAGGGTAACCGACGCCAATGGCAAACAGCGAATGACGTTGCCACCTGCAAGCTCTCAACGATCTCCGACGGCCACAGTGCTCCGGGGAGGAAGCTCCAAGGTGCCTGGCCTGACTGCCTGAACTTGCGCACTGGTCACACTGACGGCCGCCAAGACCAGGCGAGCTGGTGGCATGAGCAGCCGCAGTTACAGGCGCCTGCACCTGCCCCCAGCCAGGGCAACATTTTGTCGCAGAGGGGAGGCAGCCATTGCAGGTGCAGATGAGATGAGGTTGGGCGATGGGGAAAAAAGGAAGGAGAAATAATCAATATAGACTCACGATCGCAGCCATCTAAGTCGGTCGTGGCTCCTCCCCTTGTCCGTTGCCCCTCCGGCGCGGCAAGCACAACTGCACGTCACACCTGCCAGATCCACCGCCCAGCACAGCTTGCTTGCTTTTCGCCCTTGCAATCACCGCTCTTTTGCGCTCCAGTCTGCGCCAGTCTGCTCCGTTCCGTCTCTGCCGGTACCTGCACGGTAAACTGTGGGTTACGACGTCATCGGCTGTGCAGGGCCAGCGACAACAAGCGATATGGGGGAGAAGGGAGTTGTGCAAAAAAGTGATCCAATGTCAGGATATGTGAAGAAGAGGTGAGAATGATTTTGAGTATAACAAGCGAATTCGAGCGCGATCCCATTTCATCCACCGTCGGCCATTCCGGCTGCCAGCCCCCCCAAGGCACAAGCGCAAACGGTGGCCACGTGAGCCGCCCAAACAGTGAGCCTGGTCCGACTCTGCTCCATCCTGGGCACCTTCACATGCAAAATTCCAGCACCCGTTCCGCCCAACTTCACTTAGCAGCGTAGCATCCTCCATCACGTCGGACCAGGGGCAGCAGCCCACGGACCGAGATACCCACCCACTTCGTGACGTTTGACATCACAGTCCGAGATGCAAAGACAAGCACAGTCTTGGTCAACATCAATGCAGTATAGTGTACAACCCCCAGTATTTGCCTCATTAGTCAAAATGCGGACAATATATCGCAATTTCCACATAGTCTTACCCGCCGACGACAATCCTGCCTTCGACTGGCAGGTGGCTTGGAGACCTTCGTCACGAGCGACTTGTGATTCCACAATTTCACACCAAAGTCTGAGATTATCCAGCTGAGGGCAGGAGGCCATCCCTCAGCAGTCTTTCTCACCATAGGAAGATTGCTGGGACCATCACAATGGCAAACATAGCAATGGCGTGATGTTTGCCTTGGGAGCACAGCAAGCTGGAGGGGCTGAACTCCCCTGGACGTGTCAAGATTCTCCCACGAGTAAGTTATACTACTGGAGGTTAGCTCTCAGGAGCGTGTCCTATAGGGAATTCTCCCACCGCAGCCTGTCCCATAGGCTATGAGAGGTTATCCTAAAGGAACTTATCTCCAAGTAGGATGTCCCACAGGAGGTTATTCTAGAGACAATTGTGAGGTTGAGCTAGAGGAAGTTATTCTACGTGAGGCTGTTCCACGAGAGCCTCGGATGCTATTCCCATAGGAAGAAATCCCACAGGAGAACATCCCGTAAGAGGCTGTTCCACAGGATATGGTCATATTATCCTAGAGGAGGTTGTCCTGAAGGAATTCACCCTAGATGAGGTTATTCTCGCGGCGTCATGCTATGCATCCCTTGGAAAATATCCTAAATAGGATGGTGTCCCACTGCAACTTACCCCCATATGTTATCCCACAGTAGGTTACCCAAGCACCTCATTACCGAAGCAGGTCAATAGTTCTTCATTCAGTAGAACTTCATCAAGCTTTTTATATTCTCGGGTGGAAAAGCAAATGCCCGTTAGCCAATCAGCCAGTAAGTCAAATCGTGGGTATCGATCGAATGCCTCCCCCAAAAAGTCCATGTCATGCCATGCCATGCCGAGCCCTGCCATTGATATTCACCACCACCACCGCCACAACCACCACAATTATGTACCTAACGGCTCTGTTCGGCCCTCCTTATTAAACTGACCCCTAGTATGCTGCAAGCGAATGAGACATGTGGTTTCCCTCCCCACACCAACAAGAAAAACGAGATGCATGGGACAAGTTGCCTGTCCGTGATTTTGAGTCCGTGAGGATGAGCTCCAGAGAAACCCGCGAAGTAAAACAACTTTTCAAGCCCATTAGCAGTCCCCGTGTTGAAAGTAAGAGGGGCAGATATCCCAGACAAGCAAGAGTGGCGCGACCTGAATAGTCCTTCCGCGAACAAAATAAAGGAAAAGATGATTCCGACAGGTACAAAGACGGCGAGAACCGAATACCTCTCACTGGGCCTCGGCCGTGGTAGACCGGCGGTCGTCTGTGGCCACGCTCGAACGTCGACTAGATCCTTCCCTGTACAAAAGAGAAGAAAGAAACCCCGTTAGCCAATCATCCAGTATAAAGGAAACCCCTTAAAAGAGAACACATCCGACCTACCCGCTGCTAACCTCCGCTTCAGGATTCCATTTCCTGACCCAACTGACGAAGCGGCGACCCTGGATCTTCGCATTGAGAAGCCGCCCGCTGGCCGAGTTGGTCTCGAACGCCAACGCCTGCTCGCTGCGGTCCTTGAGCACGAGCTGGACCCACTGTCGGTCCCGCTCCGTTTCAAGCTCGATTCGCGTCACCTTGGCCGGCTCGATCCTCGCGGGAACCGACTCCGCTTCGGGCGCCTCCACCGCCTCCGCTATCTCCCGAATTGGGTCCGTCGCCAGCCGTAGATAACCTGCCGTGGGGCTGCTGCTCCGCGACCACCGAACGCCGCGACCCGAGTCGCGGAACTGGCTCACGTCGAAGATCTCCTTCCTGTCTGCACCTCCCGACACGGGTGTCTCGGCTCGCACTGACATGGTCGGTGTGGCGGGCTGAGGGGGTGCCGATGGTTTCTGGCTGTCGGCGCCGTGAGGCGTGAATGATTGTGTCCGGGGTGCGTGCGGCGCTGGGCCGAGGGATGTCCGAACCGCCTGCCAGCGATCTCCGTTGTTGGGGATCATGATTGTCGGCGTGCTACGCCCCGAGCCGTCAGGCACCGGTGTTGTGGAGGCACTCCTAGGCGGTCCCATCATCGGCGACTGCATCGGCGGCGACAGGATGTGTGACAGGGACGGGGAATGATGCACGGCATCCATTGGTCTGGTCTGCTGGGCTGGGGGTTGGAAGTGGTGGCCGTTCGTCTGCACCGGCACCGATGCAGGCCGCAGGGGCGTCGTGTCGTTGTTGCTCATCTGCGCCATAAGGGCATCGAATCGCTTGTAACTATCGAGCCCGTTCTCAGCCGGCGCATCAGCTCGCGTGCCCGCCGGGTTGAGGATGTTCTGCAGGTTCGAATGCTTCCGCCCCTCTGCCTTGCCAATGCCCGGTGCCGCAAGCCCAGTCTCAGGGAACGTGCCATCCGACCTCGAGCGCTGGTGGTCAGCCAGGGCTGGGCGCTGCGGTGGTCTTGGGCCTGCGTCGGTGTCTGCCCGCACTGGCGCAGGAGGCTTCGGCTCTTCTCCGGAGGGCTTAGGGCCGTCGTCGGCTACCTCCGAAGCCGCTCTGCTGCGGCTAGCAGCCTCCCTAACGGCCGCTGCTGCTTTGGCCTGCGCCGTTTGCGCACTCTTCCTCACGCGTTCGTGCTCTGAGAGGATGGTGGACAAACCTGCCTGGTCCAGGGACCCACCGTTATGGGATTCCTCTGACGGCTTAGTCTCACTAGTCTCTGCGACGACGGTACGTACGTCGGAAGCCAGCTTCGGAGAGTCCTCGTTCCCCTTTTTGGCCGGCGGATCGTCGTCGATTTCCATGTTGGAATAGTGGGAATCCGAATCCGAGCCTTCTACCCAGTTAGAGTCTCCGGCCCCGGGGTCTGGAATTGGCCCAATATCCATCTTCATCGGATCTTCCCCATCATCACTGTCGGCGTCCGAGTCGTCGCCACTGCCGGGCGAATCGCGGTTACCGGGACTCTTCCCGTGGTGCTTGTCGAAGAAAGTCGGGCTCTTATCATCAGGCTTGTCTGCAGACCGGAGGGATAGACCTTGATCGCCAATCCAGTCTGCCTCGCCTTCTGGAGTTGCCGAAAGAGGCTCACCAGGCCCAAGTCGCTTCAGCTCGTCCCAACTGGCACGGTTGTTCATTTTCACCGCGAACCACTCCCGAGCCTTCCTCAGACCGCTAAGATCTACACCTTGAGGTGGGTTGTCCAGGTCAAGCTCCTGCAGCTTCGAGGCTGGCAGCCAGCCCAATGACCAGGGCGTCCTGTCAAAAAACATGACCGGGTATTCTCGCTTCTTGGCCTTCGCCTCTCCGTCCTCATACGCAGGCTGCCATCCCTTAATCTGCAGGCTGACCCGATCGACACGGTAACATTTTGGGACGGTCTGCATGAGTGGGAGCTCCTGGAACCTTTCTTTCAGGCCAACCTCTCGTAGGCTACCGTCAGGTCGTATTGGCAATACGACGAGGGAGTACCATTTCTTATTTGACTGCCATAGTCCTTGGTAGAAGTGACAGTCTTTGGGCACGGTGAGGCCTGGCGCCGGCTTCGGCTCTCGGGCCTTGTACTGCTTTGGAGTAGCTCCGTCGCCATTGACGTGGATCTCGCCTCCTTCCCTTTCGGTTTTGGGCTGCTTCTTGTGGTTGTCCGTACGCTGCCTACCTTCCTTGGTAAGAAGATTCCGGTTGTACGGCTCATACCCGTCCTCGGCCACGGCGCGCTGGTACTCGTCGTTGTTGAGCTTGGCAAGCTCGGCATTGCAGTCGGTGACAAGATAGCCGCAGATCTCGATGGCCAGATCGTGCGTCTTGGGTTGCATGTCATGTTGAGGGCTGTGCACATGCTTGGCCGCACCATGGACCGGGTTGCCAAACTTAAAATGAACGCCATGCTCATCGCACTTGACGATGTACCAGTTTCCTGAGCCGGCCTTGTACTCGAAAATCTGGTGTTTGAATTGGGCCTTGCCACCTTGGTAGACCTCCTCGAAGCTAATCGTGTGCTGAACCCGCTTTTCCATGCCAACGGGTTGCACCGGTGGCGGTCGGTGGGCGCGAGGACTCCGTTTGACTGGCGAGGGACCATCCTGACCCTGCTCGAACGGCCGATCCCTGGTGCGTGGCCGCTTCAAGGCGCTGTTTGCGGCATCCATGGCTGGCGAGTCAGCGGCTTTTCTTTTCACATCTTGGCGTGGGGTCTGGGTCGCTTCTTGAGATCCGCAGCTTGTCAGGACGGAGTTTGAGCTCGGAAGAGGCGGAACGTTCTGTCGCAGCACAGTCTCTGGTTTGACATCGCTAGGAAGAGGCTGGGCCATGCTGGGCAATTGGTGACGAGTTTCGCGCGGATGAGGCTCAGAGGGCACGTGATGATGGGGCAGAGGGCGCTGGTGTACCGCATCCGCAGGCGGCATACGCTGCTGAATCATGGGCTGATGTGGCATAGATTCCGGCAGGGGCATACGCTGAGGAGTGGCCACAGGCTGCCGAGTCAAGGGCTCAGAAGGAAGGATGCGTTGTGGCGCAACCGGCTGTTGGTGATGATGTGGCGGAATCTCCGCACGCGGAGGCATACGCTGCTGCTGTTGCTGTTGCTGTTGCTGTTGCTGTTGCTGCTGCGCCTGCGCCTGCGCCTGATGGGCCATAGGGTCCGGGCGAGCGGGTTCCTGAGGTGCATGTGGTGGCCCACGTGAAGGTGTCGGTGTGTTTGCAGGCTGTTGCGCAGGTGAGTTGAAAGCTGGCGTTGCAGGACTCCCTTGTACAGCGCTCGCCATCTGCCAAATGTGTCAGTAGCGACACATGCATGTGTATATGGGCATGGGCAGAATTGTAGACTTAGACTGACTCGAACATTATTAGTTTGGGGGTGCGAGGGCGTGCTGCTGTTACTGTTCACCCTTGGAATCGCAGTGCGAGCGGCGGAGGGCATCGCCATGAGGCTCGTGATCTTATTATGATAACGCTGCTCGATTGTGTTCTTGCTCGCGGCATGCTCGTCACGCAGGCGTTGCTGCTCCAGTCGAAGGCTGACCTGACTGTTGATCGTGGCGGCGATTGCGGGCTGCAGATCTATGAAGGCCCGCTGGATGCTCTCGTTGACCCTCTGCTGCAACTGTGCATACAGGCGATTGTTCTCGTGGTGCACCTGCTCCTCCAGCTGCCGATGACGAAGATCGTGCTCATGATCGAGGCGCTTCTGTTCCTCCTGCTTGTCCTTCTTCAAAGCGCGGTACTGCGCGACATCGAAGTCGTCCTCCATCGGCGCATCCATCCGGTCTGCAGGGGTCGCCGTGGCCGATGACGCCGCCGGCAGAAACTCGTTGACACGTTTAGGGTCCATCTTGGTTGGCAGTTATGAGAACGGATCTCTACTGCGGGCGGACATTGAACTTGTGTGTGTTCTGGCGTTGGAAACTGACTTGATGTCAGTACAATCTCATTACCTCTAAATGTGCAGGTGCAGGTGCAGCAAAATCTCGGATGGCAGGAACCATGCGGTGGAAGCAGCAGGAGCAGAAGGAGCGGAGGCAGCAACAGCAAGGCCCGTGTAGTTCGTTCGTACCTCCTCCTTTCCTTTCCGGATACCTCCTCGAATGTTGTATAGCAACGAATGAACTTGTCAAAGTTGTAAGCTGACAAGAGAGAACAAAGCTTTTACAGGATTGTTTTGAGTTTGTCCCCCCCTGCTTCACTTTCACATGCAACTGCTCCTTTCTACCCTGCTCCTGCGCTCTGAACAAGACTGGTCGTTGATTTTGATGTTATAAAACACCAAGCATGTGAGATAACCCAAAAGCTCGGTGAGTCTTGCAGCAAGTGTGCAGATGTGTAAATTTTGTTGTTGTACGGAGTGTGCACTGGAGAATGGGAAAGTGGAACCGGAGTGGCTCCAGGGGGTTGGGTCATGAATAAGGGAGGGCACTCACTCTTCACCTTTAAGACGTCGGGCTATAGCTGGGCAGCTTTAATGCTAGGGCCTATGTGGGAGGTTTCCTCCTTTTCCCGGTGCTATTGTCCCGTATGCATCAATCTACAAGCCAAAACAGGGGGGGCCGGAGGTCGCGCAGGGATGGAGGCGGGACAATAAGAAATCTAAGAAAGGCATTGACCTAGTTTGGGTGGGTAGGAACGTTCACTTATGGGATCCGTCTTTTATATGCACGCGCTAAGTAAGATTAATGGGAAAGCGGGTGATACGGCCCGCTAAAAAAAGAATTTTGTGAGCACCGAGGACTATGATCGTATCATAAATAACAGCCACCCCTGTTAGTCACAATCTGACACTGTACTGTTGGTCCGCTCACTTGTTCTGCTACTCCAGATCTGGTCATTTCTTCCTGGCTCTGGCTGCTCGACCCGGCTTCCGCCCTTTCCTTCTTCTGTGCTTTGTGTCCCTCTTCTAATCCTTCCAACAGGCGATGCAACTTGGCAGTTGGTCCTAAAATCCCTCGGTTGTGGGCTCCGGCCGACTTTCGAGACCGGTTGGTTGCCAACCAACGTTATCATTTTTCATGTCAAATAAATCCATCCATCATGTGTGCACGTCCAATTATTCATGTCCACTTTCCACTTTAATAACGAAGTGACAAACGGTTCCTCCCACCCACGGGTGCTGCGATTACTCTGCGATTACTCTGCGATTACAGCACCCAGAGTCCGTGTGTAACTCGACCATTAAACCCTTGCAGTGTAACAGTCCCCGATAGGATAGCCTACTGATGGGTTTTACCTACCGCCAAATGAACCTCACTTATCTCTGGTAGTATGATCTGTCAATGCCAATCTCTCCACATCTGCACGCAGGCCTTTCCTCGGTGCACTTTCTATGTAACATTGGGTCTCAAGTACCTGCACGGCGCATTTCCAGCTGCCCATTGATCCCCTGCGGAGCTGTCGAGCTGTATGACACGACATGACAGCCAATGGGGCCGGTGTCATGGCCCTCTTAATAAACCCGGGGCACAGCGACTTAATATTCAGCCATGGCTGTGGCTGCTGCCAACACCTGCATCTCGCGTCTGCATGTATTGGCTTGGTTGGCTTGCTAGCGTTGGCCATGTTGGTGATCCGACCAATTTCCCACTGTGCACACACACACAACACACACACACACACACACACACACGAGCATGTGCATGTGCACATGTGCATGCCTGCTGCGGCCCATCATCTCGCTCGCCCCAGCGGCTCGCCCGCAACGCATCTCGCTCTAGCTTTGTCGAGCAAAGTTTCCCTTCTTATAATTTGCTGGCTGGGACTGGCACTTGGGAATTGGGGCACGAGGACTGGGCGGAAAATAACTTCCCTTTTACTTACTAGTGCACGTATAGGTACCTAGCGGGGTCTTGGCCCATGTGCCCACATATCTGGGGACCTCGGGTGGCTGCAACATTTGTCATACGCCGAGCTTTTGCTTAGCCTACCACCTGCGATATCGAGCACCCTCCTTAACTAGAGCACGTTATGACATACGAGAGTTGCAACACAGATCTTGTCGCCCCAAACCCGGTCGTCTGAGCGGCCTTGTAGAATGGAACGCAGATGGCCGAAGTACTCGGGCATAGAGATCGCTCTCGCGTTACTCCCGAAACCGTTATCTGAAACATTTGTTCCGTGTTCCTTTCCAGTCCGTTAATCTCTCCCTGACTTTTCGCCGAACGCTGTTTCAGTCACTCATGATAAAAGTGGGTGCCGCCCACGGAATATTTTGTCTTTTGCTGCGACACGAGGGTGGAAGCGCAGGAAGGAAAAAAAAATCAAAAAAAAAACTAGTCGATCACGTTTCTTGCCCACCAATGACCACGCGAGTCACTATTTGCCCACTGGGTTATTTGTTGCCCAGGGTTCGTTCCCTGGCTCCGCTTTCTAGTTCTGCCGGGTGCAAAAACCGACGGTAATGTGTAATATCGAGAGGCAGCCGCTATCATGCTGATCGAATTTCCTGCATTTGCCATAATCAATAAGCGGCTAATCCTGTCGATTACGAGTGCTCACATGCCCACACACACGAGCATCCACTAACGGGCTAGCATGGAATCCTGGCAGCAATGGCTGACAGGTTTGAGACCGCATACGTGCGACCCGTCCAATCACCGTCGTCGCCGTATGCAGGGTTTCAGCCATTCCGAAGGGCGGTCTGTCATTTCCGGACCAATCCGTAATGAACACGACGCATATCTGACACCACTTTAGAGGAGAAAGACCTTTTATTCCCTCTGCTTCTTCTTGTTTCTGCCATTCCTGCGCAAATGTCCCAAGACTACGCTGCGTTTTGACTTCTCGTGTCTCACGACGCCAGCAACTTGAACCATCTGAAAAGGACGCCAATTATATGGGTACCTTGGCTTGTCATGACAACGAAACACGCGTTAGTCACATCAAACTTCATGGGATCGGCCATTTTAGGTGCACTTCCATACCAATCAGTCCCCGTTGGCTCACTGCAACCTCAAACGGCCGCGTAGCATCTGCTGCCTATTGGGCCGGCTTTTTCATGTCACAGGCGAAGATCCAAAGTCAATTTACACAACTACAGTAGGAAGAGTGATACCAAAGTGACGCAATCTCCAAGCTTGCTTGTGTTTCCGAATCTCCATAAAGCGGCAAATCGAGTCATACGCTGACTTTGTGCTATCTTGTCGCTCCCCGCATTGCGATGCACTGTCGCCAAGCAAAGCCCGGGGGATACTACGGTCAAGATACGGGAATACGCGAGATCACTCATGTTTGTTGAGACCGGCGTGTGCCTGCCAAGAAGCCGAGATGCCGATGCACAAATTATGTATGCAGATTCCCGCAAAGGGTAAGCATTAAGCAGACTTTGCAGGTGCTTTGGAGGCAGTGAGCTAGGGATGTAGATCATTCCAACTCTAATCAATACAATGAGAGTCGAGTAAGCTTCTACCAAGGTTTAGTCCAGAGCTTACCAACGCGTACATACTTGACACCCGTATAAGATCAATGCGATGCACACAAGTCTCATTTGCGAGTAACCTCATCGCCAAAAACTAATTGCCTACGAGTCGTGAAGGGAAACACATTCTTGCGGCCTGTATTCACTCTACAGTCCGTAGGTTGTTCATGCGACAGAATAATGAGACTTGGTTGCTATTGTAAACTCAATTTAGAAGATTCCTTGGCATCATCAATGAAGCCCTCGCGGAATCATACATTTTAAGGGGAGGAAAAGCTCTACCGGGTATGTGGCCAAGAAGATGACCGGCAGTGATCCGAGTCTTTGCTCAACGTGATGCATCACCGTCTTCGTCATCATTGTATCATCAACTTTGGATTTCTTCTCCGATGATAAGAACTTTCTCACCGCAAAAAAGTTACCATATGCGGCAGGACGGTCAGGCTGATCCGAGTGTACACGTATAGTTTATTCTCAATAATTACCTTTACCCCGTGGATCTGCCAAGGGTATTTGTTCGAACCCGCGCTGTTTGAAGCATATCTCCCCGGACATGGCCCCTGAGTCAACAATACCACCTCTCTTACACGTGTAGTTACTCGCATGTGCGTCGGGGAGATGTCGGTACAACCCACACTGCTTGGATGATTCTGCACCAATGTAACGCGACCATGATGAATGTTTGTTGTGCTGAGCATATAATTGCCGTTCCGAGGTATTGATGCGTCAGCATTCTGGCCAAGGACGTAGCCGACGTGATACGCTTACTACATTTTGCCCAGAAGAGGATTTTCCATTTATCCCGGTCCCTTATCAAGGAAAAGATGGACGGAGTTAGGCGTCGTGCTCTGTTCAACGTGTCACGCTTGTTCCACCAGCCCAGGTGACTAGAAGGAAAGTTCTTGATATGCATATAGCTACCGGAGGTGCTCGGATCTAACGAGTTTCGGCACGGCTCCGAACATATATACTCTGTCCTCTGTGCGCGCAGGAATCTTAAATAAAGCCCCAGCAACGTTTCCGCGGCGGAAAACAGAGTTCACAGATGGGCGGCGGAGGGAACCCACATTGAGAGGAGCTTGTTGTTGATCGCAAGTTAAAGTTTGGATGATGTCTCGTCTGAATCCCTGCCCCTGTCAACGCAACACATTGGGCCTAATGTCTCTACCTTTCTTGGCGGCAGTGATAGACGTACCGTGATATTTCAAGTCCAGCCGTAGAAGGAATGGCACGTCGACGTCTGTAACTCCACCACGATTCCCCGCGAAGCATAAAGTCGAAGTCCGGTGTCTGAAGAAGTCGCAGTGCTGCCCGCAACATACTGCCTCGAATGTGAGCAGCGCGAAACAGTGGAGGGAGGCCTGGTCGATTGGCAAAAATGCTGAGGGATGCGTTTTGGGAATGGCAGTGTTGCACGCGGCAGCTCCGTTGGCGATACACGGCATAAAATGCACAGCAAAGAAGGGTCGCATACAGAATAAGCACTACTCCAGGCATGGACGGTCTGGGGACCGACGGAGGGCACAAGCCTTCATGCGAACGAGACTGCGTTTCATTCTGGTCGTTCGTGGCCCCCGCCCCCCATCCTCCAACTTTGAACAGAGCATATAATATGTATGCAACGCGGAACTTGCCGCCCTCGAAAGACAGGCCCGCTATGAACCGGCGACCGTGAACCAAGCCTCGCAGTTCTGCGACGAGTTGTATACCTACTGTAGCTAAGGATGCGCATGCACTTGATATGTCAAAACGAGCCTGGGCATCTATGCGCGCTCGGCCGTGAGTGGCTCTCGGAAGTACGCGAACAGCCGAATTTCCGATGGAACGCTGCCCCCAGTTCTGCAACGCACGGCACAGCTGTGAGGACCCCTGACCAAACTTTTCTGGATTGCAGACGCACCACGCCCAAAAGGCAAGTAAAGAATTTTCTTGAGAAGCGCACGTTTCGACGTTCTATTGCCTATATTCTGTACGGCAGGTGCTACTGCATATGCGCACCGAAATAGTGTATTTGACAAAGAAAAGAGAACGGTTGGGGGCTGCCCGGTGGCCCCCATCAATAAAGGGCCGCAGACGCAGGACCCCAGCTTGTGACACCTCACGTCAGCGCCATGTCCCGCTGGATCGCTCGGTCAACGACCGATCTGATCAGCTGTCCAGCTGTGATGTACGGCACTGGCAGCGAGATGGTACAACGAACCCAGTCGTGTAGTAACATAGTTGTTTTCACTATCACTAGAAGCATTTCGGCAGAAGATGCTCGCTTCGCCGCGCCACGAGGCCGGTTGCCTATGGGGAAATCTGAAGCCGTATGCCGTCTGTCTGCCAGCTGTCAGCAGAGGAAGTAGTTAGAATGAACCTCACTCGACAGAGCTATGTGTGAGCCAGGCCTTCTCCAATTATCGCCATTAGGAATATTCGGGCAGAAAGATGTGATTAGATGGATGATTGGCCATTAGGTTGTCTTGCTTTGGGCGCCGAGGTGGCCGTGATGATTTGGCTGTTCACACGTTCGCCCATCCATTTGACATGTACGTAAGAGCCATCTACAGATCTAGATGTTTGTGTCTCTGAAGCTCTCGTGACAACTTGAAGACAGTCATGGCGTGAGACATAGCCATTTTCAACCTGGTGCTGGGCAGAAGGACATCGGACTCGGTCTGTCTTGGGGAACAAGTTGTAATGGGAGACGTGATCACTATGGCGGAGAGAACGATTTCGGACTCGCTGAATCTTTGAAAACAAGTCGCAACAGGCATAACGGCCACTTCAAGTTTAATGCCAGAGAAGAGAATATTAGATTTGGGTTTAGTTAGTACATCGTAGAAGATGAGTTACAATGGGAGACACTATATCAGTACTTAGGCATTTGCAGCCAGGTGACGGAGAGTTGGATGTCAGACTTTGGCCGGAAGACTCCGACTATCGTGCGAAATAACTTGCAATGAGAGACACTATATCGCTCGTCGGTGCTAGCCATAGGAATCTCGGACTCCGTCCACGTCATGAAACACTGAAGTCCAAGATACAACAACTACTAGCAGCATCATACGAGTCCAAGGATTTCGGTCTTGGTCCATATTGGGAAGTGAGTTACAAGACAAGATTCACCAACGACTTCGGCTCGGGAAGATGAGGTGGATGTAGGGAACGCCGTCAAGTACAAATCTCGCTCCAACTCGCGGCTTTCTGAATCTTCTCGCTCCCAACTGCTCGCCAGCTCTCTCAGCCAGAAATACCATAAGATTCCAAAGAAAACCCCAGAACATCAGCACAATGAAGTTTGCCGCCGGCGCTCTGGCCCTGCCAGAGCCAGCCCAAGAGGCCGCCGCCGCCGCGCAATGCGTTGCTAATCAGCCTAACTGCGCCGGCAGCAAGTACATCGGCGATGACCATTGCCGCTGCGGCGGCCAGAAGGCGCCTTGTGACAACTGGAAGTGCGGTTGGGATAGTCCGCACTCGATCGTACGTGCCCAGCGCTGGAGAATATTCATGGTTCCCGCCTCCCAGATTATCACCCCTCCTACAAGTATCTATCCGCTTGAGAACAGTTTATGAGTTTCCAACGCTAACAGCATCTTCACTGATACAGTTGAACTGCGGTTTTCAGGGGAGCGGATGCGCCTGGATCAACTGAGTAATGGAGCCCTCTGCATGTCTTCATGTCTTCTTCCCCCAGGAACTTTCTAAAACTAGCCTGCTTGCCTTAGATTCCTTGCTGGGGCTCAGGAGCTTCTTGCACTGGAGACAACGCAACTTGGAGATCTTGCTCTTGTAGATGCTTGGATGTTCTGTCTCATGTTGTACTTCACAGCACATTCTGTGCCAGTCACTCGTTCAATAGGATTAGCTGCCTGGGCCCGGGCGCAAAAGTCCAGTTTTTCCTCCTTCCAGCTTGTGTTACGAGTAGTGAAGTCCAATGGCTACTTTCCGTACACAAATCCGGTCTCAACGGCTAGCTAGGTAGTCTTATGAAAGTAGGTGTGCATGGTGACCAAATGATTACAGTATAACAAGCAGGACTAGCGCCAATGATATCAGACTGGTCGGAGAAAAGTTGCACTTTATGTAAAATTACCTCGACTCTGTCAGCATAGGAAAGTCCATTCATTGGCGGGCTATTTCACCTTCACATACATTATTACAGCAACACAGCCACATTCTTGAAATTTGAAAACCTATCTCGAAGCGCCTGTGGCTTGCTTACTTTCTACCCAATTATCTAATGCTAGTAGGAAGTTATCCCTAAAGACGCTGGGCCGTGAGCACCGCCCGGCTAGTTCACTAGGTACATATATGCTGTGGCCGCGTAGCAGACACCCGAGCAAAGCTCGTCTTTCTGGTTAGGACTAGGCCGCCGTTGCGATAAGAGTGTTCCGCTTTTCCATTCATCTTAAAAGGAAATTTAATGACACACAAGGCTAATAAGAATCAATTGATTGGAGGCAACCGTGGATTGACACTCTGTCAGCTCGTCACACACATCTGTCTGTCTGGCAGCCAGCGGCTATGGGTCAAATCATAATAACCACAAGTTTCATTCAAAAATTTGATCAAAATGCCAAAGTGGTGGTGGTTCGATAATTTTGGGGGGTATCTTTCTTTGATTCATATTCTATAATCCACTGCAACCATTTTATCATCAAGCCAGTACTGGTACATCAACCGCTCTGACACATCTCTAAGCAGCAGCAAAGAAGCTCTCCACCGCCTTGGTGAACTGGTCCGGATCCTGCACAGGCGCAAAGTGGCTCACATCGGTGAGCACCACGGACGTGCTGCCGGGGATGGCGGCTGACAGCTTGGCGGGGACGTCGAGGTTGACGGCCTCGTCGTGGTCAGCGCTGACGATGGCGACCTTCTTGCCGTCGATGGCGCCCAGCCCCGCCGCGGTGAACTGCGGCAGCGTCTCCTCGAGCGTGCCGTCCTTGGTCTCGAAGTCGGTGAAGTTGGCGTTGGGCTGGTTCGTCGCGTACTCGGTGGCGCACCGCGTCACGAACTCGGTGTAGATGGCCGTGTCCGTGAAGGTCGCGTTGGTGTCCTCGGGCACCATGAAGCCGGCGAACACGAACGCCTTCTGGATCCCCGGGGCGATCGTCGTGTTCTGCAGCATAGCTAGTGTCGTGGCTGCGCCGTCGGACCACCCAACTATGTTGTACGACTGGATTCCTTGCTCGTTGAGCTGGGCAAAGATGTCGTTGGCGAACATGTCATAGGTGAAGACATCGTTGGCGCCGTATGTGCTGCGTCCGTGGCCCCGGCGATCCACCGCAACGACGTAGTGCTTGTTGGCCACGAGTTGCTTGATGACGTCGGCAAAATAAGCGCTGTATCCGAGACCGCCGTGGTCAAGGACAATTGGTGTGCCGCCGGCCTCCTCGTTGTACTTCTGAAGCCATAGATCGGCGCCGTTGATGGTGCTTAGGGTTGTGTTGACTGGTGTGGGCAGCGCTGGTGTTGGTGGCAGCGTCTGCCAGGCCGCGGTTGTTTGTCGGATCGCCAATGCGTCGACGACGGCTGAGAAACCGACTGCAGCAAGCAGACTCAGGACTTGTGTGGAATGCATCTTGTTCTTTGTGAGTGAATGACTGGTGGTTAGAAAAAGAAGGTATGTGTTTCTGACCCGGGTAAGAAAATGCAGTAGTGAGGATGATGATGAAGAAATTTTCCCTATCGATAACTCCATACTCGCCTCGAGGCTATATACACCACAAGATCCAAGCATAAAATTTCTGCTGAGGCAGTGTTTCTCGAAACAGGGGTGGGCTGTGGAGTTGCATAGGGCTTAAAAAAGAAAACAACTATTCGCAGAGGACAAAGGCTGGTACAGAGGTACATTTTCCACACAGTGCATAAAAAAGTACACGCCCACCAAATTTGTGTATTATACTATTACATTTGCTATACTAGCTATTACAACCATATATCCTTGTCACATATAACTATCACTGTATGTTAAAGCTATCACTATACCTTTAAGGCTATTAACTGTAGCTTCAAAGACCTTAATCCTATCCTTAATCTTCTTCTTATTACTATTATTAATAACAATATTAGCAGCCCTTAAATCTACCTATAATAACTTATTAATAGTCCCTCTTTTACCTATATACTATTTCTTAACTATTAGCTTTATATTTAAAGAGGAGGGTTGTTAAGTTAAGTTGGGTGACAGTGATTTTATAGGGTAATCGTGGTTGACTCAGTCCAGTGTGGTTGACTCAGTCTAGTGTGGTTGACTCAGTCCAGTGTGGTTGAATAGTGGGCTCGGTGCTTAGTCAGCAGACTTGCTCTACAGCAGCCGTTTTTTCCTCTGCGAATAGTTGTTTTCTTAAAAAGCTGCCTACCTAGGTAGGCAGAAAAGAGAGGCCTAGCCATCTTGCCCGAGTCAAGGAACTGGCGGCAGGACCGACGAGCTTGGCATCGCGTCTATTAAGCTTCGGCCAGGACGTTTTAAGTCCGAAAATATAGCCATTTACTATCGAATGAGCCGCACGCCTTTTACTATGCGGAGTTTCTCAATATTCGCGATGTTGCGTTGCATACCGGGTAAATATGCTTATTGTTGTTCGCCTATGCCGGACACCCAAGGTGATTGATGATCTCAACGCAGCGGCTCAATCGGTTCCACTCGAGTAGCACTTCGAAGGCCCGCGAGGGCGCAAGGGGATATGAATTGAGTCTCACTGGTCATGTCTACCCTATGGCCACGATTCTTGACGAGCACTTTTTCGTGGTTTAGCCAGAGCAATGCATGTTTCAGGTATGTACTTATATAAGATTCTGCTCAACATGGCCTTTCTTTGCAGGAACTTACTAAACTTAAGCACTCCCTGACGGCCAAGGGAAGGTCAAGAACTTATGAGTAATTCTATTTCTCACACTGTTTGTTATTTCATATGTGCATAAACACTTAGAGCCCTGAATTCTGCTCTTTGCTAGTCCCACAGTGTGAACAGCCGAAACTATGTGCATGAGCGTTCTCCATAGGTTGGGGGTTAACTATTGCTGCTGTTGGATATTTACTCCCACCAGACGGAGTTGAGACAATTTGTGGTGAAATTACCACACGTCTTCAGGAGCTGGTATGTGCTTAAATAAATTACGATGTAGTACTCAAACTATATAAGTACAGCGAAGTGTGGCCTTGATGAACATGCACTGAGAAGCATTCTGCTCGATATAACAAGCTCACATTTAATGCTAGCTCCTGCGCCACTGACGAGAGACATCCTAAATAACCTTTCATTTCTTGTTTTGTCTTTAAACGCAATAATCAATCCTTTCCTCAGAGTTTTCATTCGGACCAACACTCGGGGGGATTAATTTTACCTCGAGTCTTATATACAGAAATCTTCGAAAGTGGAGTTGAAATTCCACCTTACAGTTTTGTTTACAAGCCGTTTCGAATTTATCTAGCCATCGAATCTTGAACATCTTTACTGGATGCGAATCTATTCGACCCGGATTTACGTGACGTGCTTCTTACTTCACGCTGACCGCCCGCCTTCTTTCGGGTCTCCGTTTCTACGATTGAGTAATTACTTCAATGCAAACAGCTCAATTTATCAAGCTTGATGTAGTGTTTTCGAAAGAAAACAAAACAAGACGACTGGGACTATCATTTATCAGTTAGGAGCCACTTGAGAGGCTGCACATTAAATCGGCAACTGCCAACACCTACTTCACAGCGCAACCTCTACCTCAGAGCGCAAACTCTATCTCTAACACTGCAACCTCTACCCCGCGTCCCTCCGCGCTGTCCGAAGAACAAAAAGTACGTATCCAAGACCTTTACCTTGGCTCGAGTGTTGTGCAAACAGTCTTGCTCTACACGGCCAGTGATGGCACTGCCCCCAACAAGTCAAGACGTGTGCTACCATGAGCTAGTAGCTCAACTCGTGGAGCTAGAAGCTCGATTCAATGAGCTAAAAGCTGTATATGAAGAGCTACTAGCTCTATTTGCAGAGCTCATTTACAAACGCAGAGTGCTGTCATGATTTCCACTCCAGTCATTTACAGTTCAGTCACAGTGCTCGTTCTGCTACACCTCTTGCGTACGCTTGATTTGTACCACTTTGCCCATTTGATATTTGAAGACCTTGTTCTATTTGATGTTTTGAAGGGTGTGTGGAGAGATTCATTTCTCAGGGTAAAAGCTGGACAGGTATTTCTCATGGAATGTATTTCTCTCTATCGGCGAGTTACAACAAAGCCTTTTGAAAAGAGTGAATGGTCAGTGGCCGTCAAATTACATTGAGAGCCAGGTAACGAAGGGATACTGTAGCAGTCAGACGAGCTGAATTTTCTATACGATGACGAGATCTTCTGCACTTTGATTATTTACCTCAACTCACGCTGAAAAAAATTGCCAGGTGGTTGAGGTCAAGATGCATCCCATCATGACTGACGGTCAGATATATGAAAAGCACAGTGCATGCATCCGTGTGGGCTTCTGATAATTTCCCTGATCGAGGTTTTCGGTGTTGTCTCATATCCTCGATCAATCCATTCATTTGTGGACAATATCCAATATCCCTGGGTTGTGCGCAACCGGTTTGCCATTCTGATCTGTGAACAGCACCTGATCTCTGAGTCAGCACTGTTTCCCATCAATTGATCGCATAATTAGATGCCGCAAACCACTGACTTTGGGAGGATTCTTCACATTCTCCTTCTTGGCCTCGTCATCGATAGTGACAACCTTCTCAAACTAGCATTTGGTAAGCCACAAGCTGATCTTCAACATTGTCAATTCCTCGCATACATCGCCCTCATGCCGGCCGCCACGGATTTTAGTGTAGACATGATCGCCCTCTTCAATAGATTCCCCTTGCTTGGATAGAACCTGGTCCCCTTTTTCTGGTGACATGAGGGAGATTTCCGAAGACGATTGTGAACAGTTAGATGAATCGGGCCCCATGCATAAGTGTGTGTTTTCTCCGTGGCTAGATTATTTGTGAGGAATAAATTCGACGGCGGTTAAAGGCCATGCGCTGAAGTCAATAACCCGTCTGAACATTGACGTCGTTGCAATCCCACATGCTGCAAGAACCCATCACTGTGACATCATTCGTCTTGTCATTTCGACTACATCCTGCACGATGAGTACCCCAAGAAGCAGCAGAGGAGAGTAATAGATACTTGAAATGTTACTTCAAATCCCTGAGCCTTGGTTGTGATGGGAAAACCATGCAACTGGCTGGCCAGTTTGGCTCTCAGAAAGGGGGACAGATGGGTCAACAGTCATCGTTTGCGACAAGAAGCCTTCTAGAAGGCCCGGAAGAGGAGGCCCGCTGGATTCTGTCTGATAGGAAGAGTGGACAGACATATTGTCCGATTCAGTCCAAAAACGGACTGATTACAACCTGACCGACAGTGCTGTGCCGCGCCTTATCGGAGTGCCGTTCGTGGTGTTGAGAAGGATTGCATCTTGGGGGATCAAATCACGCAATGGAAGGCTCCGGGCTTGGTAAATCAGTGCCAGGAGGCACAAGTGGTTTCGCTTTTAATCCGTATACATACTCTTCTGAGCAGTAGGCGGTCCCTTCACACAGTAGTAACTGGAGGTACAAGAACGCACAAATTTAACAAACCTTTCCTCGTATCAATCAAGTCTACCGTGGATCGTTATCTCCTAGTCTTGTCTTATTTAGTGGTGATGTTCTTGGAGAAATAATCTTGATAATACACACTGATCAAATAGAGTAAATTTATGTTCTTTGATTTTTTTTGAACTAAATCAGGTGTTCTAAATGTAAACGTAAACGGTTAAGAGTGTGTGCCAGCGGTTCTACCAAACCAATAGTTCCCACTACCGGTCCCGAGGAGGGAGCGGAAGTGACGGACCGGAAGTGGAGCAGAGCATCTGACGGAGAGACAAGCGACATCTACTGGCACCTAGGCCCTCAGCTCCTGCGCCGAGTTTGCCATTCAAGCTGTGGTGCAATAAGACTGGCATGGAGAATGAGAGAGTGAGACAGCGAGACTACAACTGATATCTAGCTATGTCTCTAGCGTCTTTCTAATGATTGCCTGCGTGGAAGCACTGTGGAAGATGTCATGCAAGTGTTCGGGAACAGATGGGCCCGCTGCACTGTCATCCTACATGCATAGATCTATTGTAGCCGTCTGGTTTATCTGTTGGTCTCACGGCGGCTACCCTAGGGTAGTCTGCGTCCTGTGGTAAGCCCTAGTGAACCGCGAAGCACTTCAGTCGACGCACCCAGTCTTTGTTCTCCACTTCAGCTCAAAATCAAGCATATTCTCACAAACATGTCGCCAAACTTTCGATTTGACTGATGATTGCCCAAGAGCACTTGCAGCTTGAGGAAAGGAGTACAAAGACTGTCTGCACGCCGAGGTCCCTATTTCCTTTCGAGGGTTTACTGGCCGTCTCCACACGCAACCGCAACCCTCGCTTTACCTCATCACGGGCCCCTGCAGACCAACAGTCTGGCGCCATGCATTTTGTGTAACCACTCACCTGTTGGTCCTTGCTCGATGAATGGCTGGTTGCCACCTTGTTCCAGGATCAAATTCCTCCGCTAATCTCTCTATAGAAATAACACCTCATACCCAAGCTCCAACCTTTATCGAGTGGAGTCATCGTGGCTTGTGTCTCATCTGTCATAACGGCCAGTCTCCCTTGCATCGACATTGGAGACCTCTTGCCAACAAATTAGAGAAGGTTGATTCAAGGTTTGGAAAATTACGCCACCTTTCCAAAGACCCAGATCGGCAGATTGACCCATACGTACGGCGCTGCCACCATGGGCTTCTCATTCCGGGGAAAGACCTCCGAGCAGCCCATCCTCATCAGCGAAAGTGACCGAGGCATCTCATCGGCCACAGACCGCCCCGCTGCCGACCTCAAGAAGTTCAAAAAGCTTCACCAGTTTGATCCTTTCCTTGACCTCGACAAGCTCGACCGGGTCGACGATGTTCTGGCGACGGGCGACTCCGAGAAGGAGACAGCTGTGGAGGAGCAGCTCATCATCGAAGACTCTCCTTACCCGGAGGTCCGATCGTCGGTACGCATTCCGCCAAGAGATGCAACCATCACTCATCGGGCAATATGCTGATAAGCTCGTACTCAGGTTCCCCCTACTGACGACATAGACACACCGGTTGATACCATTCGTGCCTGGACTATTGGCATGGTCCTGTGTACCATAGTTGCGGCCGTCAACATTCTGATGGGATTGCGCAAGTCCCCCATTGCCATCACTGCCTCCGTAGTGCAATTGATTGCTTATCCGTAAGTATCGGAATATCGGAGCAGGCATTTGACAATAGACAGGTCCTGGAAGGCGGATGACTGAAACTATCAATAGTATCGGCCGCGGATGGACTGTCGTTATGCCAAGTAAAGAGTACAGCTTCTTTGGCCGCAAGTTCAACCTGAACCCCTGCCCGTTCAACAAGAAAGAGCACACCATCATCACTGTCATGACAGCGGCCGGCGCAGGAAGCTCGTACGCGATCAATATCTTGCTCGCTCAGGAAATTTACTACGGCCAGTATTTCCAATGGGGTTTCCAGATACTCCTCATCGTCTCGACTCAGGCGATGGGCTACGGTCTGGCTGGTATCATGCGGCGATTCCTGGTTTGGCCTGCCGCGTATGCTACCTCAGCCCGCTCTTCATTCTGCTAGAAGTCCCTGCTAACAGCCAAAATAGAATGGTCTGGCCGAGCCAACTTGTCCCCGCCGTTGTCATCGCTACGCTTCACAACCATGAAACCTCAGACCCTTCCAAGACCAACGGCTGGCGCATTGGGAGATATGCTTTCTTCCTGATCGTCGGAGGTGGAACCTTCGTTTACGAGTGGTTCCCTGTAGTCATTGCCCAGTTCCTAGGCTATATCGGTCTGTTTCCAACGTGGATTGCGCCCAACAATGTCATCGTAAACCAATTGTTTGGCGGCCTTAACGGCCTCGGCCTCATTCCTCTGTCTCTGGACTGGTCCGTCATCTCGGGCTTCATGGGTTCGAGCCCGCTGATGACACCTGGTTTCTCCCTCATGAACATGCTTGCCGGCATGGTCTTGGTGATAGTCGGGGTCGCTGGCATCTCCTGGGCCGGGCCAGAGTTCATGCGATACCTTCCTCTTGAAGCTAACGCCAACTTCGATCATTTCGGGCAGTCATACAACGTGTCCAGGATCCTCACCCCTGAGTTCACCTTCAACGAGACTGCTTACAAGCAATATTCCCCTCTTTTTATCGCGCCTGCTTTCTCATTATCGTATGGGGTCGGCTTTGCTAGCTTGATTTCAATGGTGGTGCACTGCAGCCTTTTCTACGGTGCAGACATCTGGAACCGCGCCAAGAACGCCCAATACGAGGAACCCGATATCCACCTGAAATTAATGCGCAAGTATAGTGCGTGTATCTGGAAATCTGTTGGTGGAATGAAACCGAGAACCGAGAAATGCTGACCGTCTTCGTTATACAGAGGAGGCCCCTGAATGGTGGTTCCAGGCGACTTTCGCTGTGGCCTTCGCATTCGCCATGATTTCGTCCCAAGCTTGGGATACTCACCTGACGTGGTGGGCGCTGATCATCTGCATCCTCATCGGCGTGTTCTTCACCATACCAGCCGGCATGCTCGCTGCCATCACAAACTATGAAGCCCGTCTGAACGTCATCACCCAGATGATAGTGGGCTACATGACACCGGGCAGACCCGTGGCCATGATGCTGTTCAAGAGTTATGGTTACATGATGACAAGCAACTGCCTCCAGTACACCAGGGACATGAAACTTGGTCATTACATGAAAATTCCGTAAGAAACTTCAGTTGTAACCCTATGTTAACCCCCATTCGGTACTCTAGCAGCTAAGTGGAGTTGATATAGGCCACGCTCAATGTTCGCTGCGCAGTTCTTCCCGGTCCTGTGGCTGGCTATCGTGCAAACCGCAACCTACAACTTCATCCGTGGCAACATCACCGGCATTTGCACACCAGACCAGCCCCAGGGCCTCACCTGTCCCAATGCGAGGACCTTCTTCAACGCCTCTGTCATCTGGGGTGTTATCGTAAGTCTCCAAAACCCAACCCGTCTCGAAAAGTTACATCCACCTGAACCTTGTGACTAACAACCTTTCCACTAGGGACCCGCCCGTATGTTCGGCGCCGGACAGCTATTCGCATGGGTCAACTGGTTCTGGCTGATCGGCGCCGCCTGCCCCGTCATCCACTACCTCCTCGCCCGCAGGTACCCCCGCTCTTGGCTGCGATACCTGTTCACGCCGTCCATCTTCGGCGCGGCGGGCATGATCCCGCCAGCGACGACGTGGTACCTCATGAACTACGTGCTCTTCGGCCTGGCATTCAACTGGCTGGTACGCCGCCGCTTCTTCGGCTGGTGGACGCAATACAATTACGTGCTCAGTGGTGCCCTCGATATCGGCCTGGCGCTGACGGTCGTCATCTCTGGCCTTGCGCTTGGACTGTCTGGAAGCTCGTTTCCCAACTGGTGGGGCAACACTGTGCCGTACGATAATCTTGATATGAACGCGGGGGCTGTTACGAAGGTGCTGCCTGATGATGGAAGCTTCTTTGGCCCGACTACGTGGTAGGCATGGCTATGGAATTGTTCTATTCTCATTTTGAGCTCATCTGATACGCCGCATCTGGACCAATCCAAGGCATTATTCGCATGCCGAATAAAATACCTAGTTTCCCACCGGGATGGATTGTGGGTTAGAGAATAAATTCCCTGGGTCGATCTTCTTCTTCAGCCCCTTGAGCTTCTCAAAAAGCACATCACCATAGTATAGCCTGCCCGCCTGATCAGCGCTCAGCTCTGAGTCCACGTACCCCTGGTAGGCCCCATAGTTCCCAGCACCGAGGACACCAGTCACCTGCCTGTCCAGGTCGTTGACGAGGTCGATGCCAGCGGGGACGGGGAACGCCTCGTCAGGCCCATTCGTGAACCCAGAGTGTTCCATGACCCAGGTGGTGTCGCGGCGCCAGAACGCCGACTCGCCGCTCTTGCTGTCCAGGAAGATCTGGTTGTCGACGCCGCCCTGCAGGCTGAAGGTGAAGTACCACGGCACGGCTGGGTTCTTTCCCCCCTGGTGCGCCTGGCCCCACGTGACCAGGTTCCGGATCGCCTTCTCAGGCAGGCCTGGCGCGGGAATTGTGAGGCTCTTGGTGTAGAAGGTGTCGTGGTCTGGCGCGGGGACGTAGCCGCTCTCGCCTGGCTTGGGGTAGGCTATGTCGCTGCCGTAGTTGGCGTCGGTCAGCGCGTCTGTCCATGAGTACTCCTTGACGTAGGTCGGGCTGTCGCCGTCGCCCGCGCCTGGCTTCGGCAGCCCGCGGAGCAGCTCTGGGAGCACCGTCTTGTTAAAGGTCGCCACGGGTCCGAGGTAGATGCCTTTCAGGTTGAAGGTGCCGAAGGCGTCGAGCGTGACGTCGAACTGGAATTTTCGGTCCAGCCCAGAGGTCGCGTTGTTGGCGTAGTTCTGGATGTGCTTCAGAGCCGAGACGCTTTGCTCGGTGTTGGAGCTCAGGCCCGGCCAGGTCAGATAGATGCCTGTCAGGGCTTTCGGGTAGGCGAATGTTTGCGCGTAGAAGGTGGTTGCGATGCCAAAAGAGGCGCCGGCTCCTTTCATGGCCTAGGTCGGTGTCAATCGTACAAGAAACGAAACAGAAAGTCATCGCAGGGGTTCTGAGTTACTCACGAAAAACACATCTTTGTACTCCGTTGATGTAGCATGTACAATAGAACCATTGGCCAAGACAACGTCCATGCCCACGAGCGAGTCAATAGCGAGTCCATAAGCCCTTGTCGTGAACCCATCTCCACCGATGGTAAAGTGGCCACCAGCGCCGACATTGGCACACGTCCCATGAGGAAGTGCCCGCCCAGTCGGGCGCAGCGCCAGCTCCAGGTTCCCAAGCCTCAGGCCCGCGCCGAACTTTGCTATGTTGGTGTTTTTGTCGAGGCTTACGCTTTGGAACTTCTGCAGGTCGATAACCACGGCGCCGTCCTTGCCGCCCGTGCCGTAGGACCCGTACGAGTGGCCGCCGGAGCGGGGCTGCACCTTGAGCTTGTACTGGGACGCGCAGAGCACGGCGTCGGAGACGTGCTGGTTGCTGGCGGCGACGACGATCGCGGCTGGCTTGTACTGGAGACGGAGGTTGTAGGGTGACGAGTAGCTGGCATATTGCGTGTCTGATGGCTTGATCACCGACAGCTTCTTGCTAGTGAGACAGTCCACAACTGAGTCTCTTGGTGCACGGCGGTGGCCGTCTTGTTCTTGTCCATGTGTCAACTGGGGGAAACTGTGGATGAAGCAAAGCAGTACCAGCATCCAGAAGCAGCGGGAGACGAGCCCAATGAAGTTGGTTCGAGGTGCCATGATCGAGTTCGTATGTAATCTATCACCCGTACAAATAGTGCAGCGTAGATGAAAACAGCGCCTCACATCGTAGAATTTTCAGAATCAAGAACTTGCGCGCACTTGTACTATTTAATATGATTGTAGAGCGAGGTCGTTATTAAACGCGTTGCTATTCTCCCTGTGTCGGCGTCGGGCTGGCAGGAATTTTTTGTCCGCGTATGGCCATATGCTGACAGCAGCTGAACACGAGAACCATCGCCTTGTGCGTTCATGCGGTGCAACACTGACTTAGAGCGCGGATATTAGTTATGTAACATAGTTCAGCACCAGTGGGCCGCTGGAAGAATCCCGCAACTTGGCGTCAGCAATTATTTGATAGTCCGCAGAACACCGCAGGACGCTAAGACTCCTTCGCGGGGACAGAGTCGAGCACGGAATCGGGGCCAGCCCTGGAGGGGTGTCAACCACCGAGGCGACGAGTTGTAGTACAACCAAGTAGCCTTGGCTTAGCTGAAAGGACCGAAGTGGGAAAGCAATCTGCACGAGATTGCATTCAGAACATTGAATTCAACATAGCCTGCAATCTATTGCTCATGTTTGATAGATGACCAAAGTACAGTTTGCGGTCGACGGAAAAGTCCGCACTGTTACCTGGCAACTCTATTTGGGTGAAAAGCTCGTCGTGATGTTCCCCTCCGCCCTTTCTTCTTTTTGATTCTGGGGGAGAGGGTGGAGAGGCAAGCGGCGATTCTTCCATGTGAACTTGGTGTGTAAAGATAAGAGCCTAGGCAGGCTAACATTGCAAATATAATCTGAAGCGCATGGTAGCTCACTACGGACTTCCACAGACTGAGGTACTGCACCCCAGAAATCTTGCGATAACAGATCTGGTCGTCCAAAAATCCCTTGATCCAGTCTCGGGTCGGCCGAATGGAGAGATCAGGTGTTCATGGAGGGTTGATCTTGTAGTCTGAATCTTGGTGCCTGTCTAGGTAAGCTGTAGGACAATCTTTTGAGTGATGATTACTTATGCGTACTCAGAAGAGTATGTATACGGATTAAAAGCGAAACCACTTATGCGTACGAGGAAACCATGGTACGGACACGCCTATATAATGATCGTCTGCCGTTGATGTCATGTAGTCACCTTCTCAGGCTGTACAAACAATCGTCAGGTACATTTCATCCATAATTGTGGTCAAAAGTGGACGCATATAACCTGAAAGAAACGTTAAACACTTTTATCAGCACTTGCGAGGTCTAGCGAGGCTGATGGAGCCCGTCGCGGAGAGATCGCCGAGTTTGGCACAGAGGCTGACCTAGTGGCTGGTTTTGTGCAACCTGTGGATTCAGCCTCAGTTGCACACGGCGTTGCCGCTCGGTCTCAGTGGACTTGATCTGCATCAATATGTGGATACTTGAGCTATATTCAAAGCAATGTTTCCGCGCGCCTACCACCGCGGCTTGGGTTAGCTGAATGTGAATGACTTGTACTGGGCCGGATAGCGGTCAACGTACAGGGGCGAGGAAAGGTTTCACAAATATTCATACGGCACATCTTGTTTTGATGGTGTTTCTATTCACAGGCATTGGCCTGTTTCTTATTCTCTCCCGGGTTGGGTTTGTTGTCCTGAAAGTACGATTGGTACCATATCTGCCTTGTGTACCAGGCCAGGCTCGTTCTGTTGTTGATGGATGATGGTGATGTGTTCCGTTGAAATTCCCAAATAAACGACAAAAGATATCCTCCACAGAACTCTCTGGTGGGTATAGAACGCCAATGTAAATGGTGCCAAAATGCTTCTTGATCCTTCTGCTGCTCTCAGATGCATTCTTTCTCTCATTCCATCATCTCTTCCGTTTCGAGGGGAAGAACACAAAAGATCTTGCTCGCTTCTTTATCCCAGGTTAAAGAAAACATTAAGACAAATTAACAATAAATCAATTAAACCGAAAGCGTCCTCAAGAATCGCCTCGATGGTGATGTCCCTCCCGGCTGGATGACATTAAACCTGGGAAGAAGTGGGAAACCGAGGCAGATCGCGGAGGCGGCAGGCCCCAGAGCCGCCGCCGCCGCGGAACTAGCCCACGGGATCCCATGGTACGAGTGGTGACAATACCCGACCACAATTGAAGGCGCGGATGGCGAGAACAAAGAAGGCTTCGTGATCTAGGCCCTCCCCCTGAGCTTAGCCCAGAGCCCCCTGCCACCGCTGCGCCTGGCGCGGAACCCGCGCGGCTTCTCGCCCACGGGGCTGGGCGGGACGCTGTCCTCGGGGCACTCGATCTCGAGGTCGAGGCGGTAGCGCCTGACGGACCCGGTGTCGTCGTCGAAGCACACGCGGCGGCGCTCCTTGGGGACGAAACACTCGGGCACGCAGTTGCGCATGACCCAGCCGCGGACGCCGCGCGACGCCGCGTCGATGGCGGCGTACTCGAGCCGCCGGGTGCGGTCCGAGGTCCAGTAGTGGGTCGTCTGGGGTGGGAGCGGGGTGAGGGGGGTCTCGGCGCCGGGGATGTATTCGGTCCCCGGGTGTACTGTCGTTGAGTGGGAGGAGGATGGCTTTTCTGACTGGTGGTTGGTGTTGAGGGTGTCGAGGTGCAGGCTGACTGGTGCGATGTCCGAGTTGGGGTCTTCTTGTTGACGTTGTTGCTGTTGTGGTTCTTGTTCTGGTTGGTCCAGCTGCTCGGGGGAGGGGAATTGGAAATAGGAATATGGGTCATTATGTTGGGGTTGTTGCTGTGGGTTGCTCCGGGGTGGCGAGCGAGAGGCGGTCATGCTAGACCGGGGCATGTTTGATATCGGCCGAGAGCGCCGGAGGGCGGGCCTCTTTTGTGAGGTTGAGGCCCGGGACTGTGATTCTGTCCGGGGTGGTGATGACGCGGACTTGGTGTGGGATGAGAGTCGGTAGCGTTTTGATGACTGCGAGTTGCGAGTGGGTGTGCTCGACTCGTAGCCTGAGTCCTGGCGGACCATTTGGAATGAGGCAGGGTTCTTGTCGAAGTCGTCCCTCCTTGATGTTCTTTGTCTTCTGACCACAGGTGTTTCTACTGGCATTGGAACCCTTGCCGTCGACGTGCCCTGGTCATCTGGTGTGCAGCCCGGCTCATAGAGTTCGACATCTTGGAAAGAGTGGTATGTGGTTGTGGAGTAGAAGCTCGCCCTCGAGTGAGAACGAGGCACGGGTGACTGTCGTGACATGTTTGCGGAGTTTGCCGAGTGATGAGTTTCGGAGTGCAGACTGCTGTGAAAGGCGTGTGTCTGTGTGTTGTTGGGGAACGCCACCTGGAAATTTCTCCACGACGCTGCAAGTGTTTACTCGTTCCCGACAAGCTTGACTCGGAGGTGATGTAGAATTTGTTGGGCGATTTGATGTGAGGAATTCGCTGTTGTTTATGAGTTTGACTCTCTGCTCATGCGGACCCGCGCACAATTCTCCGCAACAAAGAAGTCACTTCGGCTAGCTGTCGTTCATTCCCTGGCCCCTGGGCTAGGATGGAGCTTGGTCCGTACTGACAAGAGATTTCGTCACAGCGTCGACGAGTTGCGGTCAACCGAAGCTGTTTGGGAAGATCGAGCCCCAAGGGCAGTTCGAATCGAGAGAAATGGCGCCGGGGAACTGACAAGCGACGAGCAGGTATGGAGCCCCCTCGCACGCCTGTGCGGGTCGTGAGCTTTATGAGCTGTTCGCCAGGGGCAGCACACTGTCTCCCGGGCCGCCTGGCTTCTAGAACCTTTGTTGCTGCAGAACCGACGCGGCGATCGGTGGGCTGTGTGGACTGTATAAGTCGTGCCAACGTATCAGAGCGGAGCGTTGGAAAGCGTTGAAGCAGAGCACCAGGCCCCCTATTGGCGCTTGGGATCCGGCTGGGCGCTGGAGACGGGTCCTCTGCTGTGCCAGCAGACCAGTTGGCAGCGGCACAAGGCGCGTGCGTGCAGTTCAAAAATAATATGCAGGCTGGGATTTGTGCAGATTCAGGCCGGCCCCACGCGGACCAGGGGATCAACACCGCCCTGCCGACTTGTGGAACCGTTGACACAGAGCTCCGTTACCGCCGTGGGCGAGCTATGTACACAGTACTGTGAGTAGCAGCAGGCCTGGTACAGGGCCAGGACCAGGTCGGCGGGTAGCGACAAAAGATTTGGAGGCGAGATCTTTGACCCAAAGTCGGCCCAGAGACGGTTTTGCCAACGTCACCGTCGGCTGTGAGCGTGGCCTGGGGGTGGAGAGTGACGTGGATGTGGGCGATCTGTTGTTCTAGCTCTCGACGGCCAGCTCGTTCAACTTGGACACGGTTGGAAGCCAACAAGACAGATGGATCTCGGAAACAACCAGTCGACTTATGGCGGTCAACGAGCAGGACAACGGATACTGAGAGCACACGATGTTTCCTCTGGTGGTTGCGGTGATCCAAAAGTCATGAGTATGACCCCTGGCCCCGGTCGACCCCACGCACGCGGTCCACTTAATGCAGGATGAGCGTGCAGGTTGGGATTTCAAGAGAGCGGTCAAGGACAAGACCGGACAAAAGACGACCGCCCAACGCGAGATCGCCAACGCAGGTTCGGATATCGAGATCTTGATAGCGAAATAGCAAATAATTGTGGATGGAAATACGACAGCAGGAGAAGTGAGTACTGCACCCGCGGTAATGAAGAAACCCATGCCAGCCCTCAAGGGGACGAGGTCGGAGAAGGGGTGTTGCAGGTGACTGGTTTTGAGTTCTTAGTCTGGTTCGTCGACCCGTCGAAACAGTGTGGCAGCGGGAGCAGCTGCAGGACTTGCAGCACGAAGGGACGAATCCGGGCCTTGGTCTTGTTGGTCTTGGTTGATCAACCCGAGCAGCTGAGGTGAGGGTGGACTGGGGTTGGACCGGACCGGACAAGGTTGTTCCCAAGAGCTTCCAAAGATTCTGGCGCCTTTCTATTTGTGGAGAGGAGGAGCTGGAGAGGGTGGATAACTTCCCCTGCATCTCGTGGCCGATGGAGACAGGAACTCTGGAGCACGTTACCGCGACAGTACTCCCGACTGCCAACAGGGCAAGGTTTCTCCAGCTTTGCCAGATTCAGGGCCGAACGTGTTCCCGGATGGATACCTCCTCGTCATCGGCCAGAGGATCGAGGACACGACTGACTTGCCCGCAGACGGCTAGGGGCGGTGTTGCCGTGAAGTGCACGCAGTAGTCTCGTGCTTGTCCGGGACGTTGAGGGGGCCCAGAGCACGGCCATCCGTGGACAGGTTGTTTTTTGTACACTACCTATTGCTTGGGCCAGCAGTTGCCAACACGAGGATGCCGCGGGCGTGTCTTCCCGGGAGTGGCCGCTACACGCGATCTGATCACGGGACGACAGCATTGGAACAAACAGACTGTCGCCCAATGGTATTGGCCGCGGATGCCGCTGACGTTTCCCCAAAGGGTACGAGCAGTTCGACGTTGATCATGCAACCAAGCGCAGCCGTCGCAAAACTAGCGAGGGTCGAAGATGCGCCGGGCCTGCGGACGGCAGCGGGAACTCGGGTTGGCAGGCCGCCAAAAATGCACAGAGATCGGATGGACTGTTGCATCTGGGCGCAGCAGCACACGCAGAAAGGGTGGGAACGACACGGAGCTGTTTAAATCGCCGAGGCCTGACACGAGGGCGGATGTTTCGAGTTTAAAAGTCGTTTAATGCCTCTGCGCATGTGCTCGCTCGTGAAGGGCACCGGCATTTGTTCTTCACATGAACGTCCACTGCTGGAACAGATGGCTGGTAGGCAGGCTAGGCTGTCTCCATGACCGGCATTCATTCCAAACTGAAGCGATCAGATCCGGATCATGTGCCTTTCGGCACGAGATCGGAGGAGGGGAAGAGGAGGCGATGCTGCCGTGTGTCTCATCGCCAGACTATTTCCGAGAATGGACTTTCACATGCTTCTAGTGTATGTGCCTCGCCTCGTCTGTAGCTGTGAAGTTTGTTGTGTCAGGGGTGTGCTACGGTTGCATTCGAAGCTGCCATGGCGTCGAGAGCTGACGGGCTGACGGGCTGCCTGGCTGCTGGTTCCAATCAGCGGCTATCGCGTCCCGTCCCTGAAACTCATTGCCCCACCCCCCACTTCAGATCTCTGGGTCAGCCAACCAGCTGGTCATCTAGAGCCTGCTTGAGAGGTCTTGACTGGCTGGACCCTTCTCTGACGCCCCCACTCACCCTTCACTGATTGCCCGCTTACTACTACCGCCCGGCAACCCCCAGGATTGGCCCGCGTGCTGTCAGTGTCGGCGCCCAAGACTACACTACACTATCTAATTAATGTCTCTTGGGCAATGATGTGCATGACTATTGTGAGTCACGATGTTCCATTCACAACCGCGTGTCGCTGTTGGTACGTCTTTTTGCTCTCATTTTCTCACTCCCGGGGCAAATTCTCACGTGCTAAATCCTATTGCACCTCTCCCTGATCATGGACTGACAGACTGGACATCTGTTTTCATGACCAACGAGGCTAAAGAACTGGATGTGTAACGTCCACAACAAACGCTACTGGTAGGGTATATATTACTGCCGGAACGCAGCATGTGCAATAACCAGCCTTTGGGGCCTCTTGTCACTGCCGCGGGTTTAGCAGTGCACTTGTGATCGCGTTAGCACAGCTCCTGTAAACAGACTTTATCCGTCTTTGTCAGCTCTGGGGATAACGGGAAATCTAACAAGACTGGTAGCGAGGCCTGAGCGGCTATGCACTCCGAGTCTGGCAATGCACACAATTGACGAAGGAACATGGTGTCTTCCTTGGACAACGAATACTACCACTGTACACGATGACGTTGATGTTGAAATTATCTATGGAAGTCTTAAGTTGACAAGAGCTGTGCATGCTTCTTGTTGATTGACAATTTAGTTGTGCTCAACTCTGCCACAACAGATCGTTTCTCGCGTAGCAAGTATGAGCGTGTACTGCCTGTTTATATGAACCAGCAAAGACGAATGTGCCCGCGAGCCGTCAGCGTGAGCAAGAGCAAGGCAGTACCCATGAATCCCGTACCGAGGTAATATGCTGCTTGCTCGATGAGCTCGACGAGGCGGTTCACGGCTGGGGATACGTGCTCTGGCTGGAGGAGGCTGAAGCTTAGGGCGTGGGCGTATTTCGTCTTGCTTGTCGCACCCGATGCGGATCGTGTCCGGGGAGGGGAGGCTGTACCGCACAAATGCAGCTTGCCGTGCTGTCCGGACTGAGTCTGTTAGTTTGTTGTAGCCGGCTGTGCCGTCATCCTCGCATATGATTCTCTCCATCTCGGAGAGGGTGTGGCTTGTGTAGTAGCGTAATGCTGTTGATATGGCCGGATGTCCCGTGAAGCTCCGGTAGAAGACCTTGTGCTCTGGACTCTCTCCTAGCGTCAGCCACTCTTCCTAGTGGGATGCTGGTCCTGTAGGGCCTCGTGTTCGCCATAGTATGGATACACAGTGTAATGCATCGGGACCGCATCGTCTGTCCAGCCGGTAGAATAGGACGCCTCTCCGATGTGCCATGGCATCCCGCCGGGGACGACAATTAGCTCGGTATGTATACTGATATAGCCCAATCCAAGGTGCTCCAGCCCTAGTAATCGTAGCCAATGCCGGTAAAAAGCCTGGCAGCCGAGAATCACGGTCCGGCAGCTACGAAGACCTGGCCATCCCCCGTCCATCCCGATCTCTCGCGAGTCGGACCGTCCACTGGCAGGCCCGTAAACTTCGGCCGAGTACTCCACGATAGGTTATGATAGAGGTGATTCAGGTCTTGGTTTTGACAAGTGAACTCGCCGGGTGGTTGTGATGCCGAGTGTACGACCTTAGCCGCGACTTTGGTGCCGTCAATGTCATGGATCAAGCCGCCATCCTGTATGTACCGCAATCCATGGACGGTGAGGCAAGTCTCAAACTAAGAACATGTCCTTTCCAGATGACATGACTGAATCTCGCTGTGGAGGTACCTTCACATGAGCTCCGGGGCACATGTAATCAATACTCAGCCTTGCCGCCTTGGTAAGCACCTCGCTATACGTCAATACCACATGCTGACCTCTGGGCCATGCAGCTTGATCCTTGTCCAACTGGCGAGGTTCTACCAGGTACCAACCAGTTCCTGCTTTCCGGACAGCAACAGGCCAGTCGTGCTCCAGTCGCTGAGAACATCGTCCCGGTCACACACGTGCACCTTCCAATAGTAACGAGTGGAGCTGGTGAGAGATTCGCTTGCATTTGCCACGCCGAGCTGCGAATCGCTGCGGACCTTGATGTTGTCCCAGACAATGCACATCACCACGATTCGTCTTCTTCCATTCTATGGCATGACTATGTATGATTACATCTACCTGCCTCGTGCTCCCCCACATATTGACTATGTGTACATAGTAGCAACTTCAATATGCAGGGTTGGTTCCACTTGGTCACAGTTGGTATCCTCAGAGTCAGGCCAGTAGCCGGCTATCACACCGGTGGAAAAGAAACAGCATGTAGGGAGGAAAAAAGCCCTACCTAGGTACAGAGCCACTTCAGAGCCAGCAAAATCGCCCAGATATCACGTTCTTATGACACGGTAATTTCCATCATGATACTACCAATAATCCATCATAATCCTTGCACCAGCACTACGAAACATACCTAGG
Organism: Diaporthe citriasiana; assembly: GCA_014872975.1. Classification (NCBI taxonomy): domain Eukaryota; kingdom Fungi; phylum Ascomycota; class Sordariomycetes; order Diaporthales; family Diaporthaceae; genus Diaporthe; species Diaporthe citriasiana. Next base: position 249,014 of record JADAZS010000013.1, on the reverse strand, counting down.
TACCCCCTCTTACATCAACACTACCTCTGGCCGTCCTGTCTGGTCCGATCTGTGCTGCGTCCGCTGCACACCCGCGCATACCGCAAAGTCAGCATTCATGAAGAAATTATGGGCGACATCGACCATACCTGGCAGGCCAGGCTCGACTAGGTCGTCGATCACAACGGCCAGATGCCGTAGCAGGCCTCACGGTCCGCCAGCCAGGCATTTGTCATATTCAAGAGTAAGCGTCGTTATCATTCCACCGCGAGTAGGCCCAGGCTGACATAATCTAGCGTGCCTTTGCCTATGTAAATGGTGAGGTCACGCATAACAAAATTGGGTTGACGGTTCAAAACAGTGCTGCCATTCATGGCTGCGCCGCGAGCTTATTTCTCACCTGGCAGTCGAGCTGTGGGCTCTGGTCCATGATTGCGTTACAGCCCGCTCGGTCACCTTGGAGAACCGAGCGAGCAGAGCATATTCCGGTGTGGATGTGACATATGATTGTTCAAATGTCCAATCAGGTGAACAATCTGACTTCTCATTCCTCTTTCCTGGTTTTCTTGGCACGAAATGCATTCTGGCAGACTTCAGACGAGCATAGCATTTCGACTTTAGCATTTTCGTGTCCCCTCTTGGTTTGGAATTTTGACTTTAGCATAACTAATGGTGCAGTTTGGAAATTCGCTGTTCCGCGCGAGACCTTCTCGGTAGCCTCATGCACAGGGGACGTCCCCGAGTCGCGATCAACTCAGCCCTTGCCTATGCTGCCGGAACTATCAGTGACTTATGCTGCTCGTCCTTCCCAACTGCCGGCAAATTGTGTGTCACTACGAGATCTTTCGAGCTTGTCAGAACTAAGTTGCAGGCGATCTACATCGATTGACAGCTTTAGTGTAGACATTCATGATAAGTTATTGCCCAGATCGCTCCCGAGGTGTGCAGATGAGACAATTCACAGCCATCTGCCCTAAGGCGGGAGGCCATTAGCACAATGTAGCCAAGGCATCCGTACCGCCACTTCTGGGCCAGAACCAGTGGTTGCACAGCTGAAGTGTGCCACAGCATGGGTTAATTGGATGTTCAGAAGATCCCTCTTGGCGTCAGCTACCAACAACACAAATCAGGAAGAGGTGGGTGGTCATACGGCATGGACGCCCGGTCTTTTCTGGCCAACAATTTCTAAGCCCGAAACTTTCTAGACGGTGCCTTAAAGCCGTTCTGCCGTTGTCACCTTGACCATTGCATCATCTTCTCTCCCTCTTTTCTTACTGGTTGGCATGTGCTTTTGAGTTCTCAAGAAATTTTCCGAGTTTTCAGAACTCGAAGCCACAACACAATCCCCAATCCAATTGGCGACATCCAAACCAGTTCAAAGATCAGTCATGTCTCTACCTGACTGCAGCGTGAGTTACATGGGATTCTCGGTACACAGATTCTTCAGTGCTGACTGCTTAAAGGCGTCTTGTATCGGGGCGATATGCGAATCGTTCAGCGACGAAGACTGCATCTGTCCAACGAGAATTTCTGCTGGAATACCATGGCGGGAGGATCTCTTCGGGTGTATAGCCGAGAATTGCACATCTATGGATTATTTCAGTGAGTCCAATATGAAATCGGGATCCAGAGACAGAGGAGAAGATCGTGTAACCGTTCCGACAGCATCCGCCGGCATGACGTACAACGCGTGCGATATCCCAAACACGGTAGAACCCAGTAACATGCGGACACTAGTCTACGTCCCCTTCGCCGTACAATTGTGTTTCTTTTCGTTGCGGATTGCATCGACTTGGAAACGAAAGAAACAGCCCTGGGGCTTGGATGATATCACATTTTATATATCCTCGGTACGCACTACTGACGTGTACTCTGAAATACGCGGATAGGCACGTAAAGGGCCACAGTGAGCTGATACTATAATGTAGGCAATGCTTCTTACATGGCTTCCGACATTGATACTTGGTGCGTCTTCGCCACTAACACTCCCACTGGGCAAGATGTTTCTGACCCGAAGCTACAGAGGACCATTTTGGCTACTCTCGTAACCTCTGGACGTTGCAAATATGGAACATTGACAACTTCACCAAGGCATTTTTCGCATTTTCACTCATATATGCCGTGACTCTCGCCATGATCAAAATCTCAATTGTCTTTCTCTACCTGAGAGTCTTCCGAGGAAATGTGCTCAAGTACATAGTCTGGGCAACGCAAGCAGTCAATATTGCAGTCGCGATCATCTTCATTGTTGGCTTGTTCATCGTCTGTCAGCCGATAGCCTTCTACTGGGCATACGCAGACTCCACCGAAGGCACATGTCATGACTATATCGACGAGTCGGGCGTATATCCTGGCCTGAACATTTTCTTGGACGTTTGGATGATCATTTTACCTGCTTCGCAATTGTGGAAGCTGAAGATCACCCAAAAGGCGAAATACGGAATCATGTCCATGATCTGTCTTGGACTCGTGTAAGCTCTTGCTTCTTCATCAAGTCTGTGCTATTGCGCTGACGAGCTCAGGACGACGGCCATGACGATTTTACGCTTTCGCTCTGTGCGAACGAATCCTGATCTTATACGTGAGTGTCTAAAGTTCACAATGAAACTACCATTAATTTGACAAAACATCATTCAAGTGGAGATCGATCTCTACAAGGGCCTTATATACTCAGTCATCGAGGTCACAACGGCTTATGTGATTTCCTGCATGCCAGCAACACGGCTGCTGTTGACGGCATACTTCCCTGCAATTAGACAGGCCATAGGTGCCTGGGGAATACCTTCCTTCACCTCGAGGCGAAGCAAAAAGACCATCGGCGGGAGCGCATCGAGCGCGGAACCGTGGATGGGTGCGGATTACGAGCTGGGAGGGCCGGTCGGGCAGAGGAGTACCTCAAGATATGTCAGAGCAGGACAGCAAGGGTCTTGGGATGTGCAGCAGTCAGGGGGGATTGTAAAAAGCACTGCATGGGATGTTAGAAATGACGATGCCGGATGGGTGGCTCCAGAGGACAACAGATTGCGGTTGTAATATCCAAAGGTGGAGAGCCAAGCGTTGTCAAGGTACATGCATAGAAGCAACGTTTGTATTGCTTCACTGTAAATCCTGCAGTTCTGTTTATCCTGTTTTTTGCGACTGCAGAGCAATAATCAAACACAAACGAATCAATTTCGAAACCACATGCTCTCGTGTATCTGCACAACATGTAATGTTGTGGCTGCTTCGAAAGGCGACTGGCACGTGACGACCATGCATCAACGCGTCCACCACGTTGATATTACATATCGAGACAGCGGCTGTCAGTGGCGAAGGGTGCATTCCAGAGAGCTGTCGATATCAGGCGTGGCAAATTGTTTAAGTGTGCTTGACGAGTCTGCTGATAACAGGCATATGTCTCAAACGGAAGGCTAATGGGTGACAGGCGCCGATCTGAATTATTGCCCAAGCTTCTGGCCCATGATTGAGCACACTTCACATGTCAGACAAATAGACCAAGCCCAAAGCAAATCGGAGCCCCTTGACCTCAATTGGTGCAGATGTGGCTCGAGGTTCGGCTTTAGTCAAGCTGCACAGCTTGATACTTTCGCAGATCAGTCCCATCAGATCTTAGACTGAGATGCAGCATATTCCTCGTCCGTATCTCCTTGAATTTTAACACATAATTCTGAAACATTTATTAAAATCATGCGGTCTTCAGGCGGTTTCGCGGCACTGGGTCCAGTCTGTCGCAGGTGGTATCACTGCTGGCCAGTCGCAACTCCTATTATTATGGATCTCGACCATCTTTCACGAACTGAGCCATATGGTATAAACAGTTATCTTTGCATCTTTCTTCCATTTCGGCTAACCATTTTGTAGCCATTTATAGTATGCAAGGAATTGACAACTGCTCCAACGACCAAAATCACATCCACGATGAATTTTGGACTGTGCCTTCTTCGATTTCCCGACATATGAAAGAATAGGACATCGCGAGAGAAAGTCGGTCAATCGATTGTTCTCAAATTTGCAGTGCTTCCGTTCATAATGGCACAAGGATATGTCCAATTCATAACTAGTCGAAAAGGAAACAAATAAACGGCCCTCGTAACTCGGTCCGGCCGGTAGGGCTTGATACGCCTCAATTGTCCGGAACCGTACGAGTGTCAGTGTCCGAGGAAATATACAAATATTTTTGATAATCAAACCAATTATACAAAATTCTTCAGGACCGTGAACAAGTGAGACAAGGCCAATCAGTGGCCCGATTGATAGGACGATGATAATCACCCAGCCAGAAATCCCACGCCAAGCAAGCCCCGGGGAATGTTGAGCGACAAAATCGGGTCCGGCTGGAATGCCGGGAATAGCGACAACAACGACCAGGGAACCATAAAATGAACGCCTCATCGTCACACCGACCGGTTGGCACTTGCGCTGCCTTCTCCTTTCAAGGGTTCCGCTCACCTCTCGGGTTTGACTAGCCTCAACCGCCAAAGGCACTCGTTTCTCGGCCTATTATCGTCAGCCGCGACAATGCCGTGGCTCTCACCCCTCGACTCACCGGCCGTCTCGCCGCGAAGCGGCTACTCTTCCAATCTTACCAATGGCATGAGTACCTCGAGTCCGGGGCAGGTGCCCCTTGGCGTTACGTTTATCCCCTCTCTTATCGACGGGGCTTGCGGCACGCTTCCGAACCCGCAGCGCTCGACTATGCAGCGCATGCGAGGTGATGTGACCCACGCTCTCGCTTTGCTTCCGGACATGATCAGGGCAACGATGCCCCGTCGCTGGGGCTGGGTCTCCAGGATGGAGATGATGGAGATGGCCCAACACGCTTGTCTTGCGATGCTTGAGATGTGTTTCCTGGCCTGTGTTGTTCCGCTCTGGGCATGTCTGCCTGGACTGATGTTCGCGGCTTGGATGGGTTGCTGCATGTCCGTGATCATGGGCATGGTCTGGATGCTGAACGGTCGTGGATCCGCTGGACAAATGATCCGGTCGACTGCGACTGGAGACTGGATGATGGGCCAGGACATGGAGGATGAGCGTTGGTTCTTCGTTGGGGGGATGGGGATGAGGTGAGAATCGTTCAAAGAATCTTTGGATGTCCAGAGACTAACCGTAGGTGAAAATAGCTCAAGGACAATGGCTCACTCAACACTGCCAATGCTGTCCAAACTCTTCAACAGGACCATCATGAGTGTCTGCGCACCCACGTACGGCCTGCCGTTCGACTTCCTCGCACTGATTCTGCAGAGATCGCTTTACACAATGATGCCCTCGCCAATGACAAACGTAATGTACGCCCAGATCCGCGCCTCCCTGCTCGACCGCAGCGTGTCGCGGACAGTGGTCCTCGCGCACAACACCGGCGCCATCTGCACGTCACAGATTCTCCGCCAGTTGTACGCAGATGTCTCTGCAGACAAGATGTCCAAGCTGGAGATATACACTTTTGGTGCCGCGGCCACCGACTTCGTCACTCCGCTCGGCGGCACCGCTGCCTCGGCTGTGGCCGACTCCAAGAAGCTCGCTGCGCAGCAGAAAATGCACGCCGCCGGCGTCATGGAGTCCCGGGAGCCTCACATCGAGCACTTCGCCTTCGTTAACGACCCGCTCGCCAGGATGGGCGTCCTGCGCAGTGTTCGTGAGGATCTAGAGGGGCGCTTCTGCGGCGGCGTCTTCGTGCTGAATTGCCCCGGCTCCGCGCATCACTGCGGTAATATGGGCACCAGAAATATGGCACCGCATCCGATGATGTCCATGATGGACTACATGTCCTGCCTATTCCCTCAACAGCAACAAGAGCAACATAACGATAACGACAAGATGACCATGGGACAATGCAGCAGCAGCATCATGGACTGCATGATGACCATCGACCGCGACACGGCCGAGAAGCGCGAGTTCGCCGCCATGGCGAACCAGAACAACTCGAATAGCTCGGAGAAGAGGACCAAGCGGCTCAGCTGGACGGGCCTCGGCGCTACCGCCAACGGCATGAAGGGCAGCATGGACGGCGTAGTCGGGCTCGAGATGGCGCGTATGGGCTGCAGGGAGTGCGAGGGCCACCGGGCTAAGGACGTCAGCAGGCTCGTCAGGTACACCGGCTTCCAGAGCCGCTACTCCACGAGCATGGACAGGCGGGATGTCGCAGAGGCTTCTGGAGTTGGGAAAGTGCAGTGACGCATTTAATTTGGCCGCCAAATTTTGGGCGTTGTTTCCCAAGTTTTCCTCTCGTTTTGAGCAATTGGCACATTGTAACACAGACAGCTGTAATATCACGTCGAAGGAAGGCAATGAGCTGATATTGATCTCAGTGAATTATTGCATTAATGATCACACACCCTCGGGACCGCAGGGCTCCCGAGGGTTAGTGTAATGAAGAAGATATCATACATCCCCTAAGACAACTCGCTCAATATTCCACACACACCGCTTCAATTGCCCTATTCCACATTGTGCACTTAGATGAGGGTGGTCAGGAGGTTGGCAACAACGGACAGGACAGTGTTCAGGATGCCCTGGACAATGACCAGCAGGCCGTCAACGACAAGGTTCAGGGAGCGGACAAGGCTACCGAGAGCGAGGATCAGGGGCTGGACGAGCTGGAGGACACCATCTACAAAGTGGGTGTTAGCACGTGGTCAAGGAGGGTGAAAAGAGACCGTCATATCCGTGGGTTGCTTGTTGACTTACCGAGACCGAGCTTCTCAATGACAGCCTTGACAGTGTAGACAACCTCGTTGACCAGGGAGAGGACAGCGGACAGAGTGTCACCGGTGACGCCAGAGAGGAAGTCCTTGCTGGTGGCGGCCTTGGTGGCCTTGAGCAGGAGGTCGGTGATGCCCTCAATCTGGGGGGTCAGGGTGGTGATGACCTTGGTCTGCGCCTCGACGGTGGGGTTCTCGGGGACGGTCTCCAGGGTCTTGTCTATAGTTGGGAAAAAGATCATGTCAGTTACAGGATTTCCGGATGATCGGAGCAGCGTGGGGAAGAAGGGGGTCGGAGCAGCCTTACTGATCTGGGCGGTGTAGGTGCGGACGCTCTGGGTGAGGGTTACGAAGGTGACGGGGGCCTGCACCTCGGTGTCACGCTGGACGGCGATGGGGCCGGCGAAGGCGCCAACGGCCATGGTGAGGAGAGCGACGAAAGAGGTCTTCATTTTGATTGTAGGGGGGTGATGATTATAATTACTGAGAAGTAAGTATAGTAGTTGCGGTAGACAATAGTCTTTAGCAAAAGAGTGGCTAAGTTGGTAGTTGGTAAAAGAGTGTGATGACTGCTGATGCTGGTCTGGTGGTTTGAAAGTGTGAGAGGTTGACGGGCAACAGCCTCTATTTGTATTATCCTTCGACCCTACCCTAGGTACGGAATCATGACGGCGGCAACATCGGCTCGTTGACGTCGAGGGGGCCTCGCGGCACCTGTGGGGCTCCCACGGGCGACGTCCTGAGGTCGCACGACCCAGCTGTCATTGTGCCTGCGCTCCGTGGAGCTCCCCTTCTAGAGACGACGATCTGAAGATTCCAATGTTCTCTGGCCGTGAGGAGAGGCCTGCAGTGGGCGTACGTAGGGCGGGCGCAAATGAGCATGGTGGACCCGGTAGTCCCGACGTCGATCTTGGTATGAATTCAGCAAGCGATGAACGAACTCGGAACTTAGAATGTGGGAGCCCGAACAGTTGGGTGCACACTCAAGGCGGAAGATTAAAATGGCCCGCACAGCGCTGATAGGGGAGATGTGGATACGAAAAGCTTAAACGAAAAGCCAACGGTCGGAAGAAGCAGTATGACAGGTCGGGGTAACCGCGATCGTCGTCTTCGTGCCATGCTGGAGTGGATACCGAACTGAAAAGATCAACATGCACGAATCTCGCAACTGAATATCAAAATTATAGGGCAGCGATCCCTCGTGGCGCCATTACTGTTGAAGATGTCATCGTGTCTCAATACTTCGGCATTGGACAGCACAACCAGGCAGGCATTTGCAAAGGCAAATGAGAAAACTTTGCCAGGCTTTGGGATATGAAGCATAATTTTAAGACTACGAGATCAATTACGGGTTGCAGACCGCCATCACCAGCACCGCTTCAGTCGCAAGACGGCATCAAGCAGTCGTAATGCGTGATGGTGTTCTCAAAGTCTGTGCGTCCTGCTAAATGCCGTTCCAACGGCACTTCACATCGGCCGCGTTCGGGCTCTGGAGACGCCCTCAGATGGCACGAGCAGAAGCAATGCAAACAGTTATGACGCTGTCAAGCAGAGGAGATGCTGTAGACTTGTGCCCGGAGTTAGCGAGTGGAAATCCAAGAGGCTTGTCACCCGCAGATCACCTGGCCGGTCCTTGAACCGTCCTCTGCTTCTGGCCAATTACATGCTAAGGTATTTCAGTAGGTACACAGTCTTGAAGTCGGTCAGCATCGAAGCCGTCGTGTCCTGCCGATGTGATCATCCAAAGAAGCTTATTTCCTCACCTCAGATCAACGGCTAATGCCGACTTAGAAATGTAAATCTTGGCATCCAAGGAATCAGAGGCCGCAGTATCGAGAGGATCTGCCCAAAAATAGCACAGGCTGTGCGGCTGTGGTCCAATACCACGGGGTTCCCGCGGGAGACACTGTCTCCACGGTCCTGGAAGCGCCTCGGACGAGTCCTCCCCTGCCGCACATCCCCCTTTTGAGGAACGCCACAAAGTGAAGCTTGTACAATGCAATAAGGCGGGCCCAAGTCCGACGTCGGTCAATCTCCAAATGGCCCAACAGTGGCGAATCAGAACGCAGGATGAAGACTGTGGTCATTGATCGAAGCCATGCTTCCACTTGGTATCAAGCGACGACATAACTCACGCTCGGACTTGTTGTGCTTCTCATTGCATATGGTATTAATCTGTGATAAGCGTGGAAAAGCTTATTTGCGGCTTCATGAACAAATGTTTGTAAAGATTGTGTGGGTTTTCTCTTGTAAACAACATAGCCACTTGCGCCAAGCTAAACAACTTTGCAGAGAATGATGTGGTCCATTCTTAAGAAAACGGATATTTACAGAGTGCAAAATAGATACTACAGAGCAAAATCTGCTAACTAATCACCAACCATGTGGTTACTATCAGATTCTACAACCATTTTATGGTAGAATCCTTGTAGTATATAGTTAATTCTAATTATTAGTGTAATAATTTATTATTATTCTCTATCCTGGTTTTAGTATATTACGGGGGCTGGTTTTATCCTATAAATCTTGGTACCTAAGGTATTAGCTATAAGTAAAACGGTAAATTTACTATTTCCCTATAAATTTACGGTAAATTTACGGTAAATTACCTTGTTATAGTAAATTCACGGTAAATTTACCATGGTACCGTCTAACCACGGTATATTCACTGTTGGTTAGATCTGATAGTAGAATCTCTAGAGGCTTCTCAGCAGGTCAGCTGACTGTCTTACTGTTGCCTGTTCCTTAAGACTCAGAGCTTGTAGTCACTCTGAGGGTGTGTGTTGGGCGGGACATTTCGTCATTGGGAGGAACCATTTTACAGCAGACAAACCACTGTACCCCGAACTCCATCTACACCTATTCAAACAAACTGTGTGCCCCTCGTCATCGGCATCCGACTCATCGAATACTCGCCTCTGCACATACCCACAAAAGAACACAATAAAGGCACACCCAGGCCTGCCTAGTACGCTCGAGAGCACCGTGCCTATCAACCAACAAAAAAGGATACCAGCCCAGTCTACAATTACTTTAATCGCATAGCCAGCCTGCCAGACAGCCAATCCCGTCTTTCAGTCTCACCAAAACGAGAGGCGAACAGGAAAAAAAAGATGAACGAGGTAAGCCCGACGTCTGGTCCACGTCGCCGATGAGAGAACGAACGGCCTTTTCCCCCTCCTTTGCCTGCGTCTCTTCCCATGCCTTGCTTGCACTGCATACTGCCCGAGTCGAGGCAGTTTTTCCCGAGCCCACGTTTTTCCTTCCTCGGGGTAGAAGCTTTGGGCTCTGGCTCCAGCTCAAGCTCTGGCTCTGCTGAGGAATGAACGAGTGCCCACTCTAGTCCCTTGCAGCGCAGCAAATTGCAGCGCAGCTTGCCCCTAAGGCTCCCCTGCTCCAGACCAGACCAGACTCCAGTTCCGGCAGCCCTGGCCACCCCTGCCACTCGCTTCCCTAGCCCCGCCAAAAAAAGCAGGCCCATTGCGGTTGACTCACTCCACACATCATCAACACCTGTCGTCTTTCAAACCGACTACCCTACCCTTTGACTGCGTCTTTGCAGCACAAGCTGGTCTCTCTTGTCCTTTCCCCACCTCTATCATCAACGAGCCAGTCTCGAATCGAAATCTTCAGCCGCTCTCATACTAAACCTTCGCCTCAGGACCAGCCCACCTCGCGAAGAGGATCGCGCACGAAATCCGTCGCATTCACCGAAGAGAAACTCGTCGTCGGTGCCGACGGCAGCGTTGAAATCATGTCTACCCCAAACGAGGAGAAGGACACCGCCTTGGTCAGTCACAACGCCCTCTTCCTATGCCATGCCAATGCGGCCAGGAGCCAAAGCGAGGATGCTGTTTGCTGACATCCTGCACAGTCTCACAGTCCGTCCACCGAGCCACTATCAGAGACCCTCGCGTCGACTAATCCCTCCGCAGCTACCGCCCCCGCCGAGACCGAGACCCCTCCCCCCGAGGCTGGCGATGATGGACTTGACCTCGGTCTGATGAAGAAGAAGAAGAAGAAGACGGTCAAGATTGCCGACGACGCGGAGCCCGCCGGAGATGACGCCGCCGCTGAAGGCGACGGCGCACTTGGTATTTAATCACCAGCGCACGCGACATCACTTGAAAGCTTCGACATGGCTGACATTATTGGAAACAGACTTGGGAATCAAGAAGAAGAAGAAGAAGAAGGTGGCAAAGGAGGCTGGTGACGACTTCGCTAAAAAGCTTGCTGCCCTGGACCTCGACAAGGACGGTGACGAGGCCGCCACCGAGGAACAAGCCCAAGATGGTGACATGTAAGAATTTCTCCGCAGCCGCATCGCGCCTCTGCGGCCTTGTGCCGGGCCTTTTGCTTCTATCCTGGCTGGCGCCAGAAATCACAGCTAGTGGGTACAATGTATAAAGATGCGCGTGCTAACGAATCTGGTCCACGCAGGAAGCAAGGAACCGGTATCTGGGGCCACGATGAGACAACGCCCATCAAGTTCGACCTTCTCCTGGTATGTCCAACTTTTTACTGAGCTTGTCTCTTGCTCCAAGGATCTCACGTGGTGACTGACATTTGTCGCAGAGTCGATTTTTCGTCCTTCTCACCGAGAAGAACCCCGACCACGCCACCGGAGCTGCCAAGAGCTACAAGATCCCACCGCCCCAATGCATGCGTGAAGGCAACAAGAAGACCATTTTCGCCAACCTTCCAGAGATCTGCAAGCGTATGAAGCGGTCCGAGGAGCACGTCACCACATTCTTGTTCGCCGAACTGGGTACGAGCGGCTCGACCGCAGGTACCGGAGGTCTGGTCATCAAGGGTCGTTTCCAGGCGAAGCAGCTGGAGAACGTGCTTCGGAAGTACATCATCGAGTACGTGTCGTGCAAGACATGCCGGTCGCCCGACACGGAGCTGAGCAAGGGAGAGAACCGTCTGTCCTTCGTCACCTGCAACTCGTGCGGTTCCAGGCGGTCCGTTGCCGCGATCAAGACTGGTTTCTCTGCCCAGATCGGAAAGAGAAGGAAGATGCGGGCGTAGTTTGGTCATTTGTTTGGTGTCTGAACAGTGTTTTCCGGGCTACATAGAAGTCATGACGAAATGCGGACAATTTCCACATGTCTCCTGGAGTGATTGTTTCCACAGTGGTGTTTTCGTGATGAATGATGGCTTTGTCCTACTTGCTGTTTCGTGACCGAGCTACCGCACTCCTCGTACTCTGGCCCTGGCACGAGCCATACAGTACCTGCCAAAAAGCCATGGCTGCTGGGCTGTCGGTCGTCGTTGCGGCTCAAAGGGCCCGGTCTTGGAACACAGCAGTAGAGCAGGGTAGAGCAGGGATTTTGCCTGCCGCCACACCCCAGCACTCAACTTATAGATGACGGCATCGGCATAACCCTTTTTGATGGCTCCATGTGGGTGAGAGCTTCAGTAGTTTTTACGATGTATCACCGACTGGCTTCACGTTCAATCTCACAACAAACATGCTGGCCTCACGCTTCCGGGTCGCAAGTCAATTGCGCCGATCAGTGGTGACCAGGAGCGTTACTACGCTGTCCAATAATCCAGACATTGTAGGTTCCGTGGTTTACTGCTGTCTCACATTTCTCTCCGCTGCACTCACTGCCATGCTGAACATGATGAGCTTCAACAAGGGATCTCATATTTAAGCCTCTTTTCATTTCGCATTTCTTCTTCTTTCTCTCCTTGTCGTTTGGGGCCAGAATAACATCCAGCCACCCGATCGATTCCACCAAACCTCCCCCCCCCCACCTCAAAAAGAATATCAAAAGAAACAGGCTAACCCGCCCACGTAGAAAGTCTTCCCCAACCCGGCATCACCCCAGGCCCCTCCGTCCTACCTGCTGACCTACCTGCCAACGGACCCGCCGAACCCGCGGCTGGCGATCGGGACGACGACGGAGCTCCCGCCGACGCCGCGGTCGTTCCGCGAGAACGGCCGCTTCCTGGGCATCCTCAACGAGGTGCTCGCCACCCACGCGTACCTCGACGCGGACCTCCGCGCCGCGGCCCAGGCGTTCGCAAGCCCCGGCGGCGTCAACCTCGGAGGGGGCATGATGAGGGGCAAGGGGAAGAGGAGGGGCGGCTCAGACGGCGCGGGCGGCGCGAGTGACCAGGGAGGGGCCGGGGGCGGAGGGGTTGGGGGGTGGGTGCACCTGAGTGATGTGAGTTTTTTTTTATTACCTGGCTTTTGTTGATTTACTGAGCTCATTCTCCCCTGGTGACTATGCACTATCTTCCTGCAGTCTTTTGCTGACTCCGTGGGATGATTAGAGGAGAAACCCCCCAGACTTTGGCAGGATAGCATGGTGAGTCCAGCCCACACTCAACCGTATCACTCTTTACGGGGTGAGAAAAAAGGTGAGCTAACGGTTGTGATAAGGCCTGAGGACATATTTGGCAGTATCCAGGTCGACAGCAAGGGGAACATCGAGGGCAACTTCCAGGAGAGCGGGACCTACAGGATAGTGACAAACGAGGGAATGTGAGTTGATCATGCCCCAGTCTTTCCGTGCTGCTAGTATCTGGCCAGCGGTTACTGACTGAAAATTCAATTTCCACAGACTGGGCTTAGGCCCCTTCTTGACCGAGAAGCTCATTGCAAGGTTACGAGAGGAGGAGGCAAAGGAGCGGGTGTCGTGAAGACAGGCTGGTCATGTTTCCACGGGCTGTAAGTTGAAAGGGATCCTGCCAGAGCTCCCAGACATGCCATGCGGACAAGTCGTTTAAGAACTGTAGATTAGCTGTATACCAATTATGCTCGTCGAATGCAGGCTGGCCAGCCTGCGATATGTGCACTACAAATTGTGCATACCCTGACTGTGCACCCACGCCCTAGATCGTATCTGGTTCAGATTGGGCCACAGACGTGGTACGGACTCGTTGACCAAAGAATACAGTTTCAACATGCAGTATGAAATAATCACTGGAGCACCCGGCGAAACTGGCTGCTCCGCCGTTGATAAAGACGTCGTCAGCCGGCCGATTCCCCGCTTAAACCAGGCCCGATCCGAAGCCGGTTGCCCATCACGCAACGGGCAGCTCTATCCGCCACTCCAGAATCCAGCAACTCGTTATACAACCTACCACTAAAATCATCTCAAAAGGCTCGAACCATTTTGCGTGCTACTCTGGCTATATCCTTGATCTTCATCACCCTCCCACCAATCAAGCCTTACCATCTAGAACCATGGTCCTTCGAGAGGTAGTCGAGGGCCAGGCCGGCCTCCCTGTGCCCAACAGCACGCGCTCATATTGGCACAAGGACCCGTCCAAGAAACTGCTGGGCTACCGGTCCACGCCGGACCTGCCCGCCGAGGCGGACACCATCATCATCGGGACGGGCATGTAAGCAACTTTCAGACACAAATCCAACCATCTTATCAAGGAACTTGTCCCGCCATTCGCCTACGTCTCAGAGACCCTATCAGGCTGCACATGCAGATATCGAGACAGGCTAAAGCAACACTGTGGAGACTCATCCTCATATTTGTGTAAAGCTACTCTCCATGGCTCCCCGATGACTAACTCCAAACGCTGTGCCGCAGGACGGGCTCCTTCGCGGCGCGCTTCCTCAAGGAGCCGGCGTCGCCCGCGAGCCAGCAGTCGCTCCTGGTCCTCGAGGCCCGCGAGGCCTGCTGGGGCGCCACGGGCCGCAACGGCGGCCACTGCCAGCCGTTCCTGTACGGCGCCAGCGAGGACGTCGCGCGCTTCGAGCTCGAGACGTACGGCTACCTGGCGGACCTCGTCGCGGCCGAGGGCGTCGTCGAGTGCGACTGGCGGCCCGTCAACGGCGTGCACGCCATGCTGAGCCAGGACGTCTTCGACGCCGCCGCGAGGGCGATCCCGGCGCTGCGCAGGAAGATCCCGGACTTTGCCGACAAGATCGCCGTGGTCTCGCCCCGGGGGCTGGTGGACGGGCCCGGGGAGGGGGAGGGCGAGGGCGGCGGGTGGGCGCGGGGCCTGACGCTGGAGACGCTCAGGCTGGACCGCCCGGGGGTCGCGGGCGCCATCGTGCAGAAGCACGCGGCGAGCATGTGGCCGTACAAGCTCGTCTGCCACGTCCTGGAGAGGCTGCTCGCCGAGCACGGCCCGGGGTCGTTCAACCTGCAGACCAACACGCCCGTCACCGGCGTCTCCAGGGACGCCGCGCTGCCGGGGAGGTGGGTCGTCGCCACGCCGCGGGGCAGGATCTCCGCCGGGAAGGTCCTCCTCGCCACCAACGGGTACACGTCGCGGCTGCTCCCCGCCTTCTCCGACCTGATCGTCCCCGTCAGGGGCCAGATCGGTGCGCTGCTGCCGCCTGAGCCGCGGGTTGGGCTGGACTACTCTTACGTCTTCTTTGGGCAGGTCGAGGGCGAGGACGGGCAGGACACCACGAGGGACGAGTACCTCGTCCAGCGGCCACTTCCCAGAGGAGAACTCATCCTCGGCGGGGGGCGGCACCTTGCCAAGGGGATGGCTGTTGGGGAGTGGAGGGACGACACGGTCGAGCCGAGGGTGGCGAAGTGGCTGCGGACTGAGCTCGAGCCTGTGCTCAGTCTCGACCGCAAGGGGGATAAGGCGCCAGAAGAGGGCCTCGAGGCGTCTATGGAGTGGACTGGAATCATGGCGTACAGCCGTGACCAGGCGCCGTGGATCGGTGCTGTTCCGGAGTCTCTGGGCGGTGGCGAGGGCTTATATATCGCGTCTGGGTTCACGGGCCACGGCATGCCGCGATGTGCGTTGGCCGGTAGAGGTATAGCTAGGATCATGTTGGGAGATGAAAAGGGACATGGTCTTCCCAAGACGTTCGTAGTGGATGAGGACCGGGCAGCAAAGGCGAGGGAGAACTGGGGTCGTGTTGGGACTGTTGATGAGATGGAGACCCTGATCGCGGATCTGAAGCCTCTTATTGAGTAGATGGGTCGATTTGAGGCGACAATGACCAGAGTGTCTACCAACACAGACGGAACTACTGCTAATGGGAGCACTCACCAATTCCAGCCCTCAACACCGACTCCGCCCGATAAGCTTTCAAACAGGGACAACGGCAAGGCACGAATATTAGACAGCTAAGGACATTGCACAGAGTACCCAGCCTTTGGTGTGAGTGGTCAATTTTGTTCTAGATGGTAAGTAAGTATCAAGAGTACAGCTTTGTGAAGCCCTCCGCCGGTGGCTGCAGCCAGTTCTTCTCGTCATACACTCTCTCGCCTCCTCCCTCGATAATGTGAAACGTGTAGATGATCCTCCCCTTCTGGCTGAGATTCTTCTCGCTCTTGTGAAGGATGTTGCCGTGGATCAGCACCAGAGACCCGGCCTTGACCTCTCCAGGGATGTAATCCTCATCCCTGGCTGGCGTATCTGCCCTCTCACCATACTCCTCCCCGGGAGGGAACCTCGGCCCGCCGTTGGTAGCCATCTCTGTCCCTGCGTTGCCTGCTTTGCGGACGAGACGTTTCGAGATAGGAGCCCACTTGTGAACGTTAGCTATGGGTTTCAAGTGGCAGAGAGGAGAAAAGGTGAGAGAAGAGAGACCGGCCTACCTTGTGCGACCCGGGCAGGAAGCTCAGACAGCCATTCTCCAGCGTCGCGTCCTCGAGCGCGTACCAGAACCCGACGGCGCTCGGCGGGTTCGTGTACAAAAAGGTGCTGTCCTGGTGAGGCGGGACCGCGCCCCCAATCTCAGGCTGCTTGCAGATGACCATGCTCTGCAAGCACCGCGGGTCGCTGAAGCCCAGCGACCTCGCGATCTCGGCAGGGGCGGCCTCGGAGGCGGCGCCCTTGTCCCCGCCCAGCAGGCTCGCGAATGGAGGGCTGAGCGCGTGCAGGTAGTGGCCGATCTTGTTGATGGCCCTCTCCTTGGGCTTGGTCAGGTTGCCCTTGTCGTCGAAGGCGTCCTCCTCGAAGAAGAAGCGGATCTTGTCGCCCGAGGTCAGGAAGTAGTCGTCGCCCACGTGGTCGTGCCCGTCCTCGCCACCCGTGCTGAACTTGGTCATGGGGTGGTCCTCGAGGCTGAAGTTTCTCAGCAGGGAGCTTGTCTCGTCCAGTAGGGACTGCACCGTGGAGGGTGAGAGGGCGTCCTCGATGATGAGGTAGCCGTTCCGTTCGAAGGAGTCGACTTGGCTGGCGGTGAGGCCGCCCGAGATATGGGAGGACACGGTCATTGTAAAGAAGAACACTTGTTTTTTGTGAAAATATGTCGATGTTCTTTAAATTTTCTCTAATGACACGCCTTTTGCCAGTGGTCGTCGTCAAAATGCCGGCCAGTGATAAGCATGGGTTCGGCAACCCCTCCGAGGGGCCCCAAGTAAACGGCCACAGCGACAGGCCCCCACTCCGTCTCGGCGGGAGGCTAGTTGTGGATTAGGGCGGTCCGGAGCGTTGTTGAATGTCCAAAAAGTCCACATTGCGGATTTGATCTCAGCATATACAGACTTGATTTCTTCACCTCTCATATAACAGGATAAGTTCCAGTGACAAAAACTCTTATCCACCTTTAGCAAATCTCCTCATGGCATAACTCATAGAACCAACACCTACAGGACGAACATCGCGGGACAACTGGGACACCCTCACATGGTGTAATCTCTTTTTGATCTGAAGTAAGTCTGGACTTGCTGAATGGTTGCATAAACACGCTGAGATAAAGTACACTGTGTTTTTTTTCTTTGGGGGGGGGGGGAGGCTTCTATGAACCCCCATTGTGGTTATCTGGCACCCTGCCCGGCTGTCTCTTTCTCTGTTTGTGTAATTGCTTTAACCTGGCATTTGCCTGTTCAACCAACTGCCAATGAATTATTAAAAAAGTAGGATTAAAATTAAAAGAAAGAAAGAGAAAAAACTTTGATTTTACTGCAGGTATACTGTAGAGAATGACTACGCTACTGCCAATCGCTCAGAGTTGCCAAATCACACAATTCATGGGACCTGCCCAAACTCCAGTGCCTGTACTCCTCGCTCAAGACAGTTCCGCTAAATACATTGTCCCACAGAGCCTTTGTTCGATTAGGGCACTGCGCGATCGAACATGACCAAAATCAAGAACGCGACTTGTAGCAACTCCTCGGCCATCAGGCGGCGGGCCCTCTTCTCGACCTGGTTCTCGTGGTGCCTGCTGGTTGCACACAGCTCGCCAGGCTTGTCTGGCTTAGCCCAAACTTCCTCGGCCTTGCTGTGGATATCGTTTCCGGGCCTCTATACATTCTTGACAACTTTTGTCGCGACAATTTTTGTCGAAGACGTAGAACGCGGGTACATCGTGGGTCGGCACCGCCTCCGGCTTGCAGAAGTCATCCGTCCCGCTCCTACCGCACTTAAAGCTGCGTTCCTTGTAAATACGATTACAGCGAGCACGGATCATGTACTTTCCACACTGACAAGTTTTTTTCTTAGAACTTGAGCGAAGTCGGCGCCAGTAACCTGTTCAGGAAATGAGTATCATGCTTATTGTTGGATTCTGAAGCTGCGATTGAGCAGTGGAGAGTAAAGGGTCTAATGTATGGAAAGCTCTAGAGACTGAGCCTCATTTAGAGGAACCCGACACGCTTGAGTCCTCTCAAATTTGATTTGCTTCCGACCCCTGCCAAAAGAAAAAGCACAAAAGAAAAGGAAGCGAGCAAGAAAGGCGAATCCAAACTTACGTCTCTCAAGTTCAATGTCCAGCTTTTCGGCGCGAACTGGGTCACCATGAGGCTGAGGAGGCGGTGGAGGCGGACGCATAGTGACAGCTGTAGCTTTACAAACACGAAGTTTCAAAAACTTTCAAATGATAACTAGGAGAGTACAATGAAATGGACAAAATCCCAGGAAAGAGAGCAGATGCTCTTGAAATGATGAAATTAACACAAGGTGTACAGGCTGGTTTCCAAAGCTTTATATCATGTACTTGGATTTAAATGAGGGGCCATTAGACACCTCAATCCTTACATACTCAAAACTGACCAATGGTTATTCTCATGAATGGACTGGGCTATTGCAATGAGGCCAATGTTGAAACTCCCGGTTGGTGTGCGTTTGCGTTGTTGATAAACAGAAGCTGTCCTGAAACTTGCAGCCCGTGAAACTGAAACTGATGAAAAAAGGCCACATGACGCCAGACTTCTTCAACTGCAAGCCATCGTTGTTGGTTTTGTTGCATTGGTGCTGGGAGGATCGTTCTTGTTGGTGGCCGAGTTTGGATTTTTGGCGTGCTGTGCCACGGCCTTGAAAGACATTGTTGGTCTGGCCGAGGATTGGGACCTTAACCTTAAACCAACAAGCCACCAGACCTGTTTCTTTCCCCCTCCTCCTTAGTCATCTGGACTTATCCACACGCTTCACTTCAACTCAGGATACTTAAATTGAAGGCACAAGAGAAAATCAGTAGAGTGGACAAGGGGAGAGAGAGGGATAAAGTAGAGGGGAAAAGAAAAAGGCCCAATGCCCTGAGATTCCCTTCCTGGCATGTCTGGAGTCGCAGCATTGCGTATTATATCTACTTGACTCGACATCTTGCCGATAAGGCCCTGGGGTTTCAATCGGGCCGAACATTCCATCTTCTGCTAAAGTATTAAAACCACTCTCACATCCAACAGTTGCGCTCACACCATGGGTTTCTTCGATCATTGCCAGCCGAAGCAGCGTTTCAATGCCTATGAAAGCAATAGGCTCCCTTGGGGACCTACAACATGGCAGACCATTGACTGGGATCAGCGACGGTACATCTCTATCAGTGTCCCTGAATATGTTGACGTTGGCGACGAGGACGAAGAAGCGGAAGAGCGTGTCATCCGGGCTCTGTCCGGGCTCGTTGACGAACTTGACGACGGCGTCAATCTTGTCAACTTCTCAATGGAGGGTGATTTTATTTCGACCTCGTCCGATCCAAGAGACGACAGTGCCACCATGCCGCTCTACTGTCCCATAGATATGATTCCAGAGCAATACAGAGCCGGACGTCTTGTTTCGAGGGCTGACCTCGTCGAGATCGACAGGCTGTCACAATGCGTCGACCTGGTGACGTACAGATCTCAGCCCGGGTCGAGGGCAGTATTTAAGTACCAGTTCCACCACGACCAAGCGCTCAGGAATTGGCACGAACTCAATTGCTGGCTGAGGGTCAGCGAGCATCCGAACATCGTGCCCTTAGAATACGTGGTCACTGATTACGAAGATGTCCCAGGGCATGGCACCAACGTACGAGTTGTCGTTGGCTTCACGTCAGCCTTTGTCCCAGGCGAGACATTTGACAACAAAGGCCTCTGGACTTTCAAATTGAAGTACCTCGAGCAGCTCTTAGAGGTAGTTGACGACCTCAACCTGAAGTTCGGTATTGTCCATCAGGACATAGCCCCCCGAAACCTCGTCGTCAAACCCGAAACGGACACGCTTCAAATTTTTGACTTCAGCTGCTCTGGAAAACTCGGCCGGAGGGGTTCTGCGGGCCAGTGGCTGTTCACCAACTCCGGAAGCTTCCAGTCCGATCTCAAAGGGGTCGTAGCGACCGTGTACGAGATCATCACCCGGGACACCCAGCTCGCAGAACAGATGCTCCTGGGAGCTGATGTGTCCACGATCGAGGAGAAGGAGTGGATAAAGCACCCTGATGTGAGTCTCGACAGAGATATTGAAGACTACCGAAAGACCATCCGAGGCTGGCTGCAACGGCGGAATCTGCCAGAGAACTTGATCACACACCACACGCAAGCTTCGAACCCCCTGGAGTGGCCAGAGCCCTGGCAGCCAGAACTCACGTTCCTGGACGAAAACGGGAATCCATGGCAGGAAGGCACGCGCCCGGCTACTTGTGTGTCACGGACTGCACTCAGAGCCCTGGGCCTCAAATTTGTCGAGTGGGAGCGGCCCGCCCACAACAGGATCCCGGATGGTTTTCGCGTGCTTGGGGACGGGACACTGATTCCACAGACAGACTTGGAATGAGATAGATAGCCAGGGCTGCCTGAAGATCAAATTTCTCATAGAAACCAAGAACCGGACACTTAGCAGAGTCGGCTCAGTACCGTCCAAGATTGGAATGAGCATTTTCCTTTACGGGCAAAGTATCTTAGCAGCTCTTGAGTTTGTCGTATCACGAGTCCGACAGGAAGAATATTCCGGCTACTAGCAGGCATTCGTCAAAGAGTAGGTGTTCTCTAGACAGCTGGCAGTGAAAAATCCTCTACAAGGATATTTTGCTACAGGAAATCCTGCAGGCTATGGCATAATCTGAAATGGCTCCGGCTGTTATTTTACTCAAATGCACTTGCTTCCACAGTGGATCTTTCTCACAAAGCCTCCACGCCAACGGAGAAGGCAGCTACAAAGTCAAATTGGTCACAGTCCAGGGGAGTGTCTTCGCAAGCCTCAATTCACGGTACTACTGTCCACTTAACGAGAACTACTCAGCAGGCCAACCCCCCTCCCCCTCCATCCTTTCTAAATCTTGCCTGCTCAGATTACCACCACTCCCGTCCCCCGCGCGTTGCGTAGCGGAGACAATGAAACACGCACACACACTTGCCGCTGCATACCAAATGTTTCGCCTCCTCGGGGGTTCAAAACCCCCAACACCTGAGAGCTGAGGTGCAGACGGCCGCCGATGTTTTGTAAGAGATTTGCTTGCTAATGTACAGTTTTTGACCGCAATGTTGCCGGCTGGTTGGGCCACACGGTCCATCACGAGGAGAGGATAGCGACACGCGTGTCGTAGAAACCACGGGCGTCCTGTCACTGGCGGGGAGTGCTGTGGCCGCACCATCTGGGACATGCCGACGACGATCAGGCCGAAGAGTAAAAGAGAACTCGCCCAGCTAGAACGCCATTTCTCCTGTAAACCACTCGAGGATGGAAAGACTCCGTAGGAAAATCACATCCACTGGCGCTGCTAGCGTCCATAAGGGTGGAATCCCCTCGCACCACCACCTCTTCCGCCGCCGCGGTAGTTCGCACCTGGCCGACCGGCGTTCTTGGGCCCCGTAGGCGCGTTGGCCGGAGGCGCCTTGGTAGGGTCGGCCGGCTGCTGCTGGTGGTTCTGTTGATGGAAGCCGCCGCGGCCCCGGAAGCCACCACCGCCGCGACCGCCGCCGCCGTGGCTGCCCATGGACGCAGGGCTCATGTTGCCACCTCCCATCTGGTTCGGCACGGCAGGCGGCGGCACGTCGTCGTACATGCCCTCCCACGAGGCCGGTGCCCCGCCGCCGCCCATGCCGTAGCCCTGCTGCTGGCCCATGCCGCCGTTGCTGCCCTGCCGGCCGCCGCGCTGGTCGTACTTTTGCTGCTCGAACATCTGCTGCTCGTAGGCGTTGTATCCCGGCCGGTTCTGGTTCCCGCCGGGGCCGGTGGGAACGTTTGGCTGCTGCTGCATGCCACCCTGGGGACCGCCGGGGCCGCCTCCCTGGGCGCCCATCTGGTTCATCATTTGCTGCATCATGGCAGGGTTCATCTGGCCGCCCATGTTTCCCATATTGCCCATAGGGCTGCCACGCCCCGCACCGGCGCCGCCCTGCTGCTGGGCCTGCATCATCATCTGCTGCTGCATCTGCTGCATCTGCATCATCTGCATCATGGCCGCCTGCGGGTTCATGCCGCCCATGCCGCGGTTCATAGCCATCTGTTGCTGCCACATCTGGAACATCTGCTGCATGCGGGCCCACTGCTGTGCCATCGCGGAGCCGGAGGGGCCGCCCGCGTTGCCGCCACTGTTTCCGCCGGCGACGGCTCCTCCTTGCGACGAGTTGTCGTCAAAGTTGTTTCCACCTCTGCCCCGGTTGCCGAACCGGTTGTTGCCCCGGCCCTTCGCCTCCTCTTCCTCTCGCATGTTGCCACGGGGCTGCGCCTTCTTGACCTCGATTGGCTTGCCGTGGATCTCCAACTCCGTGGCGAGACACGCGTCCACGCCTGCCTCGGACTCGAAGGTGACGAAGCCAAAGCCTCGGGGGCGGCCAGTGTCCTTGTCCATCATGAGTGTGGCATCAACGACGCGGCCAAACTGGGCGAAATAGTCCTTGAACTCGGCGTCCGTGGTCTCTTGGCTTACACCGCCGACGAAGATCTTGCTTGTCTTCTCCTGCTCATCTCGAGGTATGGCGCGCTTGGGATCGATCTTTGTGGTTTCCAGCTCGTCAGTACTTGACACTTCGCGTCAGTGGGGACACCGGCCAGTGTGCTCACAATCTTTCCGTCCAAATAGTGCTCCTTGACCATGACAACATTGACCGTTTTGGGATCCTTGAAGGTGAGGAATCCGAAACCTCGCGACCGGCCACTGGCCCCATCTCTCATCACAGTGCACTCGGTGACTTCGCCAAATTGTGAGAAGTAGTCTCTGAGAGATTCTTAAAAGTAGTAGTCAGCGAATATTGGCCACTAGTCAAGTGAGAAGTGGCTCACCATCTGTGGTCTCCCAGTTCAGCCCTCCTATGAACATTTTCCTGGGGAAACATGCATGTTAGTACGTTTGATCTTTTAGGCACGAATTTGCGAGACTATGTGTAAGTGCTTGTGTGCGCATGAGGATGCCCAATGCTGACTGCGCGTGCAGCCGGCTACCACGGACGCAAAAAGGCTTCCTTGTCATTCATCCCGCAGCAAACAACCCAGCCTCAGTGTCCGGACGCCTCAGCGGTGTGTACGGCTTGCTGCATTGGCTCCCGTGGCCCTTTCTGGACTTCTCACACCTTTGGTACACCTCATGTCTTACTTGACTGATGCGGTTCGATTTCGTGGCCAGTCCTGTAAGGAAGTCGTTGGAGTAGTCATCATCAAAAGTGCTGCCATCGTCTTCCTCAACCTTGAGCGACAAGTTGTCCTCTGCTTTCACCGCTGAGTCTAGATTTTCCGTCTCCATGATTGCTCATCGATTGTCGAGTAGGTGCAGCGATGATCAATTGACGTTGCTGCTCAGTGGCTGGATGCTTCTTGCTTGCTGGTTTGGTTGGGTACATCCCAGAGCTCTCACGTCCAAGTGAGAAAAGAGGGGAGCAGCGCAGAATGATTGGAAGCCAGGAGCAGCAAAGATTGTCGAAATCTTGCGATCTTTGTTCGGACTGTCTCTCTGTCTCTCTCTTGCTATCGTCAAGCTAGGTACTGGCTCGAGCGCTATCCGCTTCCAAATCTCTTTACAAGTCCTGGGAGAAGATGGAGGAACGTCCACGTCTTCCCTGCTCACAGAGTACTCTGTGGGCTATTGAAGCTCCCAGAAATCAAGGCAACTGGTGCCCGTGATCTGATCTATCGCATCGGTTGGGGCTTTTCGGCTGTTTCTCAGGTAGTGCGGGACCCTGCCTTGACTCCTGTCCTTCGATGCTTCGGCTGCCTGCACGTCTCACTGCACCATTGACCACGCGTTCTGCAGGTTGAAGGGTGCAATACTTGAGATGCCTGCGTATTGCTGGATGTCCATGCGCCAACCTCGGCCATCGAGGCGTCCAGAGTGCAAACGCCGCGATTGAGACAAGCAACTCCAGGCCATTCCCACGCTGTACGCCCAGCCAATCCAAGCTGAGTCATGCCATGACGAGTCCCTCGCTTCCCGATTGACGAGTCTGTAGCAACCTCCGCAATCTTGACCAGAGTGGCGCGCATCTGATACGAAATGTTTTTCTTTCCTTCTGAGGATCCCATTTCTTGTGGCCAGTCTCTTTTGTGGCGGCTCCGCTTCACGGCAGCCGCAATCTTCTCTTGGCTTTCAAGCAGCAGGCCAAGACTGACTTGTCCATTTTGCCCGCGGCGCCAAGTTGACACACATGGCGGTGGAGCCATCATACAAGCACAAAATGTATCATGATGAGGGAAAGGAAAAGATATCTGACTTACCCGTCTTCTTTGGCATTGGGGTTCTTGTGCGTGGTCACAGCCGGCGCTTGGCTGTACGATGGGGTATCAGGAGCGTGTGAATCGCCGTTACCGAGGTTGAAGTCGACGTCGTCATCATCCTCCTCGTATTCTTCGGCGCCGTTCATGTGTGAGTCCTCGCCAGAGGCTGGGTCAGCTCCATGGTGACCGCCGCTTTGGTCGTCCTCGGGCTTGCCTGCAGCAGGAGCAGTTTCAGTGCTGGGGGCGGCGGGCTCCGGGGCGGCTGCGGGCGCTGCGGGCGCTTCGTCGTTGTAGCTAGTTAGGAAATTAGTGATAGCTTGTTAGGGAGGCCAGGTCAGGCGATGCGTACAGGTCGTCAAAGAGATCGTCCTCGAAGTTCTCTGGTTCCGTCATTGTGAACGACTGTTGGGGTTACGGGTGTGGGAGTTAGATAAGGAAAGGAAAGGTCAGGATCAACAGGATTGTGGTAAGAAGGGAAAAGATTAATGAATAAACAGGTGAAGCCTTAGCAGTCGTCGAAAAAAAAGGAGACGACGCGACACGGTACCGTTGTTTGTGTCGTGATCGGCAAGGTTGGGGTCCTGGGGAAGGGGAGCAGGAAATTCGCTTTGATTGCGGTTGAGGTTTTGAGTCGATTGCAACGGGGCGACCTGGAGAAAGCTGGGCTATAGGTTGAGGGCGGGTTATCGATAGACACACCTGGCTGGCCCGTGCGCGGATTGGAATGCTGGATCGGTTTGTGGTCCTACCTCACAGCCTGAGTGAGCATGGCCGGGGAATTGATTAATTGCCTAGGCGCGGTAGGTGCCTGCCCAGGGGACCTAGCTTCCCAGGGTGGCAGGCAGTAGATGGCGGGGGTCCTGGCCAGTCCTTTGTCAGGCCGTCAGGGGCCCGGGCTTCAGCAAGTGGGCTCTCAAGCGACCAACGGCGAAACCGAGCTCGAGCAAGCGGGCGTTGGAGCAGTCGCAGCGCTGCGGGTGGGTGTGGGTATCTCGAGGCAGTCTGCTACATTGGAAGGATGCACGATCTAGACTACGAACCAACAGCGACCATGAGTTGAACTTTGTAGCACAGCGTCTTCTGTTCCCCTTGCTCACTGTCGTCTGCACCCGAAATGTTCTCCTCTTCCTCCTCAGGGAGTGGCAAGAAGCCGCCACCACAGGTACGTCTCCCCTCCTCACTGTTCCCGGTGCGACAGGCTTGCGACTCGGCTCCGAAACTGACTGGTGGTGTGCTGCGTGTAGCAGGAGATGGTCCAAGTCGGTATGTCTTCACACGTCCTATTTCCGCTCTCATATGACAGAGATTGACAGCCTGGCCTTGCTCCACCATAGACAGATCCGAGTAAGAAGTGGTCTTGAGAAGCATTGGCAACTCGGGTGCTGATCCGCAAGCAGGTCTGCCTCTCCGTTCTGGCGCAATCCGACGCCGGCAAATGGGCCCAGCAAGAAGACGACTCGTGAATCCAGCCTGGTTGTTGGGGCAGCATATTCCCATGCTGATATGCTCAAACTCGACTCACTGTTAGATCAGCCTCGTCTGCCCAACCCAACCCTGTTGCTGACTGTCCTTCTCCTCCAAGAAACCTATCCAGCTCGTCGACGCGGCCTCGGACCCCTCCCACATCATCACACTCCAACAAGCCAGCCTCACCTCCGCAACAACGAAACTCCCAGCGCCCGAATTCTCCTCCTTTCAAAACCTACATGAACTTCCTTTCAACCACAAATGACGACTGGAACGCAGATGATGCCGGCGAGATTTACGACTATGACGATGACGACGGGGACGACTTCGGCCTGCCCAGCCTGTCAAATATGAAGAGGAGGACAAAACGCATGCAAGACGCCCAGACGAGAGCCAATGCCAGCAACCAACCCCCAGATATAGATAGCTACAGCGGTGGCTTCCACTCCAGGCGGTTTTCGAACAGCGCCGACATCGCAATCGAGAGACCAACCCCGTCCTACCCGGTGGCCAAGAAGAGCGAGGGCAAGATCCTCAGGCCACAGTACAAGGAGATCCTCAAAGACCCGGCTAATGCGCTCCACCTCATTAATCACCCCTCAATACCGCCAAACGCCTCACCTAGGGAAATCGACACCATAAACTCCAGGATATCCAGGATAAACAAGTTCAAGAGGATCCTCCAGGCCTCCAGCGTGGTCCTCCCAGACCTGCGGGCGGCAGCATGGTCAGGCGTGCCGGAGGAGGTCAGGGCAATGACCTGGCAGCTCCTCCTCTCGTACCTACCGACGAGCAGTGAGCGGCGGGTGGCGACCCTGGAACGGAAGCGCAAGGAGTACCTAGACGGGGTGAAGCAGTCCTTCGAAAAGGGCACCGGCAGCACCGGCGCCACGGCAGGGAAGGCATCTGGAGCGGGAGGAGGAGGAGGCGGCGGGGGAGCCGGTGGGCGGGGTCTGGACGAGGCCGTATGGCACCAGATCAGCATCGACGTCCCGCGGACGAACCCGCACATCGAGCTCTACGGCTACGAGGCGACGCAGCGGTCGCTGGAGCGGATCCTCTACGTCTGGGCGGTGCGGCACCCGGCGAGCGGCTACGTCCAGGGCATCAACGACCTCGTCACCCCCTTCTGGCAGACCTTCCTCGGAGTGTACATCACGGACCCGGACATCGAGCGCGGCATGGACCCTGGCCAGCTGCCCAAGGCGGTGCTGGACGCGGTCGAGGCCGACTCCTTCTGGTGCCTGACCAAGCTGCTCGACGGCATCCAGGACCACTACATCGTCGCGCAGCCGGGCATACAGCGGCAGGTCCGGGCGCTGCAGGACCTCACGGCGAGGATCGACTCGGGGCTGGCCCGCCACCTGGAGAGGGAGCACGTCGAGTTCATCCAGTTCAGCTTCCGGTGGATGAACTGCCTCCTGATGAGGGAGGTCAGCGTCAAGAACACCATCAGGATGTGGGACACGTATCTAGTCAGTCTCTCCTTTACCCTTTTCCAAATCCTTTTCTTTTTCCATCTTTTTTTCCTTTTCCTTTTCAAGATACACCAGTTGCTGACGTCGACCCACAACCCGGCAGGCCGAGGAGAACGGTTTCTCCGAATTCCACTTGTATGTCTGCGCCGCGTTCCTGGTCAAGTGGTCCGACAAGCTCGTCAAGATGGACTTCCAGGAGATCATGATGTTCCTGCAGTCGCTCCCGACGCGCGAGTGGACAGAGAAGGACATCGAGCTGCTCCTCAGCGAGGCGTACATCTGGCAGAGCCTGTTCAAGGGCTCCGCCGCACACCTGAGGGGCGGGCCCTCCACCAGCCGCAGCCAGAACCAGGGCCTGCAGCTGTGAGTTGTATGTGCATATATGTGGCTGTCCCTCGGAGTGTAAGTATATGAAAGGCGGATTGGGGGTGAAGGGATGGAGAGAAGGAAAGCAAGCGTGTGGATGGCAGCAAAAAAATTGCGTGGAATAAAAGCGGGTTGCATTACATGAAGGAGTACTTGGTTCCGGAGGCGGTCGCATTAGACCAGGTGAAATACCAATCGTAATTTCAAGAATCAAATTGGCTACCAATACGGCACAGCAGGCGCACAAATAAGGTCCAATATGCCAGCCGCGCCTTACTGGCTTCTCGATGATAGGGGTGGAAGGGATTGTTACTACATGTCTGAGATCCAAGTGTTACAGGGCAATCTCACTGCTTCTCAGAACAGATCGGGCAAATTTTGTCCCAAGCAATTTGTTCGGTGGTATCTGAGAACAACCAGCCCTCCTTTTTTCCGGCTTTGCCTGTGACGCCGGCTAACTGCAGCAGCCCGCAATACTGTTTCTTATCGCCCAGGGGCTTATTTTCCTCCCTGCGGCGGTGTGTGCTATGGTTCAAAGATATCAAGACAGTGGTGAAATCTGGGGTCTCCAAGCAAGTGTGCTGCGGAGCGTAAGAGCAGTAGTAGTAGTAGTTGTGGATGAATAAGATGTCCGAGATAGGACTTTTGACCTCCCGGAGATTAAATCCGCTTCCACCTCTCTCCCTTATGGTCTCTCCTTCTGGTATAGAAGACTTCAATCAGCCCCTTTGTCTGGCTGGAGCAGACGCCTCACGAGGCGGTGGCCTCCTCCTCAGTACGGGCCTTCTTGCTCGGTTCCTCCTCGCCCTCCTGCCCCTCGGCACCGCCCTCAGCCTTGCGCTTGTCCTTCTTGCGCACAAGGCCCGTCAGGTCCGTGGCCGTCTTCTTGGCCTCCTCGATGCGCGCCTCCGTCTCGGTGGACGACTCGCCGAGCGCCGCGCCGAGGATTCCGCCCACCATGGGGTCGGCGCCGAGGGCGGCCTTCATGTCGATCGGCGGGCCACGGAGGTCGACAAGCTGTATAGCAGAGAGGCTTTGTCAGTACAAGTCCACACCGGGAAGGGAACCAAGAAAGGTCGCGCGGGTAGGGATTGGGTTGGGTTGTTCTGAGACTCACTCTCTGCTCCATGTCGGCGATGATCTCCTTAGTCTCGGTGATCTGCTTCCGCGAGATGTCGTTGTCCTCGGGCGAGTGCAGCGTCGCGAGCTCGACCTCCTTGTTCTGCAGCTTGAGCTTGGTGCTCTCGATAGCCGCCTCGAGCTCCTTGGCCGCCTCATCACGTAGCTCCTGGTTGACCTCGCGCGGTGGGGCGCTCGCGGTCGCTGCCGAGTCCCCGGCGGCCTCATCGTCTGCCTGCGCTGTGACGGACGCGAACTCGAGCGCCAGCGAGAGCTTGAAGTGCGCCTCGGCAATGATCTCCGAGTCCTCACCGTACAGCTGCTGCTTGTACCTGAGAGACTCCCGGGCGTCGGCGATGGCGTTAGGATACCTGGGACGTGGTTAGCACCGCCTCCCATGTGACGAGTGGCCGTGGGCAGTTGCATACCGTTCGTTCTCGAGGGAGATCTCTGCCAAGATATCATGTGTGTCTGCTAGGCGCTCGTTGATGTGTCTGAGGCCGACATCTTGGCTGTCGTTGTTATCATCGTCGCCATTCTCAGCCTTCTCTTTACCTTTGCCCTCTGTGGCCTCTGCCGCTGCGAGTTTCTCCTCCAACCGCTTCTTCAGCAGCACTCGGGCCAGGTCGAGAATTTCAAAAGCTGTGGCGAGATCGTCATCCTCCTCGTCCTCGTCGCCCTCTTCTTCTGCACCGGCCTGTTGGGGTCACAAGTCAGCGCGTGGGCACAAGGCGAGGTCGGTAACAAAAGCTGGAAATTGTCACTGACCTCTTCCTCCTCGTCCGAGTCGGCAAAGTTCTCGTCGCCCGTGAACTGGAAAAGGGGCTTCTTGGCCTCGACCTCCTTCTTCTCCGCCTGTCCGGCACTCGTGTCGTCCGCAATGATCTTGACCGCCTCCTGGGCAACCCTATCCGCTTCTGGGGTCTCGGTCTTCTCTTCGGCGGCCGCTGCCGATGTTGGCTCAGGCGCTGGCTCTGCCTTAGGTGCGCCGTTGGCTTTCTTGGGGGCTTTCTTCTGTTGCTTGGGCTTGCCGCCGTCGGTCGCAGGGGCCTTGCCGCCGAGGACGTCGCTCTTGCTCTGTCCAACCTTGAACAGGCTGCGACCGTATAGGAACAGGATCTCGGCGTTCTCGGGCGACATCTCGCCGTTCATCTCAGCCTGCATCTCGGCGGCCTGGGCGTAGACCTCGGCGGCCTCATCGAACTTCTTCTGGGCATACAGGCCCGAGGCGCGCGCGGTCAGGTCGGCGAGCGAGACCTTGAGGCTTAGGGTGCGCTGCTCGGCAGTGAGGGGGATCGAGACGGCGGACATTGGGGTGGCGGTGCCTGTCGCGGTGCCCGGCGCCAGGGTTGGTGTTGCCGTCCCCGCGTCGGCGACGGACCTTGGCGTGGTGGCAGCTTCGTCGGCCATGATGTGGGATGGGTTGCAGACTGTTTGTCGCTGCGCGTGGGTGCGACGTGTAAATTGAGGAGCTGGGCAGGCCGATGCGCCCGCGGTGTCAAGTGGATTAGGAAAGGTTGGAAAAGCGCAAGAATGTCGCGAGAAGCTCACTCTACGGTTTGACAGGTGACACGAGTCCAACGTCGCAAAGCCAATTGAGATGGATAAGTAACGTAAAGGTCAGGTTGGGAGGGGGAATCTCGAGATCTGAGTTTGCGCAGAGCAGGTTAACAACGGTAATGCGAAGGCGGGTTGGGTTAGGGTGGTCTAATGCGTCTGGGGGACCCTGAAGCTTGTGACGCGAAAAGCAGCTTGCCAGGCCTGGCGGACGCGTCCTAGTTGGCGGGTGGGCCCTGGCAGCTAGGCAAGGGAGCAGCTGTGGGAAGCTCAGGTGGAGCCACCAGTGGATCCAGAGCACGTCAGACCCGGACATGGGCACTCAGCAAGCACACAGACTAGGTACACTAGGTATGCTTCAGCGATGCACCCCCCCCCCCCGACCCCGTTCCCCGCTGGAGCTGGACACGGGACACATGTCAAGCAACGCATCATGCTCTTTTTTGAGTCTTGCTGTCAGTTCTCATTCCCATCCCCATGATCCAATTCTCACACCCTCGCCTAAATTTCAGTATACACAAAAAGAGTACAGCTGGTGGGACGGACCTCGCCATCCCGGTTTCCAAACAGCTCCTAACCTGCGTGGCCTGCCCAGCCTGCTGCCCTCCGAAACGAATGCGACCCAGATTCTTCCCTCCCAAGTACAGTATCCTACCAGACCACCCCATCCCTCTCCACGCCGGGTATTTGTACACCGTAACAGTGCCCTGTTTCTCTTGTGATCCGATACATTGAACAAAAGAAAACATGCGAAAAATATTACATGTTGAATGCCTGCTGTGAGGCTCGTGAGGCTCCAATTCAAAACGCCAATGTTGATGCAAGTCAAGTCGCAAACACGAGCAGCAGCTTTTATCTTCCTTGGGAAACCAGTCCGTCCTGGTTTTAATTCAAGGCTCAATGAAAGCACAAACAGCACCTCCTCCTCTTCGGCTCTGGCCGCAGCGGTACATCCTGCGGTCCAGTCCTCTAGTCCGCGACAGCAACTTCGTCATCCACCACCGCAGCTTCCGGCACAGCTGGACAGGGCTTGGGCTGGGCGACAGTGACATTTGCCTTGGCCTTCTCCTGGCTCTCCACAAACCGGTCCCAGTATTCAGGGTCAGCCACCCGACAGGCGTCCACGAGCTTTTGCCGGTGCTCCTGGAACACCTTCACGGCGCCCTTCTCTTCTCGTAGCTTGCTGATTTCCTCGTTGTCAAGCTCATCGATCAACTCGTTGAAAATGCGCACCTGGTGCGGGTCCTTCTCTAGTTCTTCAAAGCCGGCCGACGATAGCAGTTGATATTGCTCGGCCGTCATCCATCCGGAACGGAACTGGTGTCCTGACCGAAGCGCGCGGCCTTCCTCGCGGTCTTGGGCCAGAGAGGACAGCGACAGGTTGGAGCTGCTTCGGGCAAGGCTGCGCTTCAAGTCAAAGTCTTCCTCCACGTCAGATCCTGCTGCATTGTGCTCGGGCTCTGCTTCCGCAGAAGAAAGCGAATTGCGAGTGGTGGTCCTCTCGAGCTGGTAGTCCGGCGGCGGGATTGATATGCCACTGTCCGCGGCCTCTTTCGTTTCTGGGAACTCGTCTTCGAAGCGTTTGATGATGCCGTCCAGGGTCCGTTGTAAGAACAAGAGGCGCTGGTAAGTACCGCGCCCTTCGGTTGACTGTTCCGCCAAGGTCTTCGCCTTGGAGAGGGCAGGCTCCAGGCGGTGCCGGATCTTCCTTGCGCTGAGGAGTAAGTGCTTTGACACGTCTTTGGCCTTCCCGCCAGGAAGTTGCGCCCTTGGCTGTGGACTGCCCGTCTCAAAATCTCGCACGAACTCTCCAGAATTTCTCCTCGAGGCGACACCACGGTTGTTTAGGCAGCAGGCCAACGCCTTGGCGACGCCTGTACCCCCGACGATGTAGTCATCATCAGGTGCGACTTCCTCATCATCTGAGTCGGGAGCCATGATATCATGCCCAACAAGATGTTGGATCACATCTGGATATTCTGGCTCCTTTCCACCGTTTGCCAGTACCTCTGCAAGGCCCGACCCGCCGTCCTTGAGTGGTAGTCGCTCCATGTTCCGCAGACAATACGCCACGATCTGCTTGGCAAGAGCCTTCACAATCTCGCCAGAGCTCTCAGTGGGAACGTCAATGTCCACACACACGAGGCTCGGAGATATTCTCGTCGCAGCCAACAGGGATGCGTACAAAGCAGAGGCTTCTTCCTGTGTCTCCTCCGTGCTCGCATCTGCCAGCTTAGTGAGTTCTGGGTTCTCCAGGAAGCTTATATGGGCTATCGATTTCATCTCCGGAATTACTTCGGCCAGAGCAATCACCTGCTCGGAGCCCAGTGCGCAGTCGCTCAGATGGATCCTCTTCACGGACTCCATCTTTGGCAAGTATCTGTTGCGGTCACATTAATAAGCTATATTTAAGGTTGGGAGCTGGATTAGATGGACATACCTTCTGAGGACTCCAACTGCACTAGGATCCGAGTCAAACAGCGCTTGGTTGTGCGACAAATCGAGGAATCGAAAATTTGAAAGCTTGTACAAGTGCGGGAGTAACTTGCACAGCGAAGTTGGCTTTAGGTTACACTCGGCCAAGCTCAGAGCCCACAGCGTGTTAGTTTCGTCGATAGCACTGCCGACACTCTCGCACTGGTCGCGCAGGTCGTTGCCGCCCAGGTCTAGCGCCTCGCATTTTCCGCTGCTGAGATATCTTTTGATGTGCTCAAGGCCGTCCGAGTCGAGATCGAGATGCGCAAGGCCGAGCCTGCGGACACCACACTGCATTACGCCATCAAGGATCTGCCCAAGTTGGGTGTGGTTCAGGCCGATGTTGCTCAGGTTCATCATTTCAAGCATTGAACCTGCCAGTCTTTCCCCAAGACATTTGGCGAATAGTGTGCTGATGTCCAATGGAGCCTTTTTCTCTTCGTGAAGATGGAAATGGTGGGCATGCCCATTTGATGTTGGCTGCGGTGGCTTTGGAAACTGGATCTCTGCCAGGTCTAGGCTGACAATAGATTTGCACATGTAGATGAACAAGCAGAGATGCTTCCAGCCTTCAGGTCCGATCTTGTTGTTCTTTAGCACCAGCCGCTCGACCACGCCTCCTTGCTCAACGAGGCCGTCGGCTGAGGTAATCGGTCGTCTCCTTGGGGCACTGCTGACTTTTCTCGCAGCGAGAAGGCCGGCCAACACGACCCTGAGCCCTTCATCGTTTAAGCCGCAGTTTTCTAATATGATCTCCTTGACTGGAACGACGGCCAGGTAGTCGCCCAAGGTGACGAGGTCTGCAAGCTGCATCCAGTATCCACTCAGGTCCAGCTTCTCGACGACTCCGGCGGATGTAGAGTTCGTAGGGGCCATGAGCTGCTCGGTGATCTTCTTGAGGATGGGCGTCTCCCTGAGCTGACAACATCTCCTATAGATGCGCACGGGATTCGTTGTGGGGACAGCCTGCACCTTGGGGGTGGTCGGGGCTGACGGTTCGGATGTGTCTGTGTCGAGGTGCAGCTCCAGAGGAACCTGGCCGTTGGCCTCTGCAAGTTTCCGTTTCTTATCCTTCCTTGCTTTCCTCTCCTCCTCGCTCTTCTTCTTCTTCTCTTTCTTTTTCGTGGATGCACCGCTGTCGGTAGCGGTCTGGGTGTCGGTTTTGGCATAAATGTCGCTATCTCCCATGCCTTCTTTCTCGGGCTCTTTCGGTAGCTGCTCCCCTGAGACCTCAACAGCACCATCCTGCTCCTTTTGGTTCTCAACTGCCTTGGGGTTCTTCAGCGCCTCGCCCTCGCCCTTCTCGGCGAGTTTCCGCTTCTCGGGCTTCCCGGTGGCGCATACCTTGGGCGAGGACGAAGCCTCGGCGTCAGAATACTTGGGCATCGGCGCGATCTCCACGTCGACACAGAATGCCACCCTTCGCAGCTTGGACTGGTGTAGTTCTTCCAGAGGACATCGCTCTCGGTGTTGGTCGACGTTCAGAACCTTCCTTTCGACCAGCCCGTGGTTATTGACACCCTTCATAGGAGGCCCTAGCTGCCCAGAATTCGACGACAGCCTGCGCAACACATGCATCAGGCCCGTCTGGCCCGTCCTAGGCGGTGCGGGTGTGTATGGGCCTTCTCCCTGGTGCTTAGCCGCATGCTGCAGGACCGCATTTTTGGCGGGCGTGATCTTGGGGACGGAGATTTCGGCGTCCTTAGTTGGCGTGTTGTTGGCCTGCGGCGGGCTTTGAGGCCCGCTGCCTGAGAACTTCTGGGATATATTGGAGAACCATGAGGGCCTTCTCGTCGGGGATGCGCTGCTTGCCACTCCATTCTTCTCGTTGATGGAGCTTCCTCTCTCCCTAGTAAATCCGGGCCGAGGGGGTATCTGCTTGGGCAGAGTACCGTTAGTTTTGGGCGCTGGGTCGGCATGACCATTCGCATCGTGTGCTTCCCTGACCGGACTCGAAGCGGGCGAATCCCGGGGAGACTGGTCTGGGGGAGCAGGGAAGGTTGATCGACGGGTAGGCTGCGCTCGGTCTGGGTTTTTGGATGCTGTGTTAGCCACGCCAATGTGAGTGCCCGATGGACAGACGTCGCGGGAGTTTTGCTTTGCTCGGTAGTTCAATGTGAGGACTGGAGGCCTACCTTTCGGGGTTCCGTGGTGGGCCATCCACGACACGTCGACGCCGTGTATTTGCTCCATCGTGATCCCGCGCAGATGTGATAACCACAGTAGATGTGGACAGCCGGAGAGCACTAAATATGGTGGGAACGAGCAGAGCGATTGGGTCTTCGGCCGAGGATTGGTAATTGTAATAACGGCTTCTGGTGCAGGCGCACAACGGGAGACCGGAGGTCAGACAGGCGGACTAGAGCGTAATAGCTTAACCACGCTTGGGAGGGTCTGATCACAGGCGGGGTTTGGCGGCCATGGTGTTAGAGAGGGTGGGAGATAATGTCCTCTGCAGGGTAAGAAATGTTTGAGAAATGCGGCGGTCCAGTGACGGTTTCCAAAGGGTAGACGAGCAGTGGGTTGGGTGTGTTGAAGCGGAACTGGTCAAGGAAGGAGTGCGAAATGTTTTGATGGTGGGCAGAGTACCGGTTGCGGGTTTATTATTGATACTTTGTACTGTACTTCGGTACTGCGTAATAAGGTTAGGTGAGCCAGCGGGAGGGTGGAGAGGCGAGGCAGGCGAGGTGAGGCAGGGCAAGGGAAGGGCAGGGGTGCAACCGACCATTCCCTACCGTGCTGGGTGCTAGGTGCTGGGTGCTAGGTGCCAGGTGCCAGGTGCCAGGTGGGCCAGGCTTGGATGGTTCGCCGGGCGAAAAGGAGTCGGGTGCTGCTCGTACCTAGTAGGAACCCCCTACCACACCAGGACAAGATACGGTGCCTAGGTCTTGGTACTGGCTGCAGGTGGTGTTTTAGACGCAGGAGTGGCACAGTTGCAGAGCAGTACAGTGTGATTCTGATTCGTAATATTGTGTTGAGTTCGGTCAGCGAGAGCGGCGCACCATCCCCGGCACCAGGCTTAGAAGGGATGAAATGATTTAGGCGGTGCCGTGTGCCACGGACAGACTCTTTGCATGGATGGATTGACTTCCCGCAGACGATATCTGCTGAGTTTATTGCACAGGATACGGGGAGTTCGGCTGTCAAAAGTAGACGAGGATGGATTTGCCAGTCTCCTGTTCCTGCCGGTTCAAGCAAGGTCTATCCGTCTTCCATTTCTGTCTACATGGTGGACGGGACGGACGGACGAGATGTCACCACCCAATTCTCAGCCCCTGCCCGGATTGAGTACGGCATCGGCCATGCACAAACCATCTGTTCAGCACCTAGACACTGGCTTGGATGGCAGACAGCCCTGACGTGAGCGACTACGGCAGGCCTTAAGGAGTCGGCCCAGCTGGGCTTAGCGAGCCTGCCTAGCCAGACCAGCCAGACCAGCACAGGTCGCTCGCACGACGTCACACAGTCGGATGGCTTGTGGATTGTGGACAGGCCTGATGGTGAAGGGACCAGCACTTCAGCACGCCAAATGGACCCTCCTACCGCAATGTCTCCAGTTTTGGACCCTCCCTCAGAAGACATTGGCCATTTTGCGCCCTCACTAGCGCTGCCAACCTTCCCCAAGATCGAGCAGTTCGGGTCCAAGCATCTCTCGCCAGGCCTCTGTTCCTGTGCTGGCTATGACGGTCTTGTCTGTGGTTGGTAATCAGGTGATCCCATTCCTATCTCCAGGACCCATTCCACGTTCGTCTACACCATCAGATGGGCTATGCAGTACTCACGCCACCCACCAGCCAGCAGCACCATGATGTAAGTAGACTACATGGTAGCAGCAAGGGGTGGCGCCTCGCTCTCACATCGCATCGCATCGCGAAATACTGGGGGACCACAAAAAAAATTGACCTGAGAGGGAGAAGAGATCAAATCAACGGCCATTGAGCCGCGGCTTTGCAAATCAGGATCCACGCTGCACTGTCCTGTTTGAGGTGCTAATTGCCTCGTACGACACTCCCACCTCATCTGATCTTGATGATAGAGACCTCCCGTCCAGGCCATCCAGGCCATCCTGCCCATCCCAGCAGTTACCTGCACCACTCACCGCCGACCTCCGCCCGCCGCCCGTGCATCGTGACGAACCTCCCGGGGCCAAGAGCGTCACGAGTCCAGTTCGCCCTTTCAGGACAATGCTCCGCTCGGTCACGTACCTACCTACACCACACCAGGTCTTTTCCTTCTGCACTGTACATAGGTAGGGCGTTAACCCTGTTCCCGCCCGGCGGCCGTTTTCCCTTGGGTCGAGAAGCACAGTAAATATCTAGATGATTCCAAATTGAAACGCAGCAGCACAAGAGCCAGCACCGTAAGAGCCAGCAACTTATCGGCCGCTTGCCACAATGCTTAGAAATCCAGGGCTCAAGTGCTTTGCTGGACTCCCGACTCAATCTCACGGGGGTGGGAGTGACATCTCATTCTCTGCCGCTGCTAATGCGGGAAAATATAGCGCCTTAGCCGCGCGCCGACCGCTCTGAAAACTGACTTGCAACTTCACAGATTGTTTACTTCGCTGGTCCGGAGTCAAGTCAGCAAGTCGGTCATTCCAAGCCTGCCCTCCTGAATTAAATTACCACACGCACGGCCGGGCACCCAGTCGAACCCGCCCCAAAAAAAAACCACCGGCACATCCGACACCCAAAGCATCGCCAAACCCAGACCCAGCAGCCACAACATGTAGAGCCCGGGAAATATCCTCGGCTCTTCGGGGTCCAAGCAGCCAAAACCGAACCCTACCCTCCCCCCGCCCCTACCCAATTTCCTCCCTGCCGTCCCGAGAGATGGCCTTTCCCCCATCGGACCCATCGGGGCTCCGTATCTTGTGTTCTATTATTGCCTGGCCCGTTCGAAGTATGTGCTTGTCTGTCTCCCTCCCTAACCCCGTTCCTATAATACTGTGTAAAATAATAAATCTCGCTGCGGGAACTCTTACGCCGAGTCCGAGGGCCAATCATTCGCCATTCATGTCAATGCAATAGGAGTCACGCTTGGAGGAGGGCTCAGGGGCAGGCCAGAAGCAGACCAGGGAGGCCGCGCGGGTTGTGAGGTGACAGGAGCAACCAAGCCATGAGACACCCTTTGTTCCTTGCTTTCTTGTCAGGTCAGCGGAAGTGCGAAGCATGACTTCTACATGACTGCGTATCACTGGGCTGCAGAGCCCTTACACGCTACTGCAGCTCGCATGCCATCAACCACCTGCTGCTCGTACTCCCTCGCACGTAGCCTGTCACAGCACACATCGATCGACACTGGAAGCCAAATGCCGTCGCCTGCCGCGAACAACTACCGTGTGGCACAAGCGTAGGAAATATGCATATCACTGTGGTGATGGGGAAACGACAATATGAATGAGCTGGAGGAGGCCCAAAGCAAGGGTGGCTAGAACTTTTCATTGGTTTTCCTTAGACCCGAACCCTTGAAGACAACCTTTCCATTGATGCAACGCCGGTTTCCATCCTGACCTTTTTCCATGTCAATCAATCCCGCTTTCCGAGACGAAGTCATACGCGAGTAGTGGTTTGTGGGTATCGAAAGGCAATAGACCGCTTACTCCTCGCGGAGCTCGGCGATCTTGGCCTGGACACGCTTCTTCTTCTCGTCGTAGCTCAGCTTCTTGCTGCGGTACTTCTTGGACTCGGCCTTCCACTCCTCCTTGCTCTTCTTGGGAGCGTCGCTCTCGTACTTCTTGAAGGGGTCCTCACGGATGGCCTTGTGGGCCTCGGTGTACAGGTCCTCAACGCCATCAGCCTCGATGTCGTCGTCGATGTACTTCTGGAACTGGCTCTTGTAGCGCTCCTCGTCGTCGTCGGCGAGGGTCTCCATGTACTCGGCGACGTGGCCACCGTAGATGTACTTGCGGAGGGTGTCGGCATCGAGCTCCTTGGTCTCAATGTCGAAACCAGGGAAACGGTTCTCGGAGTGGGGCACGAAAATGCCACCGTCCGAGGCACCCTTCAGGGCACCGAAGACACGGGCACCGGTCGAGGTGCGGGCCAGACCGACGTCGAGGTTGGCCTTGAAGGGGCGGCGCTCACCATCGTCGGTCTCGGCGGCCTCGGTCAGGGTGTACTCTCCATCAGCCTCCTCGACACCAGTGAAGGTCTCGTCAATGCCGAGCTTCTTGAGGGCACGGCGAGCGACCAGGAGACCGGTGGCGTAGGCGGCAGCCCAGTTGGTCAGACCGTGCTCAATGCCGTAGGCACGGAGCTCGTGGGCGTAGGCAGAGACGAAGACCTTGTCACCGCTGATCTCGGAGGAGACGATCTGCCTGTAGTCACAACCACCGTCAGCCATTATTCCCAGACTTCTTCTCTTCGTGGTCAAGGTGGATATACGCACAGGATGATGTCCCGGTTGGTGAAGCGGACGACCAGGCGGTACTTGGGAGCGTTGTACTTGTTCTTGGCCTGGGTGATCAGACGCTTGCGGGCATAGTAGTCGGTCTTTCCGGACCTTCTGCGCTTGTACTTGGTCTGGAAGCGACTGCGGAGGATGTCAGCGTCTGTAGTTTGCCTGCTTGACGCCGCAATCGAAGCTGCTTGCAAGATACATCACGGGATGGGTTGGTTACTCACCTGTAGTACGCGCTGCTCTTCACAAGCTTGTGGAAAGGCTGCGGTTGTCCAATCGAGTCAGCAATTTGCGCTTCAGACTGTTCTTATCCATCCGAAGCATCTTGCATTGACTCATTCCCTAAGAACAGAACTCGAGAGGGCCTCGAGAACGGATTGCTGTCGTAGACTCACCATCTTGACCGACTTTTTGGGGCTGAATGTCCACAAGGTCGTTGGTTGATTGTCGAGGTCGTGAAACGGGGTTCAGCGAAGCGGGCAGAGGAATCGCAAAGCTTTTTGCCGTCTCGTTTGTGGAGGAGAAACCCTATGTGACGCTATTGGCTGGTCTATCCAGCAGTGGGTCCCAGGAGACGTACTTGGGTTGGGGACGCCCCAAGGAAGGCGGGCCCTCCTGGACTTGGGTCGGGGACGTTATCGCTTATCGCCTGTCGACCAAGTGCTCCCTAGGTCTGGGCCATGAGCAACCAGGACCGACCACGCAGTCAAACGAGCCGAGGTCCGGCAACACCTCAAGAAGTCTCCGGGAGACTGTCCAGTCTCGCCTCTTGTAAATAAGTCCCTACGGGTTGCATCCTGTGTCACTTTCGATGACTATGTGACATTGTGTTGCAAGGAAGGCACACCGATAATAGATCTATCTTTCAAGAATGCTCCCCGAAGATCAGCCAGTGGAAACTATTCTCGAGGGTATCGATGCAGAGATGGGCAGCCAGCCCAAAGTCATTCTCTTCGACATAGGCGGCGTTGTCGTAAGTAACGAAAGATACGGCCGTCAAATCAACCCGATTCCTTTCACACTGCTTCACGTGCTGTTCTGTACATTGAGATTCATCACACATTCCCCCCCTTTCCACGACGTAACTCGGCACAAGCGTTATTCTGCTCATAACACCACCATGTCCCTACCATGTTAACCTTGTACTAGGTCGTGTCCCCTTTTCAGTCTATCCTTGACTATGAGCTCAGTCTCGGGATTCCGCCGGGTTGGGTCAACTACTCCATCTCTAAGACATCCCCTCATGGCTTCTGGCACCGTTTAGAGAGGGGCGAAATCCCCTTGGACGCCGCCTTCATCCAGGGATTTTCCAAGGACCTGCACAGTCCAGAGCTATGGGAAGCATTCTATAAGGACCAGCGAGCCAGA
Organism: Diaporthe citriasiana; assembly: GCA_014872975.1. Classification (NCBI taxonomy): domain Eukaryota; kingdom Fungi; phylum Ascomycota; class Sordariomycetes; order Diaporthales; family Diaporthaceae; genus Diaporthe; species Diaporthe citriasiana. The sequence goes on along the minus strand of JADAZS010000013.1, from coordinate 208,318 downwards.
GACCCGCGGTTGCCGGAATCGACGCCTCCGGTGCCTGACCTCGATGCAGAATTTCTTTTCAACGACATGATGTCTAGTGCTGTTGCTCCCGACCCTTGGGTATACCCGGCTCTGAAGAATCTCAAGGCGAGCGGGAAGTACATCCTTGCTGCACTGAGCAACACCGTTATTTTCCCACCAGGACACAAGCTTCATCGGCCAGACATCGCCTCGGACCCGATTCGAAGCATTTTCGACGTCTTCATTTCTTCCGCTCACGTTGGCCTGAGAAAGCCTGATCCCAGGATCTATGAGCTTGCAGTGCGAGAGGTGGACAAGTTCGCTAGAGAAAATGCGGGCTCATCTAGAGGTAAAGAACTCGGCTGGAAAGACGGTGTCACGTCGGGAGATATTCTGTTCCTTGACGATATTGGCCAGAATTTGAAGGCAGCTAGCAAGGCAGGGTTCCGCACCATCAAGGTCAACCTGGGCAGGGCCTTCGAGGCCGTAGAAGAGCTGGAGGGCATCACGGGTCTGGCACTTGCTGGTGATCACCCAAAGATTCCAATAAAGCCTAAGACAAAGACCTCCGACCGAGCGAAGATATAAATTCAATAGATCATAAGTTGCGAAGCAACCACATGCAACATTAGTTCTCACGGCCTCCGTGCAACGTACACGTAGCAAACGTCCACGCTCTCAACCTTGCCATTCACCGCAACCTTCTCCCACTCCTCACGGAAAAGCGGCTTCGCCTGGACATTGAAAGACTCAGAGACGGAATCCTGCGTCAAGGGGCTATTCACAATATACTCGAACTGTTCATCCGCCTCGTCGACCCCGTAGAACACCGATCCCTTGCCCGATTGCCTCTCCAGCGGAACCGCCTTCTCAACCACAAGCCCCTGACCCTCCAGGATCCCCTTGAACGAATCGATCGACTGTATCCACGAGCGGTTGGACGGGAACTTGACGCCCATCCTCCTCGCAACCTTCTCCAGGACCAAGCCCGGGCGCAGGTTCCACTCGTGCGTGACGTCGATGGCCATCAGGCCGCCGGGCCTCAGGTACTCCCTCCAGTGCGCCACGACCCGCGCCGGGTCCTCGAACAGGACGAACGCGCACGAGCATAGGATGGCGTCGAAGCTGCCCTTCTCGAGCCCGGGAACCCCGCCGAGGTCCGTCACGTCGTGCTGGAAGGTCCTGATCCGCCCGCCCAGCCCGGGCTCCCGTCCCTGCCTCTCGCACAGCTGCTCGAGCATCCCGCCCGAGACGTCGACGCCGACGATCTCCCCCTGCTCGCCTACCCTCTCCGCGGCGATGAACGCCTCCAGGCCCGTGCCGCAGCAGAGGTCCAGGACCCGGTTGCCTGGGCTCAGGGGGACGAGGGCCATGAAGCGCTGGGAGTAGTCTGGGTGCCATGAGTCCTCGTAGTTGGAGGCGCGAGTGTTATACATCCGCTGCGCGGACTGGGGCTGGGTCTCGGTGCCGAATTCTTGCGCCATTTCGGTTGTTTTGATTTGTCAACCGGCAGGTGGATCGACGATTTGATTGATCTGTTGGTACTCACGGCTCTGTGGACTGCTGAGTTGGCCGTCGAGACAAAGGATGCAAGTGACAGGGAAACTGGGTTGTTTGGCGCTCTTTTATGTCCGTCACGACCGAACTACCTAGACATGCGAGGTGAGTAAGCTCGGCGGAACAATGAAGCCATGCTCTGTGAGGGTGTCGTCACAATGCGTGACAAACCGACCATCGTCATTGGTGGCCCGCTCGTTGAGGCAGTAAACTCTCCAGTCGTGGAAAGGCTGCTGCGGCTTCACGGGACCTTGAAGTGTTTCAGACACACACGTACCAGAATACGAAGCGACAGTTAAAATAAACATTGCATCTGGTGTGCTGGAAATTCGATCTATGCTCCCAAGTGCGGGGCTTGGCCAAGCTCGGTGGTGTCAAAGCTATCAATCTACTGCCGCTGAGCGACATGGGAGCAGTAAAAATGCCTCAGTATTCTACTTCCGCTGGGCAATGTGACTCAATCAAGATATTTAGATACCCGAAACTTCGACACATGATGGCTCGAATGAGGATCTTGCCGGTAGAAAATTTTACAAGGGCAACAGGACCTGAATTGGTCCTTGCTTCCTACAAATCAATGATCAAAGATGCCACATTTCCTCTGTGTGTCACTATCCCCAGTGTCAGCCGCTCCCAACATCTCGTGCACTGCCTTAAGGTGGAGAAATCACAGGAAATCTCATCTCGACATTCTAGGACAATAGGATACCTCGAGAAAAACCAAATAAATGGTGCCAGTCTGCAAGACAACATGTCACATGCAACCATCTTTCTGTATGGAAGTGCTGGAACCATCCTGCAGTGTCCAATCATCTTACACCAATATTGACTCAAGCGGGTCCTACAGTACCCGCTCAAACCAATGCCAACACATTGACACCCACGGTCCGAGGCAAAAGCCTCACAAGAAGCGAGAGATCAAGCTCGAGTAAATACAGCTCTACCTGGCAACGAGTTGTTCAAGTTCTAGACCAAGACACCAAGCAGCCCGACTTTGATGCAGATCCGCGCTCACTGAACAACGCAAATACTGACCCGTCCTGGGGTATCGGTGGCTACGTTTGGTCAACCAATGTCCTCTTGAAGGACACGAGACAAGTCAATCTCTGGTAGTGAGAAATAAAAGTGAAGCGCCATGCCTCTTCACACAGTCATCTCCACTGAGCGGGACACAGAGACACAATGGCAGATCCTCGTAGGTTGGCTGCTGCTCCACCTGGACTTGCACTCCAGCACAGACACTACAAATACATATGTATGTCTTATAGGCTGATAATTTGCAGGAGGGTATCTCATTTGAGTTAGCTGTAGAAGAGGTTGACTTAGGCAGTGATTTCTTTGAACCGCCTTGATACTGACCCACCACACACCTACCGTGGCTGCGTTGCGGACACCTGAGCAAAGCTCGATAAAAATTGAGACTATGTGCTCTTCTACGGAAGACACCTCGAGGCCTTTCACGGGCCAGCAACGACGGAATAGTATCGGGGCCTAAATGCCAAAACCACCTCTCCCAGCCACAAAATCCTCATGCTTCCAAGGTTGCCCTGAACTGACAGCATTAAAAGCTCAAACCGCCAAAGTCACGTTCTCCAAGCTGGAGTGCTTCCTCGTGACCCTGCCATCCGCTAGAATTCTCGCCTCATGAAGCAGCGAAACCGACGAAGCCACCGAGGATACACTCACCGCCTCGCCATCGTCACCAAGCCAGCCGAACCCCCTACGCACGAGCCAGAGCAGGCCGGCACACACGACATAGACCCCAGTCGCCACATAGAACACCAGCGCAAGCCAAACCTCCCGGCCCCGGAGCACCGTCTCACCAGCGTGCCCCTGATCTTCGGCCCCAGGCCTGGGGCCAAGCCCACGCCCCAGCCCGGCCTGGAAGACGGCGCCGAACCCTACTCCGCAACAGAGGAAGCCCGCCATCTCGAAGACAGCCAGCACGCCAAACAACCTCCCGACCTGACCCCGGTCCACAAGCCGCGTGAGCACGGCGCGGCAGAGACTCGGAAGGCCCGTGCCGAGCGTGAGGACCGCAAGCCCGGCGCACGCGGCAGCAGCTGTCGGCGCGCACGCAAAGACGGCCTGGCCCGCGACGAGGAGGAGCGCCGAGACGCGGGCGAGGACCATGTCGCGGTCGAGGCCGTCCTGTCTTGACAGGAGCGAGTTGCTGACCACGGGCAGGAAGACGATCAGCACGAGGATGTTGAGCCCCGTGCGGATGCCGAGCACCATGCCCGTCTGCTCCAGGGTCCAGCCGAAGCGGATTGGGATGTACCGCAGCGTGATACCCATCGTCACCGTTGCCACCGGGATCGTGAGGGAGGCGCTTGGGATAAGGGCCAGGGTGTCGCGGGACTTGAGGAGATGGGCGGTAGACGTGAGGGATTCGCGGAGGCGGGTCCACCTGGACGGGGTTGTTGTGGTGTCGGGAACATGCTTGTGTACTCGGTCTGTGAATGTGACGGGTTTACAAATGCTGGGCGTGACTTTTCTGCGAGGGTTGCTGAGCGATCTGGGCGTTGCAGGAAGTGTCTCAGGTATCTGACAGATCAACGTCCCGCCCAGTGCCATGGTTGCCGGTGACACAAGGATCGGGATCCAGACTGAATAAGTCATCATGGCTGATGCGACGAATGGCGCGACCGCTTCGGCGAGGAGGACGGCACATATCTCGAACTGGAAATAAGCTGCTCTGGAACCAGACAGTCAGCGTTGGTCGTGCTAGCGCTCCGAGACGCTTCCAACCTGTGAGGATCTCTTACGTCTTTCCTTCGGGCGCGACGTCTGCCACGATCGCGAAGACCATGGCCTCTGCAACAGTTTCTCCTCCACCCACAAGTAAGGGCAGGGATGAAAGCCAGACGGTACGCAAGCCCCAGCGCGTGTGATTCCAAGCAGTGGCGATCCATACAAGTTGGGACAAGATCATGCCCAACATACAGAGCCCCAGCACGGGCTTGCGGCCTCGTCGGTCGGCGAGAGTACCGTAGGGAAGTGCGACGAGTATGCCTAGTACCGTGAGCGTTTGAATGTGAGCGACCTCTCCCACATGGTTGCACAAGGGTACAATCAGTGCTTACCAGGCAGGTACCCAAACACCAGAGCGCCCGTCGAAAGAACGTTCAGCTGGCCCTGAACCCAATCGGTGTGGCACTTTTCCTCCTCGATAGGGCTGTCATGGGCAAGACCGAGGTCTCTGCGGCAGATGATCTCCTGGAGGAGGCGAACTGAGGGAACGTCAGACAGGCTGGCCCCGAACTGGGTGATGAAGACGAGTATCCCAAGCACGGCGACAATAAATCGTGGCGAACGCTTCTTCCTGGCTGAATGCTGCCGCTCCTGGCGCATTCCATAGCTTGTCACAGATGTGGCACTGTCGTCGTCGGCCAAAGTAGATCTGCCCGCAGAACTTTGGGAGTGGGTTGGTGAGAGCTGCTGGATGGGATGCATCTTGGTTTCTTGATGCCCAGAGGCGCAGCGTGGCCTGGCGAGACTCGAGATTTGCGGAGGACAAGCAGTGGTGAAGTATTGATGGGTCAAAGTGCAATGGAGAGGGCGCTGGAATCTGCTGCTTGACGTTGCACTTGTTCGTTAGAAGACGTCGGGCAGCATCAATCCCACCAGAAAGACGAGCGTACTTTGGAAACTCGGCAGCGTAAGGAACAGGTCGGGGCACACTTGCGAGAGGCTTTAAGTCAAATCCATCCGATCAGTACTGTCACCAGGTGTGTTGGTGAATAGAGCCCCACTTGGCCATGGCCTATTCAGAGGTCTCTGAAGACAATAGCACCATCGTTGTGTCTCCGCCAGACATGAGGACCAGTAAACCCTTGGCCCCAACTTCAAGTGCTCCAAACAGAGATGGCCTGGGCATAAATCGTGGAATGCAGAGCAGCCATGTCTCTGAGCCGCCGAGGGACCCTGAATTCATGTCATCCAATAGACTTTCTTACTTCTTCCATGGAAAATGGATCATGAGTCGGGAACCAATACTCGATGTCGTTGCGACGAGTAAGCAAAGCCTGGTACTACCAAAGTAGAAGAAGAGGCAGCGCCCCGGACAGCGATTCAGCCCGAATAAGACAGGTGGTGGTAAAGTCATAAAATTCATATGTCTTCATAAATCATCAACTTCGCTTTATAGACTAGTCATGAAAAGTACATATGTACCAATAGAGATACACCAACATGATCCATCGCAATGTAGACCACCATGCGAGGAGGAGAAGAAATGGGGCGTGGCTACCCCGTGTAAGGAAGGGTAAAGGGGTATCCAAAAACATCTATTCCGACCCGAGATGTACCAAACCAGGGAACCAAACCGTGTCTGTCCAAATTAGTTTATTCCTCTTCTCCTTCGGCATCCTCATCCTCGTCCTCAACGAGAATCTCACTCGCCACCGAGGTGATGGCCGGCGACGCCGCAACAACCACAGGCGAAGAGGCAGCAGACGCAGCCGACTTCTTCCTGCCCGCAGACCGGCCCTCGCCCGCCGGCCGGAGGGGGTTGTTCAGCACCCATTCCCCGGTGGCAGCCACCAGCCGGGCGACGGCCACATCGGGCCTCGCCACCCATCTCATGAGCGACGGGTCCGTCGGTCCGCCAAACACTACCGGCTCTTCCGCCCCGGTTGCAGCCTTCTCCAGGTGCCTCGCGACGTGCTCCATGCGCTGGTCCCACGCGTCGACGCCGTTGAAGGTCTGGCTGCAGTGCGGCGCGGGACATTCCATGTATTCCGGCAGTTGGCAACGCTCGCGTAACGCGTTGCTCTGGAGGGCCTTGATGGTGTCGTCCCAGTCGGCAGGGCTGGCACACGACGATGCTTGCGAGGAGCTTGTGGCCTTCTTGGACGACTTTGCCGACCCTGTCTTCTTGATGTGTGCAGGAGTATGCATCCGGCGTAGGTGCTGGGTGTACAGGTCTTTGCGATTGAAAATGGCGCCGTCCGGGAGGGGCGGTCCGATGAGCTCGCCCGCGGTGGCGTTCTCAGCACGGCGGCTCTTATTTCGCTTGCCGCTGTGTGAGTGTGGCGCGGTCGGGTCGTTCTTGTTGTGCGCGCACACGTCGATGTCACACAGCCAGTAGTACAGGAGCAGGTGCTGAGACATGACGTGGCGCTTCCACTCGTTCTTGCTTGCAAAGGTCGATTCGCATCCGGCGAATCTGAAAACACAGATAAAAGGCCGGGTGTGCTGCTTCTTGACGTGGCTCTGAAGAGTGCACTCGTCTTTGAATGAGTGTGAACACTCCGGGCAGAGGTAGGAGCCTTGGGTTCTGCCACTTGGGGGTGGTAGGATCTTGAGTGGCTGGACCGACGAGGCCGTCCTCGCTCTTTTCGGGGCGGGCTTGTCGAAGGGCTTCTTGGCTGCGCTCCTCTTCAGTTTGTTGGACCGAGGGGCCGCGGAACCGACATGCTTCCTGTCTGGGTGGTAGTCGTCGTCATCTTCGTCGTCTTCGCTTTGGGAAGCGGCGACGTCTATCTCTTCCAAGTCGTCCTCGCTCGCTCCAATGCTGGGACTCGGGTATGCACTCGTCGTTTTCTCAACGGGTACGACATGCTCAGGAATGAGAATCTCATCCTTGGTAGCCGTAGATGTGTCTTCTGGGCTGGCCAGGCGGTGGTAGCCAGTGCCAACTGAGCTTTGTGTGGCTGCACTGCTTGCGTCCGTGGAGTCTGCTGTCTGACTGCCGCAAGTGAAGCTGCGTTGAGGCGTTTCGAAGTCAATGGCTTGGTTTGAGTCTTCCCACCCTGTCTTCGAGCTTTCGGTGTTGTTGCAGTCTCCCATTGTCACAAATTGGTCGACTTCACCAGATACTTCACCCATGCCAAATAAAGGAAGCTGGCACTCGGGTTCATGAGGCCCGTGACGTGCCGAGGCATAAGGGGTGAAGAGCATCGTATCAGATGGTGTTGAAGGTGTGTTGTCCGTGTAGAGCTCGGTGTCTGCGTGTGGGCTTTGACCACCGCTGCAACTCGATGGCTCATTCGAGGAGAAGGGAGATCCTTGACGGCCATGTGATGCTGTGGGCGGAAGGGGATTGACTGGTTGTGCAACACTTGGGAGCTGTGACTGCGGCATTGGGTTGAACAACGGAGCGCGTTGGGTGTCCTTCAAGAATCTCTGCATCGAAGAGTGACCATAGGGATCCAGTGGCTCAGCTGAAGCATCGTGACCTTGGAAGCTGAACAGGATGTCTTGGCCAGTAGTGTCAAATTCATCAGTGAACGATTGTCCGGCGTATGCCTGATTATGAGGGAAGCACTGATAGGCAGCGTCGTAGGGGAAGTAAGAGAACTCCATTTTGCCTGGTGGAGGTCTGAGCAAGCTAGGAAGTCCACGGATGGGCCACTCATAGGATGCAAGATGTGCCCGAAAAAGGATGTGGGCCTGCAGGAAAGGAACCTGCGAGAGGAGGCTGGCTACTGTTTGGACAGCGCCAGTCGACGGGCAAGAAGCAAGGCTCTGGAGAGCTGCCAGCCTCGTGTGAAGTCGTCAGCTGGGGGAGGGCAAATTACACGGTCCCACAGCAAAGAGTTGCAGGGTCAGATGCTAAGTGCTGAGAGGGGGCCAACACTAGGCAGACGGCAATGAAAGATTATATAAATGGATTTCTCGACTTGGAAGAAATTGAGAAACACTTCACTGAAGTGGGTTGGGGTGGTGGAAGCCATGGCGAGCGACATGGGTGGCGGAGTAAAGTGCCTTGAGGGTATGTATAAGAGATCGCCAGACGCGACTCGAGCAGAACGATGGAGAGAAGCCACTGGTTGCCGGAGGCCGGCTGTGTGCTTCGCTGTAGAGCTCCGTGGGCCTTCGAGCAGAGCCGCATTTTATGGAGACATGATCTCTTAGGCCAATAGAGAAGTGCCGTGAGTGCTCGCCCGATTGAGCCAGCTCAGTCAAGGATCTCGTAGGCCAATCTTTCTCACTCCTTTCCCGCTTGCCTGTTCCTTCCGTGCTGACGCCATGCTTCGCCTGGGTGTCCTTGCATATGCAACCCCCTTGGACTTCGACCAACGGAATGGGGTACTCGGAGCTGAAGTGGTTCGCTTGTGCTCTTGAGGGCCAGAAAAGTGGACAAAGGAGCTGCGCCCCTGCTCACAGAAGGACACTGCAACTGTAACTCTTGGTTGTGTTACAACACGGCACCCGATCGGGGCGTGAGCTGACTTATCATGACCCCTCCCCTTGCTGTTCGCGAACCGCCCAGGTGTGGTGCCCACCACCACCCAAGAGAAAATGGATTGGTGAAAAAGCAAATGTATGATGCCACCCCGGGCTCAGCTTGAGGCTCTGCTCTGGGGTTCCCTGTCTGTCCCGTCTCGAGAATGCGTGTGCTGACTGTTGATCTGTGGGATTACGATCCTGACGCAGATGAGCTACTCTTCAGAGGCTAGACAGTTTCCAGCCCTCGAGAAGGTTCGTAGTCATCAAGAGGGACGTACATGTGGATGTCGAGTCTGCCATCTCACAAACAACCGGAAAGTTGTGCCTTAGCTGCCAGGCTGATAATCAACCCGTTAGGCACACGTACGAGGCGAACTGAGGGCAGATTTGACAGCACCGGCCAGTTTTGTTTGGTCGATGCTGTGCCCCGTCCGAGGGCGCTAAGGACGACCTCAGCTGTCGAGACTGATCAGCCCCAATGTCGTGGAGCACATTGTCCATTTGGTCCTTTGGCAGCCGGCCACCACTGTCAGATTTTTTCCACAACTTGGTGGTGTGGTACGTGGTCGCACAGGAAGGCCAATACACTAGGCCTGAAGCAGGCCTTTTCTCACCCAAGCCGGGCGTTGGCCCCTTGTCGGCGACAATCTCTCAGTGAGGGGGTCAGACCACTCAGAGTGAGCCGTCCCGTGCCTGGGGAAGTGGATCTTTCCTGGAAGCGCTCTCAGTGGCGGGTGAGAGGTGAGCATGTGGCACAGCACAGCCAACCGTTCGGCTCCCTTTGAAAAATCTCAACTGAGGGTATTCGATTTTGGCAAACAAAACAGTCAATTTTGAGCCGCACGGTCGCATCGACGATGCACCCTCAGGCCGCTCTTTGATCTGGACCCCAAATTGGGACTTACAGACTGGGTGGGAGCGGCGGCCCGGAGATTACCTATGATCAGCCAGTGATGATCGTGCAGCTGGGCCGCTTAATCGACGTTGACAAATAACTCAGCGTTCGACAAAGCCGATTGCTCATTTTCGAGTTGACGAGACCCAAGACGCACCGCTGATGCCGAAGAAAAAAGCCAGGAGTCGGTCAGTGAAGCAATGTTGACAGATCCTCGGTGAGTATCGGGGTGGGGGAACAGCGACGCTGCCCACCCTGTGAATGGCATGTTGCATTGCAGCAGGCAAACGCACTAGCCGGAACGCGTATGTCAACCTGTCAAGGCCTCTCTTGGTTGCACTGGTCTCTTAGTTCGCTTGAGCAGCGTTGTAGTTGCCTTGTAAGGCGACCGAATTGTCTTGCCTGGAATGGGCGACCCAGTTTGATCGCACTCGCTGGGTGAGCCGTCTCACCCTCCCCTCCCGGCTTGCATTATCTTTTTGCGTCCAGCTTATCAAATCTGACAGCCCTGCCATGACTATTGCGAGCATTAACGAGACTGGAACACTGAATCCTAACAACGCCTGGAAAAAGCAGTGGCTCCTCAGCAGTCTTAATGAGCTCATCTCCAGCAAACAAGCCATTGCGCCTGGATATGGATGAGAACGGTACATGAAATTTGTAACCCAATGATGAGGTTGGTCGTCGCTCATGTTCATGAAAAGTCTCCTACTCATACTCATGGACTCATTGCTCTGGGGGAAGAACGTGGACCCTGCAATTGCTGCATTTCTCATGGGCGTCACAGTGATCCATGAAACAAATTGCAGTGGTGCTGGTGAGTGACGGATTGCCACAGTGGCACTAGACGTGGGAAATGAGGTCAGCATCAAGATAGGAAATGTGAACCGGTGAGTACGTACGCAAAACCACAGTGTCTCAACTGCAACCCTTTGTCGTTTCCGAGGAGTTGTTTGCTGTGCCAAGGCATCTCTCTTGCGACCGATCCCAGAGCCAGCTGAAGAAGGGGGTGGTGCATGAGACGATCCGTTGACATTGTCGCGATCCGAGCCAGGCAATGTTAGGCCTCGCGCCGGCAGATCAGGGTCCACGCTCTTCCACTCGGATATATCCATTCTGGGAGCATTGCGGCCTGAGTAGTGATCATCGATATGGTTGAAGCGCTCGATTCCGTTCTTGAGACCCCTTCCACTTGTCTCTATAATCCGTTTGCAGAAGCCGCACCAGAACCTGCTGTCACAGTCGCGTCCGACTCGGCAATAAATAAGTCTTCTTTCGATCTCAGCTGTATCCGTTATTGCATGCTCTTTTGATATGTGTGCCTTGAACTGTTCGCGACGGTGGCAAGCCTTGCCACAGCTTTCATTTGGGTCGTGTCGGCTTGGCTCGTTGCATTTCCACAACTCGAATTGGCAATGTTGGCTGTTCTCGTGGCGCTTCCAGTCATTCTTGCTACCAAATCGCTTCTTACATTGTGGAAAAGTGCAGCCGTACGGCTTTTCGTGTCTTTTTTTATGCTTCCTGAGGCACGACTTAGCAAGAGATGAGTCGAGCATGGTAGGTTAGACTTACTTGAGCTCACACGGCCTCGGAAAGCTCTTGCCACAGTTCGGCTCGTCGCAAACCACCTGACTATTGTCACTGGCAGCACTGGCAACCGAGTGGCTCTTCAGCAGTGTTCTTTCAGGCTGCCTTGGTTTCTGGTAGCCAAGCTCTTCCAGAAGGTCTGCCAGAGTTCCTTGATGCTCCAAAGCCTTTATCAACTCAGACGCTTGATGTCTGTTGTGAACAATGCTTGAGCCCTCCAAGGATGGCTCTGTCCCAGCCGGATACTCTGTTGGCGTGGCTTTGGCTGCCTCGTCAAGAGCTTGAGGGTCATGGGCACTTGGTGCCGTCACCGTGACTAGGGACACTGCACCTAATGTTTCGCTGCTCTCGGGCCTGTTTGGGTACTCTTGGGCGTCCTCACTCTCTGATTCGCTTGATATCGAATCGCTATCCTCCTGAGCGGCTTGTGTCATGCCGTCAGGGCTTTGTCTGGGATCCTTGACGTCCGTCATTTGTACTTCGACCTGTGTGACAGTATGCACTTGTTCATCGCACACCTCGCTCTCATTCGTGGATTCGTCGTTTATGTAGTCCGATTCAATGAACTGGTCGTCAGAGCTGGAATCATTGACATCCTCTAGGGCTTGTTGCTCTTGTTCTTGTGGCTGCGAGTTTTCGAGTTGAATGGAGGCGCTACTATCTGCTGAGCTGACCGAAGGGATTTGTATAGCAGCTTGAGGAAGTCGGTCCTCAGTGCCATTAGACGTCATCAAGTGAAGCTGCTGGTGTGTGATGTTTGCATCCTGGTACTGGTCCATCTGCTGACTCGAGTACCCTAGATTGCTTGAGTACCTTGGTGCTTCCTCCTGAATCGCTTGCGAATAAACCGACCAGTTGTCGTAATGGTGAGCATCCATGCGCAGATCGTCCCCTACGGATCCCAGGCCAGCAAGATCAGGGCCAGGTGAAGCTGTTTCCCTTTGCGAGGCGATTAGCCATGAAAATGTGAAGAGAGGGGTCCATTTAGTGACTCACTTATACTCATAGTCCTCGAGATCATCATCCCGAGGGATCACACCATGGACCCTCTTCAGATGCTGCCTGAAATTGTCTGCACGAGGCCATTTTTTTTCCTTCTTGCGGCAAGTCGGAATGATGCATCTGTAGCATTTGCCGTTGGCACGAGTCTCGGGGTGGCAGCTTCTCTTATGCCGATCGACGTCGTTCGGTGTGCTGAAGCCTTCGGTACGTGCGCAGCCGGGGACGTCGCAACGGTGAGGCTTCTCGTGTTTTTGCTTGTGCTTCCTTGAGGTTTTCATTAGCATGACGAGATTCCAAGGCAATGTGCGGTTCGAGAGAGAGGACATACTTCAATTCAGACTTCGTCCTGACCTTTTGGTGGCACGTTGGGCAAACCAAACTACCACTTTCTACACCAAAAGGGACTGGAGTCGTCTGAAGAGATGGCTGTACCCAGGACTCTGAAGAGAATGGTGGGCGATCTACTTGGAGGCCAGCCAGATGGCTCGAGATGCTCCCATTCTCACCACTGCGGTCGACATCCCCACAGGTAGATCCGTTGAAGACGCTTTGCGTGGCCCTGCTGTGGTAGCCAGAGTCCGACGGCAAGGCGCCTGGTCCGGTTGTCTCGCATTCAGATGGGACCTGGTTTTCTCGGTAGCCGGAGTAAGCGGGTCCACTCAGGCGGTGGTAATTCAGTTTCCCACCCCGTAAGTCTCCAGATCGGGGCAGTGGTGCAGTTCGTCCCTGAATAGGATCCCATGGTTTCTCCTGGGAGGTGTACCAATCTAGGATTGGGTTGCGGGCGAGTGGGATGCTAGTCGCAGGCCGCACAAAGGTCTCAGGTGATTGAGGGTTCCGACTGATACCTTGTGTCTGCAAATCACCAAGGCTATCGATGAAACCAGGGATCGTGTTGGGCAAAGCTATCCCAGAGCTGCTCAGATCGGGCTCTAGGGGTCGCGGACGCCCGTCTATGTTGGTATTGAACGAGGAGGGAGGGAGGGTTATGAAAGCCTAACCGGGCGGCAGGTTAGAATGGACACAACTACAAGACAACAAGAGTAGACAGCATACCGAAGCTGGACGTGGCTCCGGGATTGGAAATGAAGTTGGCTCGGCCATGATGCTACGATAGCATCAATGTGTGCCCTCAGCGAGAGATAGCGAGAGATGACGTCGCAGAGAAGGCACGTATGCTGGTGCTGTATTGCCTCGAAGCTCTGGCAACTCGGCTTTTCAGACGAACTGGGCCGCTGCTGGGCCGCCAGGGAATGGAATGGGATGCGAACTGCAGGCGTCAAGACCGAGGTGGTCAAGGCAGGTAGATTGATGGATGGACGCCAGCAACCCCAGATAAGTGATTATGGATGGGATGAAAAGGCCGCGAGAGCGTACACGGCGGCGTGCTAGGATTTGGACGAGCAGCATTGGATGCAGGCTATTACCGGCAGGTTGGGAAGCCGTTGATGATGCACATGGGCGAGGGCAAGACAGGGTGGAATGGCACGCCCAGCTTCTGCAAACTGGAGAATGTGGTTCCTCTTGCCTGACGGCGGACCGGGCGGACCAGGCGGACCAGGCGGACCACTGCAGGCGAACCTGCGCGTATGAGGTAGCAGGTAGACCAACCAACTACCTCGTGTGCTGTCTGCACCGCAATGGGATCAATGATCAAGGCCTTCCATATCCCATCTGTTTGCAGGCGATGTCGTTTCCGATGCAAGGGGTATGGTGTAATGTGCGTTGGGCCGGTGCGTGAAGTCACGAGATGACGGCCTGCGTCCTCCGAGCCATCTCGTCAAAGTGAAAAGAGGGAAGGAAAAGCAGGCGGGCTGGAGGCCACGCAGAGGAATGGGAGAGAGGCGTAAGCTGTGGATCGGTGTCAGTGGCAGTGATGAGTGTGAGGGAGGGTCTGTTTCTGCGAGGTATGTAAGGCAACCAAAACCAAGCCACTTTCCGGTCTACCCGTCGCTTGTTCGCCTCACTTTTGCAGTTCTTTGGGGGCGCTCCTTGCCTGATTGCACAGCACCACCTGCAGCCTGCAACCCAATGGGAAGGCGCTGAAGAATCGCAGCACCCAACCAACGAACCAACCAACCAACCCATAGACACAGCCTAGTCCATGCCCGCCCTGCCACTCAGTCCTGCCAAGTCAACAGCAACACAACACGAGAACCGGTGTCTTCTGTGTGTTACCGAGTATCCTTTGGAGAGAATGAAAAGGCAACCAGGTCAAATCACGTGCCCTCACGACAGACTCCAACCTTCATCATACAACATCGGACGTTTGCGACATATAACTCGGCATGACGAAGGCTATTATTTATAAGGGAATTCTGGTCAGTCCAATGCCCAGCTCTGTCACTTCACGATGACCACCATAACAGATCGCATCCGCGGCGGTCTGGGACACCATGAATTACCGACGTCCCTCGTCTCAACTTGACTTGCGAGGGAATATGCCTCTTTTGGACTGCTGTGCAGGTGCCCTCATCCCGCGCGGCCAGGGCGTTAGACCCAACTACTTGTAATTCCCTGTGACCGAGATAAGCGAGCATCTTATTCCAGGTTTGCGGCTCGGCCCTTTCCCGCAGCTATGGACCACAATTCATTCGCCTGTTGATGGCCCTTACGCCCTTACGTCCTTAGGCACCGTCAGGGCTGGTGAAAGTTCTCATGTTCACCTGCCCATGCGCTCACTGCTTTCTGTCCTTCCACCGCACTGCGGACGGAGTCAGAGTCTCTACTAGCTCCCCTCTTGGCCGCATCATTCATTCACACAACCTCACCTGAAACCGTCATACAGCGGCTGGAGTCTTGGGATAATCAACTAACTAGCCGGGGCAAGCGAGCTGCGGCCATGGCTGCCAGCATCTCAACCCGTCGTCCGCCTTATTCGCTTATCGCTCAGAGTGCCCATCCAACCTGTCCTGGGGAGCATCATGGCTGTCACAGAAAGGAGATCCCTTGCGCTGCACCAAGGGACGCAGAGGGCGTTCCCCCGCTTACTGCATCACTTTCAGCCAAGCGGCCGAATGTCCTGCAGCTGTCTTGATTGTGTTTTTCTGGTCAGGCGGCATTGGACAACGTGACCTTGCAGAGAAGTCTCGTCGTGAATCTCTGCGCCCATCTTTGCAGCCTCTGTTTGAGCGGTTTCCCTCGAGGCTTCCAGACTTCAGTCTGCTCGTCACCGCAGACGGTTGCCTTGGACCTTCGGTAGAACAGATGGTACAACTGCCCTTTGCTACAGCTGCAGCCGGCCTGCCAAGGAAGTTTCCGCGGGTAACTCGACATATTGCACCGGTCGACAATCTGGCTAGATTGTATCACTTGTCAAAAGTTCTAGATGATTTAAATCTGCAACATGCCTATAGGAGAATATTCTGGAATGACGGGCACGGAAAGCTGCACTCCCTAATGTGTCCGCATGTTACCCAGAGCACACTGGCGCGATACGCTTTTCTTTGCATCAACCTATCGCTGACGGCCGTCCTTGCGTGGGATGGATCGAGCAACAGATAAAACTGTACCGAAATGTGCTGAAATCCCGCCAGTAGAAGACCACCGAGGTACTCCTTAGCACCCGCTGGATCTCACGGGGCCAGATCGCTGCCACATTACTCTGGTTGTTTGCTTGCCCCCCTTGGCTTGCATGACCTACCATAACCGTCTTGGACTGTGCTGTATGCAGATCAAGTGACGTCTACGGCCTTTCTCAAATAGGAATCCTTGCTGCTGAGATCTGCTCCCAGGAGAGGCGAGGACTTGTTTCATGATAGCCTCTGTACTTGCTTAGTTAACGGTGGATCTTGGTGCAAGTGCTGGCATGTGTGGTTCTGTTGCTCTGGAGTATTACAACAAAATCTTGGATGCCCCACTCTCCGTTGAAATTGTAGTCCTTCAGCGCTTTCCCAGGGGGTTGCGAGGATCGCGCTCATGCCACCTCTGCCTGACGATCCTCATGGGATGCGGTTGTGCCATTCTCTTGCTGCTGCCGTCCCTTCTCAGGCTACCCACCCGGAAGAGCCGAGCACACAAACCTGTGCCGGCATTAGCATTGGCCCACAAGGTGATTATCAAACAACGTGAGATCTGATGAATCGACTGCATGTATGATGGCATGAGGTTCTTATGTGCGAAATCCCGATGCAGTCGCGACGAACGCTAAGCACAGCATCACAGTATACTGCTGCCGTGCTGGCAGAGGCGCGGAAGTTTGCTTGAACATGCCCACCTTCCAGACTCTGAGGCCATATGGCCGGTCTTGGAGGATCGTGGAGCTCTATAAAAGGGACAAGGTTAGTCGGTGAGGCCGAGATGGCCTCTGTGTCTCGTGGTTCACGTTGGAAAATCTTAAATCTCACGAGTGGTCACCATCGCCCAGTCTGGAGACTCCTATCACCTTCAATCACTCAAACACACCAATTTTGAGATTCAATTGCACGGCGAGACACAGAGGCCGTGCTTGATCGTACGTTCCCATACAATTCCCTTTCCCAGCTGCCAGTGCTTCAGGGCACCTCCCAGAAAATTCATATGCTGACAAGTGCTGGCAGAATCAACACCCAATAGATCACCGCCTGGAAAACAAGAAACGCCACAATGTGCGACTGGGAAGAATTCATCTTTGGTTGCTCCTGCTCCTACACCAAGCGCAAGAACTACTGCCATTTCGCCCGCAATGATCCCAATCATCAGTGCTTCGGTGTGCAGGTTCTCAAGAAGGTCTGGGAAGTGCCCGAGATCTGTGAAAAATGCAGCCAGAGGAACAACCGGACGTCTACGCGATCATACCAGCCATATGGACAGGACCACAGTGAGTGTTTTACCGCAATACCCCAGGAACGATTGCGGATATGGTTCAAAAAGCTGATGAGTCTGCACATTTGCAGGTCAACGACGTCGATAAGGAGCCGCACGGGTAAGGGCAGCTGCCCCGGTGATTCCGACGTTGTATTTTTTTTCATTGGTGTGTCGGGGACTGTGGGCAGCACGACCTTTGAGAGACTCTCCTTGGCTTATTGGGTTGCACTCGAGGTCACCTTGGGCCATGTGCAGAGGTTTTTCCTGTCTGCGGATGCCGGTTACGGTCCCGGGGCAGAGTGGCCCCATCAGAATAAGGTTACCTATGGTCACATATCGCGATCTTCTAGCTACGTGTAAATAGGCTTGCCAGCTCCAGCCTAGAGTCTTTCCTCCGCGGTCAATCAAAAGTCTGTCTTACGATGTCGTGGACCATTTGATGGTGCAACAGTCCACTGTGAGAATTCCCCGAGCCACTTCATCTAGAGCTCATGTGACGGTGATATTCCTCTCGACCGGTCAAAGCATAAATGATGTTTGGTAAGACAACGTTTCTGAAATGCTCCGAGCCCTATTCGGTGGCTGTCCATTGCCCAGTACCATTGCGCAGCATGATACTGTCACGGCAGTCTTAAGTAAAGTTCTCAACAGCGGCAAGCTCGTCATGCTGATAGAAGCCAACGATTACGATCATACGCCGGTAGATCAATGCTTCACATGTCATGCGCTGATACAGATCGTTGTGTCCACAGAAGACATTGTAGGACGAACTAAGCCCAGGGTGAGAAAGCTCCGATATCACCATGCCCGGCAGTGCAGCACAGGCAAGGACGACGTTGGCAACCGGTATCTGCATAGTCTTGTGCCCGTGCTAGATCAAGATACAAAGCAAGCGGGAGCCAACTCGAAACGCACGCGGCAACCGGCCCGGCTCGAAACGACAGACTTGTAGAAACGACTGGCAGACGATGTGGCATGTGGCTAACCGCTTTAATAAATCCCAGTCCCCTTGCTGCTAGACCCCTGCTAGAAAGTCTGGTGTATCCCAATGCGCATCCCGTGCGCCCGAGACATCTGCCGGGGCGGCGACGGGGCATCGCATCGCCGGCAAGGCGCACTCGGCTGAGGACACAAAGGAGCCCCAGGGTCCTACCACAAATCGCACTTCGAAGCCGTCACCCTTCTTTCTCACTGGGAGCCGCCCGGCGCGCGCGATGACGCCCCGCGTGCCTAGCTGGAGGACGCGGCGGCCTCGGCAGGCTCCTCGTCGTCGAAATTCGTGGCGCCCTCGACGGTCCCGACGACGTTGTACCTGTTCGAGAAGAACTTGATCCAGTCGTTGAGTGTCCCTTTCTCCTTGTCGCTCAGATCCTTCCACTCTGGCGAGACGTCATCCGGGCTGGTGGAGGTCTTCGCGAGCGCCCTGGAAGCGTCCTTGCCGGCGAAGACTTTACCGGCATTTGCTCGTCAGCACTCATGAAACCGGCTGGTGAGGACAATATTGGCAGAGCAATAATGAGGACGAGTCTGAGGACCACGTGAAGCATGCTTGAGCTTACCGTTGTATGAGTTCCCGGGTTGGTACATCTTGTTGCCGGTCACATCATATACCTTTCCCTGCATCGAGTGAGAACCTGAGCACTAGAACACAGTTTCGTGGCGAAGGGTTCATACCTTGATTGCGACGTAGCATTTTGCTCCCTCCTTGCCTGCGAAAACTAGTCAGCAATCATGGCCTAGGGGAAAGTGAGACCGTCATCCTGCCGAGGATGCAGAACGTATTGATCATGAACACATGGAAGCACTAAGGCAGAGTGAACAAGTCGAACTCAGGCATATGAGTAGACATTGAATTTCAAACTGCAGTTTAATTCTTTCTTACCATCAGCTTTGGCAAGCTCCTCCAGAGAAATAGGGTCGTCCTTGGGAGGGGCCAGATTCACAGGGGTCTTGGGCTTAAAGTCCGGCATTATGTTGATTCGATGGTCTTCTTCTGGTTCACTCGAAAGGCTGTGTTCAGACCTTCTGAGGCACAAGAGCGGCGTCTATGATGTGAATATGGAAAGCAGAAGCTGATTTGAGACACTTTGTCCTGTAAAAAGTGATTCGTGCTTGTTGGATGCTCAAGTTGACGGTGTGTTCGGAGTTCGCTGTTGTGGGGCCTCAATGGCATCTCCCCCGTCGTGAACGGAAGCTTGGGTGGAGTTAACGGAAAGACGAAGCACGCAAGAGACATACTTAGTCAGCGGGCAGGGGTTGCTGTGAATGCACGTCATGGGGAGCTCCAAGAAAAGCTACGCTCGCAGCTACTTCAATTCGTGTTGAAGCTCATTACTGATCTTTGAGCGCCCGACAAATCCGACCACAGGCACTCTCCAACCAGATGCCGAGCCGACCCAATCACGATTCCTGAAGGCTGCGAATCAAAGGGATATTCGACAGTTGGCAATGTCTGCGTTTCGCAGCGCGAAGCTCCCGCGGCGCGAGTTGCTTCGCGCCGTCGTCGAGCCACGGCACTCCCCTTTCCGGGTGAATACGATCAGAACGCTCAGCAGTGTGCGATCTTGCGGGCCTGGCGGCGGACATACCTTGATTCAGACGCCAAATCCTGGTCGCCAAGTGCGATACGTATCTAAGTCGTCCTTCACCCCACCTGGCCGCCTGCCACCAGATGGAAAACAGTCCCAGGCAACGCCCCCGCCGCCTTCACTCGGGCAGATATTGCGTGGTGCATTGCGCCTACCCAATCTATTCCGTGGGCAAAACCTCAAGAACTTATTCCGCCAGAGCCCCGAGGAGCTTGTTCTAGCACTAGCACTGCAAGTTACCCCCTGGCCTTCTACTCTACCGCCCTGCTGACTTTTGAACCAGGCTTGCCGGAGCAGCCGGCGTTATTGGATATGTCGTATATATGTACTTCACCTACTTCTATTCCACGCAATTCACAAAATACCCACCGGAAATCGCGAAGTCCTTGAGACGTGCACTCCACTACAGCAACTATTACGAGGACCCAAAGCTCGCTCTGAAATACTACAAGCTGGCTATCGAACAATGCAATGAGCATGGTCTAGATCCATTCTCAGATGAAGTGGTCGGTATCAAAATTCAGCTCGCTGCTTGGCTCGAGAGGATCAGCAATGTCGAGAATGCGATCCACATTTTGGAGATGGTCTTGACGGAGAACCAGAAATGGCTAAGATTGGCCGAGTCCGAACCTGAGAAGCTCCCCCGGGCACCTCGACCTGGTACGAAAGTTGGAGAAGGCGAGTCAGAGAAGACTATCACACAGGAGGACTTCGACAGTTGGCTCCGCTCGTCGCGTACCAGGATCCTGGGCAAGTCGGTTGGAATTAGCACCAAGCTCGGAGAATTATATGCGCATGAGCAGGTTCTACAACAGGACAAGGCTCATGAGCGCCTGATGTGGGCCGTCGAGACTGCTCTAGGAGAATTCCGTCGAAGATCTACCGAGGGCGTCAAACCCGGCGAAGGACCATGGATGACACCTGAAGAAATCGGCGGCGCACTGGAATCTCTCGCTCACAGCTACGAACGGAAGTCGGAGTTCGACCTCGCACTGCCCTTATTCTTCCAAGCACTCAGGCTCTGCCAAGATCAGTGCCACATGGCTGTCATCATGAACAACCTCGCCGTCACCTTTGCTCAGCATCCGCCCAAGGCACCCTACGAAACACTCGCGGGAGTAGTCCCTGGCGAAGGCGATTCCACCCCAAGACCCAGCTCAGCTGAGCAGTGGACGCGCAAGGATCTTCTGGAGTCAGGACAGAGATGGGCCAAGAACGCCTTACGGCACGCGAAGGAACCTACTGGGGAGAAGCGCACCCCCGAATGCGACGAGGCCTGCGCTGTGGCCCTTGTCAATCTGGGTGAGATTGCAGCCATGGGTGGTGATGTTCAAGAGGCACGTCGACGGTACGAGCAGAGCATCAAGCTCAGCGAAAAGAACGGCTTCGCCGACGGGGCGGCGCAGGCTCAAGCTGGTCTGCAGCGTCTCGCGCAAAAGAGCTCCTGACCTGATAAATAAGACCATGTCCAGGGGGAGTCTTACAATGGCCAAGCTTTGCTCCGACACGCCTTCCCAGAAATCTAACGGCTCGTTGTCAAAGGCAGAGCAGGAGTCACTGACTTTTGCCCGCAACTCGAGCAGCGATGACTTCGAACGCAGTGGTGGCAAATGCAGAGAAAAACCAAATTGCGTGAAACGTTCCATCGCATCTACTGTACGTTGTCGAGCAGGGTGGACATTTGGTATCAGCTACATGCCAGGGTGGATGGCCATCATCTTCAGGCATCCGAATGCTGCTCGAGGCACTCGCATCGCCATCAGACCATTCTGTTCACCGATGCAGGACAGTGAGGTTCACGAAATATCAAGACGAGACACTGGTGCTATTGGCAACCCAATAACGAGCGCAGATTGAGTGTGCGGCTATTTCTATAGGCTCATGCCAGAGACGCAATCGAAGGCCGTGGCGGTCCCCCAGAAGCGCGTATCTTAGACCGACCCAAGATGCCCCAAATAGCACCAAGGAGCTATCACGGGCCTTACTCCCCGAAACTGATCCGCCGGATCACGAACAAGCATCGTACAGTCCAAGCGTGGGAGTGTTAACCACACCGCTGACCTCAGAAGCATTGCATGCATGTCCAGGGTAGCGCACACGTGTTTTCAAGGTTGTGTCCGTCGGCACGGCCGTGGCGACGAATGGCTGCAGTTGTGGCTGCCCTCCTGCAGGCCATTCATCACAAGCCTGGCGGTGGAAGCTTGTGGTACGGTGACCAGCCCAGGTGACGGGCGGGATGGGGCTCTGTGAGGGTGGCATGATATCACCTATTCCCCTACCCCGGAGCCCTGGACTCGGTACGGGTACCCGCTTTAGGGGTCCTATTGTGGAGGCATCTGGGCCCACGGGATTGGGCTCCTCCGTGCAACGTGTAAAGAGACAGAGAGAAGGAGGAAAAAGAAAAACAGCATTTCGCAAAGTCCTGCGCATGGGCAGGGTGGTGGGCCGATGGGGCCGTTCTTTGGAATCATTTTGCATGTGGTGTAGCGCATCCGCTGCACATTGGCCGCCCGCCCAACGCCAGACTCTGGTTCTCCAATCAAATCGCATCTCAACTCAACTGGGCCCAATCCCACGATCTTCCAGCGGATCTCGTAGTTAATCGTGCAGGTGCTGGCAGCTGCGCAGGGGAGCAATTCCTTCGAGAGCGCGCGTGTTGCGCCATAAACGGTGTCGAGAATAGCTATGCGCTTGATACGACGAGAGGAGGAACACGAAAAGACAGCCATATCGTCGGCGGTCAATGGCCCGGGCCCGTCGGTATCTCTCGCTTCGGCGCCAAAAAGACCAAGTGAACATGATATCACCCACACGAATCCACTTAACCCTTGCTAGCGCTCTTTTGTGATCTTAGACACATCTGGGAGAGGCGGGCAAGCCTCACCACGAGGGTCCCTTCAGTTCACGATATGCTAATAATAGGGAAAAGGGTCCTCACCGTAGGTATCACGCAGCTGTGGATAGGCGTCCCGCTAAGGCACAGATAGAGTGGTCGCCGCTCTCGGGGCCTCGATCCTGACGCCAAAGTTCCCCCATGCAAGCCACCTTCTTTTTAACCCTCTCCCCCTCAGAGCACCCACCTCCCTCCTCACGCTGGCTAGGGCTGAGAAGTCTCACATGTAAAATCCTGGGGCGGGGGAGGCGGAGTTGTCATATCGGGGAGTCGCGCTGTGTCTCGGCTCTGCGCAGGAGGTGGAGGAGGAGGAGGACCGGTCAGCCGCATATGGCGGCGGCGGGAGGCTGATCTGGCGGAGCTGCCAGGTCTGGGACATCCGGGGTAAGCTGGGCTAGATGCCCTGCATTGTGTAACGTAACTTTATTGATGATTCTACCACCAGCAGGCATTATACAGTATCTTGCCAGCAGGGCTGAACAGAGGCTTGAAATGTCTTTCGCTTAGAGAGATCCATGCCAGGCTACTTGTGAAATATGTAGATTGCGATGTGCCCTACGCCATTTTCGTATCTCACAGCATAGAGGCTAGACGGCGGCGTACATGAATCTGGAACAACAGAATATGCATGTCGTTCGAAGACTCATAATCACTCATAATCACATTGGCGCTGGACATACTTCGGGTATCGGCGGGCCAAAATGTATGTAGCCGCGGTCTCAGATCGCTGACCATGGGCAATCGTAAGGTTTTGAGCGAGGAGACAAGGCAAAACTCAATCGCGTATGCACCACCCAGCTGTGCTGCACGCCGCCGATCAGTATATTCCCTAGGGATCCATTCATAAGAGACAGCGGGTTCCAGGGAGGGGGGCAGATCTTCGCGTCCTCGCACGGCATATGGCCGTAAGAAAGCTTGTCCAGAGGGGAACCGCTTCCCCGCTCTCCCTCCCTCTCTCTCGCTCGTATCCGGCGCAAGGAAGGCCTGGTGAGTTTGGATTTTCCGGCGCGGAATGGTGGGAACACAGTGCCCGCTGATCGCCCCTTGATGATTTGGCCATTGGGAGTGGGGGGCAAGGACGAGTATGTGGTCTCGACATGCAGACGAATTCTGACGGCTTGTGAAAGCGCCACACAGTAACACCTCAGTCGAGGGATATCTATTCCTCGAAGCTGAGAGTCCTTTTCAGGTCTTGAGTCCTGAAACTTAACGTCAACCCTCTGGTGGCCGATGCTCGGCTTGTTGACCTGGGGTAATTCTGCCCCTGGATCCTCCCGGATTTAGGGGCCCCATGATGATTCCATATCAGACCGTCAGCTCTAGGGTCGAGCGTCGGGGGCTCGCGGCCGCGTGTCAGATGTAGACCAGATCTATCTTGCATGCTTCAATCTGGAAGGCAGGCATGGCAGTCGGCGGGGTCCGAGGAGTTGTTGGCCCTTGGGTGCTTGGTGGTGGGTGTTGGTGGGAGGGAGGAGGTGCTTGGAGGTGCTCGAATGCTGCTGCCTTCGAGGACGGTGTGGATGACGATAGCTTCGGTTGATACCCTGGGGCGTGCGTGAACCAATTATACAGCTGCCCATATATGGAAGAGCGTGAGCTGTCAGGTGTGGCATAGTGCCCAAAGAGACCTAATGGCCCTGCTGCAAAGCACCCTTTTGAGGATGAGAATGAACGGTGCGTGAGATGGGGAAGATGACTGGTTCGCGCTAGTGTGCCTGGGCATTATCTGTTGCGACTATCGGTGAGGTTTCTGGTCTGGAGGGACCCTGTGAACAGTGTCCCGGGACGAGGATCATCAAGAGCAGCCGCCAAGGTCAATGTGATTTGCCAGAGGCTGTTGTCTGCAGTCTAGAAGGTTGACAGGTCCTTCCAACGGCGGAATCCATCCCCCCCCTCCTATGGCACCAACAGCCTCGCTTGATGCGCGGCGCTGCTGACAGCAGATTTGGGCGGCAGAACAGGAGGACCACCATTGCAACATTGCAGCCTGGCAGAAGATGGAGATGATCATACAGAGAGAGGCCAGCGGGGTTTGCCTTCTCCTTGCGGCGACAGAAAATCTGATAGTCGAGAAGTGATGTTTGAGACGGCAGCAGAGTCAAAGGCCGTGACGATAAAAGACATGCTAGAGCAGGAATGAAGCAACAGTTTGCGATCGGGGCCAAGAAGTCGGGACGGCAGCAGCCGTTGTGAGACTCCCCCTGAGGTGGGGGAGGAACCAATCAGTCGGGTCCTGTCTGTGCTCAGATCGGAAGTGTCGATCAGAAACTTTGTTTTCCTCTCCTCCACGCTGCAGCCAGAGGGTGGGTGGGCAGGTGGGTGGTCCGTGACTTGGACTTGGACGTTCCTACCCTTCCAACGCAAACAAACAACGAACAACACACCACGCGCGACACGACCCACGGTACACATCATCGTTTGACTCACGGTCATTCAGGAACCCGACACATCGTATTACCATAGTCATCATCTTCATACCAACCTTCTTATGGCATTGCCCGTGACGGGACCCACTTTACCCGCCGCCCTGGTCCCAACTGGAGCTTAATTATTCTAATCTTGGAGTTCCTCACATCATTCCTGGCTTGCCTCGTCCTTTTCAGGCCCATTACCTTGCCCCATGAGGGAGAGAGGTCATTCTTCTCGTTGCTGAATTCGGAGCAGCATCTGCAGCGGTTGATTCGCTGCCTAGGGAGCTTAGAAGAGGCCTCAGCCCGATGCGGAAATTTGGGTCGAAGTACAGTCCTTGTTCTGCTGCTTCCCGACGTCGCCATCGCTGGTCTCAACTGCCGCCAAAGGACGGCGATGCTCCCCGGGATTTGTTTCGATCAAGACCTGCTTGGATTACTTCATGGGACACTCCCCTGCCGACCTCAGGAGGCGACCCAAATGAAAAGTTTGCGAGTCAACGGCAGATGAGCTGGACAAGAAGAGTACCGTACCATCGACATCCCGCGTCGACTTGAGGCTCAGGGCATCGCGATCCATGATTGATCCATATTGAATAATGAAATTGCCCCAAGCTCACCGAGCCAGTTCATCAGTAATGCGACCATGGGTCGACAGCCCAGACTAGAGAATGTCGAAGACCGGCTTCAAATGCCGACCTGCCAATCATGCCGGTATGTGCCGTTCGCAGCGCAGATCATACTGCCTACGGAGAGCCTGACATTCCTCGATTGCGACATCGAGGACATCTTCACCCAAAGTGTCGGGTCACGATCTACCAAAGCGGGACCCACCTTGAGGCTGCTTGGGTATTCTCCGCGGTTAACAGGGCCACGGCTCCCACGTGCCATGCCTTTTTGGGCCTGCGATATCGCGTATCCGGGCGGCTGGAAACGAGGCACAGCCCGAAAAGAAGGGTCGTGAGCATCGCGTACGCATCCTCATCCGAGCCTGGCGCTATCACAAGATCCACGTGGAATCAACCATCCGGGTATTCATCGACGAGCATCACTTGGGACGCCGACCCGGCGTCAACGAGTGGGTATCTGTTGCATGCCAAGAATCCCATGGAGGGAAGATCTCCTCGCTCCACCACTATTAAGTTGAACGCACGGCTGCAATAAGAAGAAAGTAGCGGAGAGACATATGTTGCATGTCTCGGCGACGCAGGAGACAGGACGGAGTGACCGTCGAATGGCGGCCCAAGGAGTCAGATTCCCACCGTGCGCGGGTCAAGCCCTACAGACTGTGCATGTCAAGGCCCCTGGCCCGACACCCTTGTCAGAACCGTCAGACGTCTTCCCAGCCTGGGCGCAGTAGCAAGGCACCCCACTCTCCTCACCTCGTACATAGTACCGTCCTCCAGGACACGGTCGTCTTCGGTATCCTGGGCACCCATGGACATCCCACGACCAGGCTGGCTCGAGTGTGGGCTTTCCGAGATGCCGACATTTCAGCTAATTACGCCTTGCAGCTACCATGCATGGGCGTCTCTTGGAGAAGTGCGCAAGTAACGTCTCGGATGCTCCTCCCAGAACAGGACGGAATGGGGCCCTTCGAGCTGGGTTCCGTCAAGACGTTCCATTTTCTGCACGAGCCGACCAAATCCAGCCGCCTCCATATCCTCGCGGCGCGAATGCAGTCCATGCCAATGTTCAAGGCTGACGGGCCCACAAGGAGCGGCAAGCACCACGCGCACGGCTCTGCCACGAGAAGTAGTAAGATTCTTCGCCCTGGTCAAGCATAGACTGACAAGACTGCACCAAGTGGAGGCACTGTGTCGGCAAATGTACATAGGTCATGTACCCGTGCTGCTCCAGGCTCACCCTTCCCAGCCCTATCTCGGCCATGGGCGAGGGCTCAGGAATGGCCACTGTGTCACACCAAACATGGGGATGCTGGGTGCACGGCTCTGGCAGACCCATGGCCAGCAGACGGGCCACAATATCGAGGTATTAGTGACACCGCAAGTTCAGTGTCGTTTTCTCCCTCCGTGATGGCAGGCCAGGCCACCGATGTAACCAGAGCGGCATGGTGAAGTCACTGGTGCCAGTGCTCTGGTGTCTATCACACCAGCACAGCAGTGATTCTCTCTTGCCTCAGTTCGCATATGCAAGTCTGCACCAGGCAAAGCTGCAAACCTCCCGCACCCATGGATAGTCCGCTCTCTAGACATCCTTCGACCCTCCCTGGATCCGACCAGCATCTTCTTATAATACAAGCTCGTCGTCCGTCCTCTAGGCCCAGCCTGGCCCTCCCTCCACCACATCTCTCTCACCACACATCTATAATCTACTGTGATATTTATAACACACCGCACTAGCCCACAGCCTTCTCACTCTCCACATCATATATCATGGAGGACGTCAGCCTATTCCTTGACGCCCCGTCGCCATCGCATTCTTACCTTTACACTTTCAGCGACAGAGACCAATTTCTCGACGCCAGCCGCTCAGAGACACAAAGCTCTGCGACCTCTCCAGTACGTCTGCTTACCCATGTTCCAGCTCGGCCCCAACGCTGATCTCATGCAGTACGACATGTCCTTTTCTCGGGAATTTTCAGGCTCAGATACAATGCCGAGCCCGGACGTGGAAGGGGAGGAAGGAAGTCTATCACCACACGACCAAACATCAGCCGCCAAGCCCGCTGCGAAGAGAAAGCGAGAAAACAGATACAAGAACGCACCACCCTCAGTCTTATCGGTAAGTACCCGGTAGCAAAGCACGAGGCGCCACTATCACACATCGCCACCACCGCACCCCCCACACAAACTCCGCAGTCGAAGGTCTCTTACTGATGCAAGTCCGCCCCGAACAGCGCCGCCGAGCACAAAACCGCGCCTCGCAAAGGGCCTACCGAGAGCGGAAGGACCAGCGGATCAAGGACCTGGAGCAGATGCTCAACGACGCCAAGGCGCGCAACGACGTCCTCAGCCAGGCGTACGCCGACCTGCACGCCGAATACCTCAAGCTCAAGGCCTCCACGGTCAGCGAGCAGCAGATCCCCACGTCGTACCCGGCAGCGGGTGGCCCGCCGCCAGGCCACCTCGGGGCCTACGTGGACCCGTCAATGTCGGCCATGCACGTCGGCAACGACCTGGACGCGTACCTTTACCCCGAGGTGGGGACCTTCTCCATGTGAGGGCTTTGAGCTCCCCTCGGACAAGGCGCGACATACCGTCTATGCTGCTTTGAATTGGGATTTTTGTACAAGGAGTTTTGGAAGACACATTGACTGCGGCCCAGGGCGATTAGCGAGGCGAGGTGGCTCATACTTTTTTTCCTGTCTTCCCCACGCCTCCTCGCGTTTTCGCGGTGGGCTGGCAGGGTCACCGTTGCATTTGGGGCTTGATGCGGCTGGGCTGAATCTCGCAGCCACAAGTCTGATCATTCGTCCGCTGCACGGCGGAACCACGCACACACACACATAGGCTGGAGTATTTTTGAGGGGCGCGTCAGGCGCAGAAAAGAACAGGGAGGGACCTCGGTTTGTGAACAGAAAGGCGAATAAAGGCGAATGAATGCTCGGCGTTCGAGGCGACGGTTTCCTTTTTACACACTTTCTTTCCTCGGGATTTGGGAGTTCAGGTTTTTTTTCCCTTCTTCTTCTTCTTCTGCTGCCGGGTTTGCTTGTGGGAGTTAATTGGGCAAGGCAAGAGTTTGCGAGGGCCGATTGGGCCGCGATGATTCGAGGAATTCTCCTGGGGCCCACGGACATGCTCAAGGCTCCGGGGTACATTCCTTTTGAACAACCCCAAAGTGCTCACGTAGTACGAACGGCTCAGGCGTCTCCGTTGACTCGACACTTAATCAATCGCTTGATACCCTGCGTGGTTCACTAGTGAATTGTCCTGTTGTGATCTCTTGGCCCACAGAAACCTAGTGGGTTTTCTCAAGAACGAACAGGATGTTTGCATCCGTTACCAGAGGCACCCGACAGCCTGACCCTTGTTTTTACCCCCTAGGTACCAATGCCTAAAATGTCTGACTGTGCACCATTGGACACTTTTCTCGGTTTGTACCAGAGACATTGGTTTCCCCATTCTGTGTACTCTGCTAATCCCTCCCGCATTGGGGGTTCCAAGAAAGGCGTACATGCGGGTCGTATGGTGGTTGAGCCGCACCATAGTTTATCCAGCTTTAGCTTTGGCGGCACCGGCATGCAGCCACGACGTGTGTCCGTATGCTACGAGAGATTCATTGGAACATCTATGTTTCCATGTCAATTCCTCGGACCAGCACCATAGGATTGCTTCCAAGGGAAACGGAATATGACGCAAGCCCCGTTTGTATAGGTGTTGACCATCCAACAAGGCACACACGTACGACCCTGGGCGCAATATGGCCTCTATCTGGCAGCACCCTATATGTGTTATTCTACCATATTGGAAATCTGGTCCCATTAATCGACTGTGGTGTCAGGAACAATATTCCTGCTATGATTCTGTTCGTGCTTTCATCATTATACGCGGTGAACTATCCTTCGTGGTGACGTTCTAGGCATCCTTGCCGTCTAGAGATTCTGTTGTGGTAGTGAACGTTAATCTCGAATCATTATCATTATTAAGTTAGCACATCGATAGCCAACAGCCTCTAGTAAATGAATAG
This sequence comes from Diaporthe citriasiana, assembly GCA_014872975.1. Classification (NCBI taxonomy): domain Eukaryota; kingdom Fungi; phylum Ascomycota; class Sordariomycetes; order Diaporthales; family Diaporthaceae; genus Diaporthe; species Diaporthe citriasiana. The sequence goes on along the minus strand of JADAZS010000013.1, from coordinate 178,777 downwards.
TCTTCTCCGGGCGATGATCGAAGGGCAGGTTCCCCAAACAGCAGACCCTATCTTGAGTTTCTGAAGGTCGTGTCCTCAGTCTCCGTAAGTCTCAGCCATTGATAACTGATTTTGTTTTGTTTTTAATTCAGTTTTCTGAACGAAGCCTGCGAATGTGATCTATGACGTTATCTTCCTTCGTTCAGAGCTTAGTGGTGCTCTCTCTGCGTATCGTGTTCGTGACTTATGCAGCTAGTACGGTATGAAACCTAATGGGCCTAAACCTTCTCTAGTCTGTTACTATAGAGTATCGCAATTGATGATTTTGTTTACCTGCGTGTTAGTTTACATTGTATGTCGCTGGAACGTGTCGTCTTACGTACCAGCCCTCCTCTTCGTTACTGAGGATCCGTAGACAAGCTTTCTACCAGACGGATGGCAACACGATGAAATGACAGTCCATGGTTGTATCCTAGACAATATAACAAATTTTTTAGGAGTAGTTCTCGTCGAGGCCCAGGAATTTTAGACAAGCAGGTTCACATTCTATGACAACGACAGGCGACTTCTGAGACATAGATCGAGCTGACAAGGGATTCCCCAGGAGAACTTAACGGCTAAGGACGGCCAATTGAGAATGTAAGTGGCCAAAGCTTATGTATTATGCGCTCTTGAAAGCCGCTAGGCTCCTTTGACTGCGAATTACAACCTGGAGTCTTACTCAGCCCAAGACATCTCCGCGCCGCCGGCCCGTATATCTCGGCATTGTACACCCGAGAGTCTGAGCGGAGCTTTCTCCTGCACTTTCAATAGTATTGATCCCTGTCATATAGCTTGATGTGGAGGAACGAGACCGGCCTTACGGAGTTCGGGGCGCGCAGTGCTGCTTGGCGACACTGACCGACACAAGAATGTGCCGGTTCATACAAGTCTGATTATCATAGCTAAGAATCAATCTCCCCTATGGCCGTTCGAGAGATCAATATGCTAGAACTGTATCAAATTCCTCAAGAAGACGTTGGGGTATCTTGCCTTGCAGCATGGGACACTCCGAAAGAGTTTCGCCGACAGCGCCCTGACGGCCAAGCAAAAGTCATATATCTTTTCACGTATACGTCAAACTGCTTTCAACATTGCTACATGTTCTGCTAAGAACCCTCATCTCCCGCAGCAAAATCATGTCGAGGATTTCGAAATGGCATCGACGGTACTTGAGACACACTGTTGAACGAAGCTGAGGCTTCGCCAAATTATGGACCGCCTAGCTCTTGTCGGAGACACCAGCGAATATATTGATCCAGAGAAAAACTTTAGGGCTTCCAACAAATCGCCCTCCACTGCACGAGACCAATGGTCAACATGAGAAGGCTGCTGGGCTCTGTTTACTGGATACCATCCATCATTTGCACTTAATTCCGTACGACAGCCTCGTAAATTGGAGAAATGTGAGCAGGAATTCAAACAGAAATTTAACCAACTGGCTATTCTGTCCTGGTGGCCGCCTGCATGCATGTGCGTGGCTGCCTGTAGTTATGAATGTCTCTAACAGTATGACACATTAGCTTGCTCCTTTCGCTATCTGGGTTGGGACTCAGATACTTCTTCAAACCTGGGAAATAACGACGTGCCTGGCAATTAAATACTCTCAGCTAACGAAATGGAGAATACTATATCAGTGATTGAGGATGGCAATACCCCTGCCATCGATAGTGCCCTTCCAGCTGCTCTTACACCAAGGGACCTGCTAGATCGACAGTTTGGAAGCAATGACTGGCGGTCAAACTATCTCAGATGGTCCATGTATCATGGGGGTCGTCTATGCCGTCCACTAATTACCATACCGACACATGTAAGAACTGTGGAGGTCAGTACTCTTGGCTTTGTGGACCAAGAGATGAGAGGAGGCATTGAGGATAGTTGCTATACAGACAGGCCTAAGGCTGAGTGAGTGGCGCAAGTCGTAGGACAAGAAGCACGATGAGAAGAGGTGCGATGAGAAGAAGCAATATTCGTCCCCGCCCAAGCCCACTCGCTCGGTCAAGAAGGCGAAGAAGGACGCTTCGCCATCCCGGTTGTGCCACGCAGAAGGTACGGAGGTACCTATCTCGGAGGGTTGAACACACTACATTCTATCGAGACGTTTAGTATGGCTCTAGGGGTTCTTTGTTAGTATGATGCACTGCAGTTGGAGATAGGAGTGCAACTTGAATATTGCCCGCTATTATTTCAGGTTGTGCTTTTATGCTTTGTGACCCCGTTCAGTGAGATGCGTCTTACTTTCCCCCCTTCTCTTTCTCCTTTCTGCTCCGCTGTCTCTGCTCCGCCGTCAAGGCGACAAGGAACAAATTGAGAGTCGGCGCCGAGTATTGTTTGCCTCAAACGCCTAGTTTGGCTTCGTGGCTCCTCGTGCCACAGCTCAAGCCGCACAAACAACCTCTGAATGTTTGGCACACTTGCATAGCAACTATCAGCACGCATCACATACATTGTGACAGAGGCACAGCAACGTTTTCAAAAAATACGGGAAGTCATTACGGAGCTCTGGGGGGCTTGCTTACTTTCTATTTGCTAATCCTATAGGCGGCTGTCCTAACAAGAGGTTATGTCACAAGAGGCTACCTAGTAGTGAGCAGCCCGGGTTGTTATCCACTAAGTAGAGGGTGAAACGACGTAGCGGAAACCAGAGCAAAGCTTATTAATATCTGAGATTGAAATTATTTTCCGAGTTCAAGCCGTTCTGATGAGCTGAAAGTAAGGCATAATAATGTAGCAAAAAGACGAAGCTCGAGTGTGGAGACATTTTAATGCTGCTGTGTATTGAGGTAGAGAAGTCGACAAGGATGGTCTTCTCAATATGTTCGGAAATAAAAACCATGGGAGTAAACACTGAGACTGCAAATTTTCTTATATATCCTTCCGGAGGGGAATAATGGTGATGCAAAGTCACAGGAGTGGTTTGATTACCAGATGTGAAATGAAATCGCGCAGACTTTGCAGATTTTGGTCAACTGGTACTGCCCAGGTGACGAACTTGCGAAGCTGAGACGGTAGGGCAGACTGAATCCCTTGCCCTGCGGTCGTGCATTCAACAGCTTCGGCATGAGCCTCAAGGGATTGCCTCTGAGAATGAAAGGCTTTCAGGTCAGTGGCTGAAAAGGTCAAATGAAGCCAGAGAAGACCTGATACTAGAAAAGAGACGAAGGCAGTTCCGCGAACGGCCATGGCAACTATCAGATCATGTCATCATCAGACCGCGTGGGAGTACGAATATTGAAGACTCATTATGACGGGATGGTCTGCCAGACTGAGTATATGAAACATGCTGTTTCCCGCTTGGCCGTTCGATGAGACGTAGGGGCCAAAACACTTCTCAGGCAATCTTGAAGTCAAAGACTTCCATCTCGATCGAAGAAATGCCATGATTCTGCCTGTCCACTTGGTCTTAGTCACAGCAGCTGATGGACATGGGCCGCTTGGTGGTGTCGAGCGATGGCAGCCCGTCATTCGAGCGCTGAGCACACCAGCTCAGAGCGCCCGAGTGTGGCGATCCAGCGGCGGCTTTCATTTCCAACAGGTGAGTCTGCCCTCTGTCGACGCCACCACTGGTTTCGTCTGTCACACACCATCGCCATCGACCAAGAGCCCAGCTGACAAGAATCTAGGACTCCGGGACCGTTTGGATGAGTCAACAGTGAGATGGCTGGGACCCTCTCTGAGTATAAAAGGCGTCTCCGCTTCACTGAAGATTCTGTGCCGTCCTCCCACATTTCTCCAAAGAAAAATGAGACCATGACAGAAACGGATGCTCCCAGCATTCCGTGTCCGCATATCATTGGTAGCTGGGAGGAGGTCACACAAGCCTCCTCACAGAATACGATCCTTTGCAGAAGAAATATTCCGTCTTTTCCGTTTGGCAATAGAAGAGCTGCTGATTTAGAGATGGTTTGGAGAGTGTCTGTGAGTGTCTCTCCCATCGTTCCTGTTCAAGTAGCTGACATTTTGAGAAGACAGCCACACAATCCCTCGATCTGGGCAATCGGGGGCGGCTTGATCTATACCAATGCTTAAGCTGACATCGCAAGCCGTCGCCCCCAAATCTGGTCTCGCATGGATATAAGCCACTGCATGTGGGTGTAGAACACCACCAATAACCCCATCGACCCCCCACTTTACCATGCATAGGAGCGGCTTGGGCATGTCCGTCATGACTGATTCATTATCTTCCGGGGCGTCGGAGTGCCCATGATGATGTCGCTTACTACGCCCAAAGAGGCATTTGTCTCTCCTAAGATGAGGGGCTTTGCTCTTCTCAAGCGGCGGTCTTGCCTGGGCGCTGAGTGATGCGCAGCGGTATCACGATGGTGTGCTGCCATGAGATGGAGACCGTGTGCCGCCTGTTTGGGGGCGCTCTTCAGCCGGTCATGTTCAGCTTCGCTAATATGGTGCTGGGTCCCCTATTCAGTTTACAAAACGCATCTTCCGAGATAATTATGGAAGTCTGGCCCCCAGAGCTCTCGGGGGGCTGTATCGGAGCCTGACCACAGTTGGCATATTATAACGACTTGACCGACCTCCAATATATTCCAATTCTCGATGGAAGAGTTTCTCCTTACAAGTCTATGAATGCTACACCTTTCGAGTCTTGCTTTTCAAAAGCCTGCTTCTGATGCTGCCTGCTGCTTGCTGGCAGCCGCCGAGACCATCTGGGGCAAGCCGAACAGGCACTGGGTGCACTGCCCAACACGACATCCCCGCCTTGAGGCTCTGCTTCCTAACTCGTATTGCTTGACCGAAGGCAAGAAGAGAGGATACCACTATTGGAACCACGACAAAGGTCCCTCGATGGCTGCGACTTGGAGGTCATCGCCCAAGCACATTGGCATTGCCCCCCTCGTCCTTCCCATGACCCTGCCGGCTCGAAGAGACCGGGCCTTTCCGATGGACCTTGCGCCCTTTGATCTCATATCATGCTGTGCTAACTGTCTTTCCTGGCATAGATTCACGGTTCCTGCCTCCCCGATACTCCCGATCATCCGAAGCAGCACCCTTCCGCGCCCCACTGCGCACCACAACCCTGCCACGATACTCGCAGTCGATAGTCTATATGCCTTTTTTCTACATCTCTGTTTTCGACCCTGCATGATACTATAGTTCTCTGTGTCCCTTCGTAATGCTCACGCTTCATGGTCCCGTGGAGGATTGACTAGGTGCTCCTCAGTCAAGGAGCTGGCCCTTCATGCAGGGCCAGTCCCTTCTGGACTCAGGCAACAACAAGTGTGTCAGGGATATAGCAGTGCATCCAGTAGATGGACGATGCGAGAGATACGACGCCGGTTCCAACCTGGACCTGTCAGCCTTGCGAATCCTGAAGGGTGATGGAATTCGGCAATCGGGTCATCAGACCGACCTCGAAAGCAACGGCCTTTGGAAGTGCAAGGAGCATGGGCCGAATTTATCTATATACTATGGATTGATTCCCTTGGAGATAGTCGCAGAAATATTCAAGCACGTTATCTACTCTCGAGGATCTCGAACGGTTTAGGTACAACCTCGCAACCCCCCACCCTGAGCCTGCGTTCCACAGCCTCGTGCCGGAGAAGTAATCGATCGATTTGCCAGCAAACATGACCGATGAATGTGAAATAGTCGAGAGCCCGAGCGAAACTCTGGAACAAAAGTCGAAATATTCACCCGAGCACGACAAGAGTGGCCAGAACATCCCGAAATGCCCGTATGTTCCATGTACCTAGGTACCCACGCCCGAGTAATGATTGACACACGCACAGGTTCAGGAATCGTGTCTCCGAGCCCTGGCCAAATAGATACCTTAAATACACCCTGATGGAATACTGTCTTTCCCGAAGTGAGCCACACCTCCTTCAGGGCCCTTGGGACTGTCCTCTTCCAAGTTGCAACGAACATTTCAACACAATTCGCGACGTGATCACCCATCTTGAGAATTGCAGGCATCTCAAGCCCACCACAAGACAATATACCTGTCCTTGCTGCCACAAAGGTGCCCAAGTGCCCGCTGCCAGTATAGGCCCCGGACATAAGGCTTTCTTGAAGCTCACGAAGACTTTGGAAAACATTCGGGGACACTGGAGTCCTCGATCTCAACCTTCTTCTGCTGTCGCTTCTCCAACAGCACCCTTTTCATTCAACGCCAGCCTTTCCCAGGTGAAGGATCAAGCTTCATTCATGCCATACGCGGCTGAGAATACCGATTTCAATTCCCAAGAATCCGATCTATACATCGAGCACAACAGTAACGCTGTTCTGGGGAAGCTGAAGACACATGGACCCCCAGCGCAAGCATTCGAGTTATGTTCGAATGATTCCTGCCCGAGTTCTACTACTACGGACTCAGCGTATGGAACTGGATCCAGCAGCACTTTCTCTCCGCAAGGACCCCCATCGGCCACTTCGACGTCTCAGCCTCCGTTTTCTCCCTGGGAACTCGTACCTGTCGAACTGCCATGCCCTGATGTCCCGAATGTGTTTCCATATGTCAGCAACACGCAAACAACCTCCGACGCTCAACATCTTGGTGGCGTTCCTTACCAGTCGACATTGTCCAAGCTTCCAGGGCATTCCATATCGCAAGACATCACAAACATGCAACTGTATGGGACAGACATGGAGGGGATGAACCATTGCCCGCCGTTGGACAATGACACCAATATCGACCATGCTGAGATCGGGGAGCAACTTCAGAATGCACTCGCAAACGCTATGCAAGACTGGACTTCAGAAGAATCCCCCCTTGCTGACTTCACCGGAATTTTACCTGAAGAGCACTACGTCAGCCCGGGAATCACCGCCGCCACCGATCCCGCCAGTGATCTGGTCTTCCCAACCTACATCAACATGCCCATGACTGACGCACTCCTGACAGGCGAGGACACAACTCACCCCACCAATGGCCAGGGTCTACAGTGTAAATATTGCCAGTGGGAGCCGGACAGGATGGGCAACAGGTCGGACATGGAGCTGAGGCAGGCCGTGAAGAAACACGAGAACCGTAACCACTACCGCCCCAAGTATTATCAGTGCCAATTCTGCAACCAATCCTTCAAGAACCGACCGGACAACGTCAAGCCCCACATCGAAAGGAAACACCCGGAGGAGTTCGCGATGATGTATCAGAATCCCGCACAGGACGGTTCCCAGCGCGACAGGGCTCCTGGGCGTCGGTCACGAAGAGGGGTGAGGGATGCGTCCGGGCCCAACGAGGCTGAGACAACTGCACAGCCGGATAATATGTAGTGCAACACGCATCTTTTTGTGTACCAACCGGGCTGTGGTGCTCCTGGGTGCTCGGGGAGGATCGCTTGGCTCTTGACGACATCACGATTTATGGCTATCTATCTCCTTGGTTGACTATTTCGTTGTGTTATGCTGGATCATTTCAACTTATACACGTCTTCCTAGTCTTTCATAGCTCCTAATTCACAATTGTCAAGCAATTCCACTGGGGTTTCTTGTTGCTTACCGAGTTGGGCAGGTAAGCAAGCAGGCTGCTGTTTGCAAACGCCACTCCCCGTCAATTTTCTTGTATCCGTACCATTAAGGCCGACCCCAAGCAAAAGTAAACTGGCCCATGTGTAGCTGGTGAAGTGTTGTTCGCCATGACATCGTAGAGGGAAAGTCACCATCGTTGCGCTCTGTCAATATATACCAGGACCCGGACAACGTGAAGACCAAGAGGAGCTCGTAAGGGATCGGCTTTAGTCGTAGATGATATTCGAGGTTCCAGTCTCGTGCGCAACCATCAGCTATGGCTAAGAAAAAGGGTTGGAATGAGAGGTTGGGAGTTTGAATCTGCCTAATGTGAGGTTTCGTATGAGCTGCTTGTAACCTTGGAATTGTTTGAGCAAATGAATTAGAAACGATTTATTTCCGAGATAGATTTCCAAGAAATTATGTGGTGAAAAAAAGTGTTCATACCAGACCATTGTTGCTTCTGCATAGTCGTTCGGATCCGTGGCGGCGTGTTGAATAGAAGAGAAATTTGGATGCTCCAATAAGCCACAGCGACGTGAATGTGTGCTCCTGAGTTGAAGGGTATACGAATACCCGGTAGTAATCACTCTGCTCCGTACAGCAGCACAAGTGTGAAGATTTGAGGTGAGATTCAGAGGAAAGGAGAAATTTGAACGGTCTTTCCGAGCCAACTGGGTCCTACGTTTAGTTCAACGACTTCATCGTAACCTATCAGACGTGAAGCTGAGACGGGAATTAGGCCATGGGCGAGTGGACTCGCTCTGTGTCGCCTGTTCCCAAATCAGACAAAGTTGCGATGTGTTTGAAGTCCCCTGAATATTTGTGTACAGACGCACTCGTCCTGATGCTCTCGAGCCGCCCGATCATGCCTGCTTCTAGATTCAACAGGCGAACCCCAATCAATCATGTACAATGCATGATGCCCTCCCTGACACAAGAACTAGCGGCATGACTCCAGCAGCAGCCTCAGGAGAAGGAAAACTCTGCCTTGGGGGCCGTAACCTGCGCCTCAAACATGTTCGGTGAGTGCTGTTTTGTTTTGGACGCATCGAAACGCCGAGGGGCCCCAGGTTGAAAGATACAACCCCGTCCCCGGTCCACGAATCAGCGGCCCCACCCTGAATCAACCCTTTCGACTAGTCCAGACGACTCAGCCATTCAGCAGGGGAAGAATTACCGGATTAAGTGAACCTTGCACTGGGCTCCTGGATCTTGAGGCTCAGGTTGAGACGATGACAAAGAGGAGGGCCGGAAACCACGTCGTCGAGATCGCGTACGGCAGACGGGACGATGTAGAAACAACGCACGGGGCGGCGTTGAGCCCACCCGGGTTACATTGTTCCCGCTGCTACGGAGTTATGCCATCCATATTGTTTGCTGAGACGAGAGAAGAGTCGGGATGAAGTTGCTGAAGACGCTGGTGATTTGGCACAGAGAGCGCCGTGGAGAGGTGATCAGCAGTGGCCAAGCCTCTCGACATGTCTTGGTAGACGCTTGATCAGTCTTGGGTCGCCTCTGACATTGCTGGGCGCGCGTGGTACTTGGGACGTAGGCCGGGACGTAGGCCAGTGTGCACAGGCATGTCCAGCCGGGGGAATATGGAAGCAGGAGGCTCCTTGTTTCCAATCCCGATTACGATTGCACTGACGAGATTCAAACGTCCATCTCGGCGGCAAACACTGATCCGCAGGTCAGGTAACTGCGGGGAAGTGCACATCTAACTGCAGGCTGTGCGAAATCATATGCAGGCGCGCCTCTTGAAGTTCCCATGTGACCAGAATGTGTGATGAGATGAGTTCCGGATATCGAAGGTAGCGGTGCTTAAGCTTGTCTTGCCGTGCGCTTAATTTGTGATTAGGCACAGCATATGCAGTGAGTGTGGCGCCGTGTCTTCTTTGCGTTGGGTTGCTTCGCGCTTTTCAACACAGGATCTGTCATTTGGTGTGGTGTCAAGAGATGATTCATGGCTGGTGGCGAGGAAGCGAGCTAGTCGCGAGCCGCAGACGGGGGGCTACAAGTGCGTGACGAGGAGGCGGCAGCGAGTATCCAGGCAAAAGGAGTAGTGTTCAGGCATAGGCGCCATGTTGCAGGAGACGTGACCGGCGGTGTTTGACATGATCTGCTCGACCCCTGGCAGATCAGGGTCGGTTGCTGTTTGGGTTTGGGTTAGGCGACGAGCCGAGTGGGCAGCCGCAAGCCTTCCTTGCCTGCTGCCTGCTTGTGTTCCTAGCTTGGTGGGTAGGAAGGCACTAAGGCCATATGCAGGCAAGGCTGGATACACAATACTGTAGAGCAGGAGGGAAGCAGCAGGAGGAAGAAGAGCCGGCTCTGCGCCCCACTGGCCCCGGCCCTTCCTTCCCTTGCCATGTACCCCTGTAACCCCCGTCTCTGTGGAGTGAATCCCAGTGCGGCTCAAATGCTTAAACAGACCTCGTTTCACCTGATCAGCAAATCGCAAGCGCTCTTTGACCCCCCTCACTCCGTATCTAGGATGTGTTCTCAAAACATGACCGTCCTTGACCCTGGACAAAATGTTCCTGACCAGCAGTTGCTCCCTCCCATGCTCCTTGCAACCAAACACCTTGCCCCTGGGATCGTACCCTAATCTGCCTTGCATGACGAGCCGGCAGCCCCTACAGCACGCGCCGATCTTCCCTGCCTCTTCCCGAGCCTAGTGACGACAGGCCTTACCCCTTTACGCAGCCGGGAGATGCACGCACCAAACAACCTGTTCCCCAACAGACAGCCAATCGCAACGAGCTGTTCCCTTGCGGCGTGTATCTGCAGCCACTCCCGTCACCTGCAGGCATGGCGGACTGGGCCTCTCCCGGCTCTGCGTCCGGGCTAACAACCACACTGCCTCAACTCCATCGTCGGATCATTGCTTCACCTGATCTCTGAGAATCCATAGCACGTCGAGTCCGAACTCTCTGCATGGCAACTTGGCGCCCAGAGTACCAAGCCTGTCAAACATCGCCAAGATGCAAGCCAAGCTGTACCAAGGCGGTTGGCATCCGAAATCTCTATAAGATTCACGGGCCATGGCCTCCTACCGATCCAGTTTTTCTTTCTCATCATCATCAGCAGCTTCATCGGTCGTCTAATCAGTCTCTCTCACATCATCAGCCCTTCTTTGCACCAGAGCCCGGAGCTCCTCAAGTTTTTACAGTCTTCTTCACTTCAGCCCATCTCTTTCGCCCTATAATATACAAACAGCTCTTTTCGAGTCTTAAAACATCCAACCACAAAAACCGACAAAATGCAGTACTCAAGCGCCATCCTCATCGCGGCCTACGCTGCCACCAATGTCTTCGCCCACGGTGTCGTCTCCGCCGTCCAGGGTGCCAACGGTGTGACCCTGCCCGGTCTCTCGGTCGCTGACGGCACTCCCCGTGACTGCGCCTCTCCCCGATGTGGCTCTGAGGCCGACACCTCCATCATCCGTGACAAGGAGCTCGGCACCTCCAAGGCCACTGCTCTGGGCCGCACCAACGGAGGTGGCCCCGTCGATGCCTCCAAGATGGTGAGCCTCTTCATGGACGGCGCCGGTGGCAACAGCTCTTCCGTCAAGGCCGCCCGTGCCATCCACGAGGCCGCCCTTGCCCGCCGCGCCAACCTGCCCCGTGCTGCCAACGGTGGTACCAAGACCCCCAAGGGCACCCAGGAGACCGCTGTCAAGGCCGCCACTGGTATGGCCGCCTCTCAAGGTCTGCCCACCACCCAGGATGATGGCACCCTGCAGATGACCTTCCACCAGGTCAACCAGGACGGTGCCGGTCCCCTGACCGCCTCCATTGATGCCACCTCCGGCGGCACTGACCCCGCTGCCTTCAAGGACGCCCAGATGACCCAGGACGTTCCCGGCATCGGCATCGGTGGTCTGTCTGGTGCCTCCACCATGGACTTCCCCATCGCCGTCCAGATGCCCGCTGGCATGACCTGCTCCGGCTCCGTCGGTGGCGCCCAGAACGTCTGCATTGCCCGCATGGCCAACTCCGCCCTCGCCGGACCCTTCGGTGGCTCCGTCGCCTTCACCCAGAGCCCCGCTGCGAAGAAGAGGGCCATCGAGTACAACCTCGCCAAGCGCAGGTTCGCCCGTGCTCTCAAGACTGAGGAGTAAATCGGCATCTAGTATGCCAGAGCCCAAAAAGTGTTGAAGCACACACGATACCCTGGTCAATTTGGATGAGGGGGCTGGTTGAGCACTATAGGAGGCGCAGCTGATCTGGATCAGTCGTCCTCTTGTTTTCTCTATTCATTTCGTTTTGCATTATTATACCACATTCTTTAGTCGCCGGCTGGGAGGAAGCTGTGAACGATAATATGGGGAGCTGTACATAGATAGAAAGCTGTAAATTGATGACATTCATTAAATGTGTTGGCGCCGTTGTGAACATGATATGTGAACGTGCTGATATTGAAGGAAAAGAATTGTTCAGGTCGTCGAGCGCATCGGGAAGGATATTGTCGATTCGGATTCTCATCTTTTTACTGTCGGTTTGGAGCCAGTATAGTGACGCGCAGGGATTCAAACGGTGCCAAGTCAATTCTCATTTTTGCAATGTGTGTTTCTATCGGGACAAGAATATTCAACCGAGGCACAAGGTCGAATAGAGTCCATCCAGTTCCGTATCGTATCTCCAGATGAGTCTAAACGTTGGAATAAGTGTGTAATAGAACTGGTTCGGCGTATTATAAGTCTCCAATACACCTTGTTTGAAAGACAGCCTAGTGCCCACTGTTCAACATGTGGATTTTGTCATCCTTTTCCATATGTGTGTTGCGGGAATAAGGCAGTCATGTGTCAAATAATCTTCACGAGTATCATTTGAAATGACTATGGAGCCCCTGTTGTGTTGAAATTCGAGGACTTGGAGAAGTGCACGATGGTAGCAGAGTTTGTGGGGACGTGCAATGTGTGTAATTCGAAAATGGGGTCAGAGATTGGGGGGGAGGGTACCTCTGATCTGTAGAACCCGTACCCTCCAAGCACCCATGTAGCTTACCTTTCGGTGATACTTGCCCCTGAGCAAGCAGCTGAACAGCTGAGTCCCGTCCGAGTCAGGGTCCACAAGCTAGGTAGTTCAGCAGTTGTGAACCCCGCAATCCGGGAACTGCGCCCGTTCCTCGTATACATACCTACCTTGTGTACGAGCTCAGCCAGGTCAATTGATCCCAAACAAGGAACGGCTACTGTCTTTTGAGTGACTAAATCAACATTATTTGCTTGTGAAATGTTCAAGTGGCTGCCTTGATTGTATGCTGTCTATCTGCAGATCAGCCGAGTGTCCTCGTGGGTGAAGCGAGCGCAGATCAGCCGTTGTACGGATCGCGCCTACGTCACAGCGAAGCTCCCTGCTCATTACCGCAGCTCCTCCACTGCAGCAGACCACGCAAACGGGCTCAGCCACCAGGATAATAATACCTAAAGAGAGCAGTGCAAGCTCCATCCATCATCATCATCATCATCATCACCTCGCCCCAGCTCAACTCGTGACGAAACTCCCTCCCTCTCCCTTCCCCTACCTTCACAAAACACCAATCCAGCACCAAAAACAACCATGGAGACATTCGGATCTCTCAAGCGTCGGACCACCGACCTCATGACCCAGGCCCAGGGCCAAGTGGGCAACATCCCCAGGCCAAACCTCCCCGGCATGCCGGCCATGCCAGCCATGCCAGCCATGCCTGCCATGCCTGCCAACTTCCCCAACCTGTCCGACCTCTCGTCCAGGCTCCCAAAGATGCCAGCCTTCCCGTACGGTGCAGCACACCCGGGCACGCCCACGCAAAAGGCCACATGGGAGCGCATCGACGTTCCCCCAATGCCGCGGTCATCCCACTCTATCAACGTTGTTGCCGGCAGTGCCTACATCTTCGGCGGTGAGATCCGTCCCCGCGAGCCCGTCGACAACGACATGCACATCATCACCCTGCCCTTTAGCAGCGCCGGCGCCGATTACTATGCCGTCAAGCCCAAGGCCGCACCCAAGCAAGAGGTACCCCAGATCCCCACTGTCATCGCCCCCAGCGATGACGGCAACGACGATAGCAAGGAGAAGGACTTGGCTGAGGTCCCCCTCGGCACCTCGGCCGAGGGTTCCGACGACGTTGTGACCGGGTCAGAAAACATCGCCGACGGTCCGGACCCCAGCAGCTCCAAAGACAAGGGCCCCGCCCATGCAGACATCGACCGCTCGTCCCTGGGCGACGTGCCCTGCCCCCGTGTTGGACATGCCACAGCTGTCATCGGAAACCGCATTTTCCTCTTTGGTGGCCGCGGTGGACCCGACATGGCGGCGCTGGAGGAGCACGGCCGGGTCTGGGTGTTCGACACCAAGACGCACATGTGGAGCTACCTCGACCCCCTCCTCCCTGCGGCGGGCCCCATATCCCCCGCCTTCGCCGACAAGAGGCACCACTACCCAGCGGCGCGAAGCTATCACTCAGCAGCCGGCGTGGAACAGCCACGGGACTTTGCCACGAGGCGGGATACAAAGGCCGCCACGTGGGCCGAGTGGGCACAGGGTGACAACCCCGCCGTGGGCCAGGTCGCCAACAACAGCCGGGACGAGGACGACGACGGGTACGGCACGCTGATCGTGCACGGCGGGTGCTTCGCCGAGGGCAGGGCCAACGACACCTGGGCCTTCGACGTGCGCTCGAGGGTGTGGCAGGAGCTGCCGACGGCGCCGGGCAAGCCGCGCGGGGGCACGAGCCTCGGCGTCGCGGGGAGCAGGCTCTGGAGGTTCGGCGGCTTCAACGGCGAGGGCGAGGAGGGCGGCCAGCTCGACTACCTCGAGCTCGGCGTCGACACGTTCGAGAACATCAGCAGCGAGCGGGACGTCGTCCTCAGCGCCAGGGGCCAGTGGAAGAGCATCTTCCCGGAGCTCGCGGACAGCCCCGCCGCGCCCCTCGTCGCGGCCGCCGAGGAGAACGCCGCCGCCGGCGAGGACAAGGATGAGGCCGCCAGCGTGCCCCTCAAGGCCGAGGTCAACCCGCACTGGCCCGGCAACCGCAGCGTCGCCGGCATGCAGACCGTCACGATCGGCGGGGTCGGCGGCCGGGAGTACCTGATCCTGCTCCTGGGCGAGCGGGACCCCAGCGACGCGGGCCACGAGGCGGCGGGCAAGTTCTGGGACGACATCTGGGCGTACGAGCTCCCCAGGGCCACCGCCGCCTCGTCCGTCATGGGCATGTTCGGCAGGGGCAGGAGCGGCAGCAAGGGCCAGGAGAGGCCCGTCGAGGGCAAGTGGTTCCGCGTCGAGACGGAGGCGTACGACGACGAGGACGACGCTGCGGCGCAGGGCCCAGGCCCGAGGGGCTGGTTCGCTACGGCCCACATGGGCCAGCTCGAGGAAAGGGGTATTGTTGTCTGGGGCGGCCTGGACGGTGCGAACAAGAGGCTGGGAGACGGCTGGATCCTGAGGCTGGGTGCGGAAAAGAGGGAGCCTTGAACGGTCGAGACTCTTGACGAGTTGTCGACTAATATGATTTGTTTTACCTCGGAACACGAGGTTGGCGTTCATGCATTAACGGACGAGGGTTTCTGGAATCACATGTTTCGAGAGAAAATAGCACTGCTGCCGGGCCAAAATTGTCTCACAAAGGTCTTGATTTGATGCGCAATACAAATTCATATGTACAACCAGCATGGCTCTGCTCTCTTCGACGTCTTTTCCCCGATTCCGCCCATAACTCGCCCATGTATCGTCTGTCTACCAGTCTACTCTCGATCCCGTCAATGTCGATGATGAGACGATCACGTTTCGTGAAGCCAGGCGTTAAAAGAGACCCCCTCACAGCTGACACCGGCGAACTTCTCCCCTCACAGATCCGACCTCGTAACCTCGGCCCCGTAGGGCTCGCTCAGCAGCGTGGTCTGCCCGGCGCTGTTCTCGCACGTCTGGCGGCCGCTCATGGGGCCCGGCTTGGGGATCTTGCTCACGTCGCCCGCGCTCTCCCTCAGCGCGGTCAGCAGGGACTTTGTGGTCTCGGGCGTCAGGTCCTCGTAGTAGTCGTCGTTGATCTGCACCATAGGCGCGTTGACGCACGCGCCCAGGCACTCGACCTCGATGAAGGTGAAGAGCCCGTCCGCCGTCGTCTGGCCCGCCTTGATGCCCAGGCTCTCCTCGATCGTCTTGACGATCGAGTCGGAGCCGCAGCCGCCGAGCTGGCAGGGTGTCTGTGGGTTCCAAAGTCAGCTTTGCTGTTCTCTGTCCTTCCCGCGGATTCCTTCTTTATGATCTGGCGGCTTGGTCCCCTCTCTTTCTTGTAATCATCTCTTTCGTGCCCCAATGATTGCTTGTGCCCGGGGATAGAATGACAGCGGGCTTACCGTGGTGCAGGCCTGGATAAAGAACTTGCCAACAGGCGTCCTGTTGTACATGGTGTAGAAGGAGGCGACCTCGTAGACTCGCATGGGGGGCATCTCAAGGATGCGGGCGACCTCGTTCATGACGCTGATGCTGGTAAAGCCATGCTGGCGCTGGCCGAGGTCCAGCAGCGGCATGACTGCTGCCTTCTTGTATTGTGGTGGGTACCGCTTGAGGATCTCGGCGATGACGGCTTCATTCTTGGCGGTGAATTTGAAAGGGATGCTGGGGTTGTTGTCGGGTGTGTTTCGGTGCTGTTGCAGTCGGAGGCCACGTTAGCTTCTCTTTAATATCTCTAGATGGCAGTCCATGAGGCTCCCGCGACGAGGTAAGTGGTGACAAAAGGACAGGACACGACCGAGGTTGTCGAGGGGCACGTACGACCATGAGCGAGTCGCTCGGTCTTGAGGCTGTGACAGAGAGTGCGCGAGTTTGTGGCCTTGCCGAGCTCCGTGCGGAGCGGACAGCCGTTCTGAATACTAGGGGGGCGATTTTGCTTGCCATGGTGGGCTGTGTAGAGATCAATGGCAGGAAGTTGATGATGCTGTCGCCGCCCTGAAAGTGATGCCGTCAAACATTTGGAGCTTCCCGACGGCTCAGACGTAGCTTACCTAATCCAGCTTGCTCAGCCGGGTTTACGGTCACTGTGATTGGTTGGAAGGGCAGCCCATCCCTGTACCGAGGTACCCAGGTACTTTAATGCGATGTTCAGCCAGCTTAATCAGAGTGTGTGGACCGATGGAACTGCAAACCCACCACTACACCCCCCCCCCAAACACCAGCAACACATCACAAAATCTCTTGTATCTCTGTGGTCAATCAATAACAAGCTTAACCAGACCTGCTAGACGATAGGTTCCTATTGACAGTGTTTTAACACTAATAGTTGCTACAACATGAGGGCTGTACGCAGTCTTAAGTGTCAAAAGTCTAGACCTTGTAGCCAGCCTTTTTAAGCACCTTAACTATACTCTGCTAAGCAGTGAGACAAATTGCTAAATCCTTTTAAATGAAAATATATGCAACTAGAATCTCCGTCTATGCCTCTTCCTCTAGAGGTTATATTATTGCCTTGCTAGTTTAGTCTCTGAGAGTTTAGATATATCTTCTTTAGCTGAGAGAGAGTGTGTGCAAACGGCCGCAATTCACTGCTGGCACATTTACTGTGGCACTAGCGCCCACACCCTCAGTATTTAAACCTCGCCCCTACGACCTCTGGAAGAGCTTTCCTTTAGGTAGAAGGTAGCGCCGACTTAGCTTTAATTGACGTATTGAGGACAGCTGCCTTGCCTCTGTATCCCCTCTCGTGACATTAGCTGCTTAGCATGCTGTTCTCCAACTTTGACGAGCAGGACTTCAGAGCATAGAAAACCGTTGTGCCTAATCTCCTATGCTAAGAGGATGGCTCACTGGAGATGTTTAGATTGGCAATCTATATGACGATTTGTTTGTTGCGGTCTGCTCGTACTGGAAAAACAATGTTTTGAAACCATGCTATACGGATTTTCCGGACTCAGGAAACAGCCAGCGGTGTGGCTTTTGTACCACACAAATGTTTCAGTTGACAAGCAGCAACCAACCACCTATTCGCGAAACGTAATACTGGTACTCAGGCTGCTGATAGGTTTTTGAGAAATCTATCCCTAACTAAACTTCTCGCAAACATGCATTCGTAGTTTAGGATGTAGGTCGTACATGATGTCGTCGCCGTCCATCGCCCCCAAGCTCAAAGATGAGAGGCTCAGCTCACATAGTCTGGTAGTTCTGGTAGTACCTAGGTAGAACCCATCTGTCATTTCCCACATCTACTCCTTCTTTTTTACGACCAAGAACGAGCTACACCCGCAGGTCATCGATTTGGAACAGCTGTTCAAGTACCAGCGGATATTGCCGTTGACGACTTCAGCCTCATCCCCCGTACGAAAACATTGAAGTTCCCCTTTCATTTATTTGGGCCCTAAACCGGATTGCAGCTTGAGGTCCGACCAGAATGGCTGCAAACCTGGCATCATCCTCTGTACCAACTACGTTGGACAATACGGCGGAAGGACCACCCTTGCCAGACGGAGAGTCACACGAGCTTGAAAGCCTGCTGTCAGAGGTGACAAGCACGACCAGCGTCGTCAGCCAACAAACTGCAGCTGTGTCCAATACTTCGGGAGCCCCGGGTGGACATGCAGGCACCGATTCGGCACCTACTCAAATTGAGAGTACATCGGGCCAGATGCCTGCCAAAAGCCCATTCTGGCGGCTGTGGGCAATTGAGATGGTGTCGATGGTCACCTGTAGACGTCTCTGCTGTTGTTAGCCGCCGTCGTTGCAATCCTAGCTGCCTTTGACGACGTTCCACAGCCAGGTTGGGGACGTAGAAATTACCATAACGCTCAACTCCCTGTTTGCCATCCTTTCTACCCTCTGTCGCGCTATGTTGATGCTGGTTGTCGCGGAAGGTAGGGCCCACCCCGTCCAGAACAAGGTCTGACAGACAGGCTAACTTCGCGTGATGCCTCGCATAGTTCTCAGCTATTTGAAATGGCGGTGATTCGATGACACACGGCCACTGAGTGACCTCGAAACAATTCATCGGACAAGCGTCGGGCTGTGGGGATCCTGCTGTCTCATGTTCTCTAGGATTCGGCAGTGAGTGACCGAGCCCGCTGATTATGGCGTTCTCCGCGCCCTGATCATGGTCGCAGCACTCCTCGTTATGCTCCTAGCGGCTTTCGGTCCCTTCACCCAGCAGGCCATCCGGTCCATTGTATGCAGTGTACAAGTAGTTGCCAGCAACGACGTCTCAATTCCGGTAGCCCACTATCTAGATTCACCGGACGACGCCCAGGTTACCGAGAAATTCTTTTCAGGTGCGGTGGACTTCCGGTTGGGGAACTCAATGAAAAGTACCGTTCTCGAGGCGCTGGCCGCAAAAGACGACGGTACGAACAAATTGGACTTCTCTTGCCCAACCGGAGACTGCACTTTCAAACTCGATCCAAGGGGCAGCGCCTATTCCTCCATTGGACTCTGCAAGGAGTGCGTTGATATTACCTCACTCGTCCGGGAATGGCCAGGCCAGAATGAGACCACCGTGCAAGATTATGGACTGAATCTCACCATCAAGGGCATGATTAGTGCGTAAAGGTCTGTTATCACGGGCACAACCGGATGCTGGTCTAACTAGTATAACGTCACAGGATCCAAAGACCAAATTCGGTTCCGGAAGCCAGAACATAACGTACTTGACTTACACTTCGGCCCCATGTACGATAGATGAAACAAACCCTGTTTCTGGAGGTGATGAAACTGGTGGCTTCCTCTACAACTGGAACTGTCCGACGTCGAAATATCCTAGTATTCCTCATATGAACAGCGGGCAAGCTGTACTGGCCGCTAACTGTACCTTTTACCCTTGTATTCGCAGCTACAACGCGCGGATAGAAAACGGAATTCTGAGAGAAACGCCTGTCTCGCATATCAGAATGAAGGTGAACGAAAGCTTGTTTCCGGACCCTGGAGCGCTTTTGGAGCCATGTTTTGTCGACGGACGACCTTACGACCGCTACAATATGTCCCAAGTTCCGAATGTAACAGACCATAATATCACCACACTATGGACACCTCAAGGCACCCTGAAAGCGCCTGCAGAATGCATATATCGAATGTCCTTCAAAATTTCTCAGGCTTTGAGCCAGTACTTCCGTTCAAATCTCTTCGGGAACAACCAGTGCTGGTGGAACCCTCAGATTGGAGGCATCAATCTCCGTTGGGTTGCTTGTCCCAGAGAGGCATGGTGGCTCGATTCACTATTCAATCGGGGCTTCGCCATATTTGAAAGTGCGGACTCTCTCCTGCAGAACATGTCTCTTGCGGTAAGCAATCAGATGCGAGCGCACGGCACCAATGCTGATTGGACAGCACCCGAGTTCGTGTCAGGGACGATATGGAACTCGAATGTCTGCACGCAAGTGGAATGGGCTTGGATCAATGGGATTCCCTTTTGCCCTAGAACTGATGACGCTCGTTTTGCTTGTAGCAGTTATCGTTATGAGCTTGCGGGACCATGGAAGGCAGCCTATCTGGAAGTCTTCCACCCTGCCGCTTGTCTTCCATGGGATTAGGGACCATAAGGAAGCACTAGACGCTTCTGGAACTGTTGTGTCTCATGCAGATTCCACAATAGCAAGACCGGTCGATCTTGCTGGCATGGACAAAATTTCAAAGGGCTTACCTGTACGCTTGTCTACCAAACTTGGCAGCAGTGGGTTTACAGTGGACTAAACAAGTGTGCTACTTAGGAAATCGAGCAAGACACAGGGAGGGAAGCCATAGAATCAACATAGAAAAGGACGATGTGCAAGGCACGCATAATTGGGAACTCTGAATACACGTCTGTGCCATCAGGGCTAACATGGAAATTGCTGGTCTCGATAGTACTGCAGTTTAGCGGTATAAAGAGAGTGAAGAGTTTGAGTTGTTTCTTTTTGGGGGGGGGGGGGGACGGTGTAGGAACTGTGGCTCCAGCTCCGACACCAGCTGAATTTGAGGAGCCGTAGTCCGGATCTTTCGGCATGTCGAGGAACTTGACGACCTTGGGCATCAAGGGCGACCTAGACTCTCGGAGCCATATTTGCAAGCCGCGCCCCATAGTGAGGCGGTCGTTGCCGATCTCCCCGTAGAGAGATTCCATGTCTCCTCCTCGCAGGCTGAGACGGCCCGGACTGTCATGTCGGGACCTCGCCTACCGCCGGGGGGTCCTCAATATGCCCAGTTTGTTGACTGTACCATCACTCCACAAGGTGAACATTCGTTTTCATGTGCGAGCCAACGTAGTACAACTTTGAGAACCGCACCGGCCACGATTAACGAGACTACGTTGGTGAGGCCGATGGAGATAGGGTAGCTGAGACATGGGCTTCCGAAAACCTCAAGAAGGTTGACCAGACCGGCTCGTTTGTTGCGAAGTATTGCAGATCGTAGATGTTTACCGTTCCTCTTATTGTGAAATGCAAGCGAGCAAGCGAGCAACACCACCTGTTGGTTTGATCCCGTTGACCATCTCAAGAGAACTACCATTCACAGATCCCGCGTTCGAAACAATTAAAAGATCAGCTTAGGGTCTTTGCGTGCGCTATGGATGAACAGGTCAAGCAGTCAATGCTTCGGCTCAATCGAGCTGACTTTGCAGGATGCAACATATTCTCATACCAAGTGAGAATCCAAACGGAGAGAAATCGCGGTCTTGTCCTCCCCCGAGTTGTGTTAATCAAGTACAGTAATACGTATGAGCTGCGCTTTTCTGCGGGCGGGCTCGACTTGCGACCGACTAATCCGCCATTTGACCTCAAGGTCTCGTGTGTCTGAGTTCATATTGCCGGATAGGTGTCAAACGCTTGAGCAGGGATAACAGGTCAATAGGAGTGGCTGACGCGGAGATTTTGCGGATGTGGTCGAGGGAAACTGTACCGCTCTGTTCCAGGATGCATGGGCCATTTGCTTCAGGAACGAGATTTGGCCAATTAGCTGGGGCAGCCTGAGTGAGGAAATCATCTTCGAGCGGCACACCCAGATTGTTTTCCAAAAATGCACCTTCCTAACGGCGATTGGGACTTCGAGTGATTGGAATTTGTTTTTCCGGTGAAGGGAATGAACATAAAGGTAAGACGCCAAGCTATCACAAAGTAGCTTTAATGTTAGGTATTGGGAATTAAATGTTTTCGTATCTAATTATAGTGACGGCTTGATTTTGCTGGATGTGATCTGTGTCGGACTTCATTGGGCTTGTATTATGTACTGTAAATCATAGACAGATGGAGTATCCCAACCTGTTTGGCAGCGCCGAGCACTCAGAGATCCCTTGGAAACCTTCCTGTTGCCTGTGACCTGCGGCAGATTCTCACCCGTTATTCTCAGCTTCAAATGTTTCGAATGGAGTTTCTACTCTTTCATAGTCCAACAACTTCGCCACCTGATGTTATAAGATAGGAGGGGTGACGCCTCTGCCGCTGCGAACATTTCCCAACGTCACTCGTTCCGGAACGAACGGTCGCAGACTCATCAGAGCAATTGTGTCTACCACAGAGGCTCGATCTCGTATTCTCCACGAGGCTGACAAGGACGACAATCTCGGTCCAACGTACCGAATGCTCCGATCTAAATGCGGAGACACCATGTCTCGAAGCGAAGAGGCCTGTGAAGCAAATTGAGGATTACTCGCAATATATGTACTATGTGTGATGATATCATCCCCTGCCGGCGCTTACATCCGATCTCGAGAGGTAACGCAAACCAAATGATCTGGTTCCGCCGAGTGCTGGCGCGCTGGACCTGCTAAGAAGCAGGAGCTGTGAAGGACTGATCATAAGGGCTGCCGCCACAATACCAATGTATAGATGTCAGGCTCGTGAACTGCTTACTATGTAGTGCCCGTCCATGCCCTGGCTTCAGGACACCCTCATGGGTCACGTTTCATATATGACCGGAGCAGAACCGAAACGAGTCCCGTGTTCTAGAAGATTTTAATAGAAACGCCGACAGGTGAGGTGAGACGAACCATGAATTGGAACGAACAGGTCCCATTCTGCACTATCTAAGGCAATGTTCTCGAAACCAAGATCCGGAGTTCGGCATGCATCACAATATGCGACTCTTGTCCCGGGCGGCTGGGGAATGGTATCACGCGGGAACAACGGGAGGCGTCCCGTTGTACATACACATGGGTTATCGCCCCGGCACGTTTTCCGTGACAGATGCAAGAGCGAGTAAAGCTCCTATTGGTCTCATCACCTGGGAAGCCTTTTAATCTGCGATGTGCTAGGCGCACGGCACACGCGTGACCGTGGTCCACCACTGCGGCTAAATTGCCCCGGGTTCCCCCTTTCCCTTTTCGGCCAGCGGAGGACGGCCGCCCCAATATCACTTCGAATTAAGGGAGTGAAACACCAACATAGAGAACGGCTCGCTCTTGGCATACTTTACATTTGATATGTGAGGACTCGCGCGTGTAACATGATTGGTGATGGCCAGGGCACTGGTCGATCATCGCCATACCAGTTCATTTACATCAGCCGTGCCGAGATCTGCCAGAACCAAATATGTAGTTGGTGGAGACTTCTAAGCCTCTCATAATTGCTGGGTGGAAGGCATAGCGTGGCACTCTAGATTAAAGGTTGAGGCTGGTGTCGGCCCGTAGTCAAGGTCTCCGAGAGGTTGATGGGGCTCTTCGCTGCTGATATACAAAAGACGTCTCGTAACCTGCCTGTGTCGGTTGCTTTGAGGCCTAAGCGGTGCAGATCAAAGATTGCTGTCTTCATACACCGACCATAATTCTGTTCGCGAACGAGACTCACAATGAAGCTGTCACTGTTCATCACCTCCGCCATCGCTGCGACCGTTGAGGCGCACGGCATTTTCCAAGTAAGGCCACGCCCACGCCCAACCCTGTAGCTTGTGTGGGCAAGATTAACCGTTGCTGCACAGAAAATCTCGGTCAATGGTAACGCCAAAGGCTCGCTCGAGGGCATGCGAGCGCCGTCGACCAACAACCCGGTGCAAGATGTAACTAGCAGCTCTCTGATCTGTGGCGCGGCTGGCTCCACCTCACAGACGGTCGTCGCAGCGAACGCGGGTGACAAGATCGGAGCATGGTTCCAACACGTTATCGGTGGCGCACAGGGCGCCAACGACCCAGACAACCCGATTGCGGCCAGTCACCATGGCCCAGTGATCGCATACATGGCGAAGGTCGACAACGCGGCGTCATCAAGCCACACGGGGTTGCAGTGGTTCAAGATCGGACAGGACACGTTCGACAGGTCGTCAAAGAAGTGGGGCGTCGGTGAGTGGTCGAGCCCTTTCCTGCTCTGGTAGCCCGGTTGTGCCTGGGCGGTGCGACTGTGAGAATGTGTTTTCTCAAGTGCTGACTGAGCGGTTTCATAGACAACCTCATTGCCAACAATGGGTGGGCGTACTTCAACATCCCTTCCTGCCTTGCACCGGGCCAATACCTCATGCGCGTGGAGATCATCGCGCTCCACTCAGCGTACAGTCGCAACGGCGCTCAGTTCTACTCGTCATGCCTGCAGCTCAACGTCGGTGGTTCCGGTTCGAAGACGCTGACCCCAGCGGTCTCATTCCCATTCTATGGACAGGGCGACCCTGGCATCCAGACCAATATTTACGGCGCCGGAGGTGTGGCAGACAACAACGGCCAGGCCTACCAAGCCCCAGGCCCAGCTGTGGCAACTTGCTGAAGTCGATAAAGAAGCTGAAGCCAGGTTGGTTTCAACAGATGAGGTCGGCCAGAGGTCATGCGGAGGTCATCGCCAGGTCTCATATGGCGGGCCGAGGTTGTCGAGCTGAGACTTATGAGCAGATTTCTTCCTCTGATATAAACACTTCCTTGACAGCCATTGTATATAGGCTGAGTGCCACCCGGCTCTGTCAAACGAATGCAGATGGGGATAGGAATCACGGACAGCAATTCGATCAGTTTGACCTGACTGCCTAGTACCTCAAAGGGATTCTCCAAAGTCGGTGTGTAAG
The DNA here is from genome assembly GCA_014872975.1 of Diaporthe citriasiana. Classification (NCBI taxonomy): domain Eukaryota; kingdom Fungi; phylum Ascomycota; class Sordariomycetes; order Diaporthales; family Diaporthaceae; genus Diaporthe; species Diaporthe citriasiana. Next base: position 154,379 of record JADAZS010000013.1, on the reverse strand, counting down.
CGTCTCGACGGTCGATTGACCAGGGACAGACCCATCTCTATGCACGTACTGTAGGAGTAGGCTGGAGGAGGTGGAGTGCAGCCTATGGACAATGTCCGGAGTAAGAGCGAGGAAAGAAGCCGTGGTATTCCGAGCCAATCCTGCGTGAGGCATTTCTGGGTCTCTCCAGAACTGACATCATCGGGGCACCGGGGGTGGAAAAGGTGTTTTCTGGGGATGGAAAGCGAGCGGGTGAGGCCTTTTCTGTGCATCTGTTCGGCTCGGCCCAAAGCTGCAGGATGGACGTAGGCCGCGTGCAAATCGGACTGACCGCATGGGCGACTAGATCTGCAGGCCCGCCCGGTCTTCGTACGGGAGTCGAGCTGCCCATCACATGGCCGGAGCTATCGGGACGCCACCGCATTTGCAACTGTCTCTGGTGGCACGCGGAGGCAAGACATGGGAAACAAATGACGCATTGAACCAGTTCGAGACTTGGAAATCCAGAGTTTCGAATAGGCTGACTGGTTGATTCTGGGGCAATTGCTGAGATTTTTTGAATGAAAATTGAGAGATGGAGACTGTTTGTTACTGCGATCGGATCGGCCATGGGAAGCCTCGATGATGTTGAAGTGACTAGGGGCAATTAAACGTGCAGTTGCAAGCGCAGTGTCCCTGTCCCTGCCAGCCTGCCTGCAAAAAAAACCGAGCAGGAAGGAATCGACGAACCTGGCTCGCCTGGCCGGCACCTGGCAAGTTATTGCCGCCCCAGCCAATTGCGTCTTGGGTCGGTCATCAGTGGCTCCAACGTTCTATCCACATTGAAAGAGCTGCCCCATCACGCCAATCCTTGCCCGCGGCCATGACCCGCTACCAACAACCCATGACCCATGACCTTGACTTTGACCTGGGGGGGGGGAGCTCAGGCCTCATCTCACCACCTCGCCTGGGCAGACCCTGGGCACCAGCAACCTTTGCAGTTAGCAAACTGTTCCGACATCAGGCTCGAGGGTCCCAATCTCCTGCGAATTGGGCCCTTGTTCAAGTCAGTCAGTCAGTCAGTCACTCCAGCCAGCCAGTCAGTTCTCACTTGAACTTACTCGCGGCAGGGAACCTTAATACACACTGTACATGCACTCGCACGGAAGGACTGCGCGGTAAATATGTGCTGGTGTGTCCTGTGTCGTGTGCCTGTGTGTTTTGTTTGTCGCTTGTGGTCTCTCTGCGATCCGAGTTCCAAGGTCACCCGCCTCGAATCCACCCAGCGATGCCACCCGCGGAGCAACGTCGCCCATCCTGCCATCCAGCGCCCAGGAAGTGCCAGGCTATCTCCGTCCCTGGGGCCTCGCTCGCCCAGCACCGAACCGACCTGACCGACCGGATGGGATCCTTGTAGCCTCGCGCCTTTCGCCCAGGCGAACTCAGTCCCAAAATTCGCGCACTGCTGCTCACAGTTCGCTTGGCCGCTTACCATTATTGCTACTTCCGTAGGTACAGACTTTTAGTACCGCAGCAACGGCGGTGTCGTCCTTGCTAGCCTGGGTACCTGGCCACCTGGGCCCCTGGTAGTCCACGCTCTTCATCTGGCCGAGACTGGACTGATCTGATGTGCCTCGCGCTCCCACCTCCAGGTCTCCCACTGCCACTCACACTCTCACACACAGACACAGACAGACAAGCTTTTCTGTTTGCCGTCGGCCTCGTTAGCCCGACCGCTGATTGGGGGATGGGCCCTTGGGTGTTTCCGCGCTGCTAGGGGTTACCCGTCCTGCAGTTGCCGACATGGGCTTGCCTCTGGTCACTGGTAATCTTGCATACCAGAGACCCAGCAATTAGTCGGTCCCTACATAGACTGGGTACTGCGTACTCCACCCCACTCGGACAGGCCCTGCAAGAGCTAGCTGCTATTTGTTGGTGCTCATGCCCGTCGTCTCTCGGCCTTCGTTGCTTCCATTCCCTTTCCCTTCCCTTCTCCAACTCACTCGACCGTGACAATTATCTGCTTTCGACGGACGTCCTGATTCCCATATCAGTCAATTTCACATCCTCATCACCAGCTCTTGTCACAAGTCCTGTGTTGTTCGCCCAACATCCCTGCCCGTTCCCATCGCATAAAACCCAGCCAAGCTTTCACAGCTCGTGCCGAAGCCGATTTGCCGATAAACAAATCCCATCGTCCGAGTCCCTTCTCACTCAATCCCAACCAAAAGGTACTGTACGAATCTCTCGAATATCCTCCCCGTGCTCCGCAATCGCGCCGCCACCTCGACGACCTGAATTGCTTCAGGTCGAGTCCGCCTCGTGTTATTACGCCCAGGTTGCCGAGCAGCGACCAAGCTACAGCGCGCTCAAATCGGACCCCCCGGTAGCCCACAATGACGGGTGCCAAGGTCCAGGTTTTGGGCGCGTTGACCACCGTCAGCCACGGCCACAGTCGCCAGTCGACCTTCTTGTCGCCTGAGCCTCGCTTGAGCTTCGCTGGGCGCGAGCGGGGCCAATTGCTCTTATCATGACTCGGATTTTCTCCGGCTTGGTGATTCTGCCCAGAACCCACCATCTGCGAGCGAATCCTACAGACAATTGCCGCCGAGTTGTTGCTAACAATTGACTTGTAGGGTCCTTCTCCCACCACAACCACAAAATGCCTGCCATCAACAACGCCCTGGTTGCCCGTGAGGCCATCTCCCACATCACCAAGCGTGAGAACTGGGCTCAGAAAGAAGCTGGTGTCGTCGTCGTCTTCTGCATCGTCTTTGTCGTCGCCGTCGGTGTCATTGGCCTGTTCATCGGCAAGAAGATCTCTGCCGCCCGTGCTAAGAAGCAAGCAATGTCGGGCTAGATTGGTGCGGGTGCTCGAGAGGCAGAGAAAGACTCGACGGTCGGTCACGGTCGACGGGACAATGTATGAATTAATGGAAGGATGATAAATTTGCTCCGTACTACGTAAAGCCATAATGGGGGCTCAGGAGCATGGGACGCAAGGAGGGATGTCACAGGGGACGAGGAGACGATGATACTCCGATGCCAGGGGTTGTTGGCATCATCACGAATAGTTCAGATAAGCATTGAACGCTTCATCTACTACACGCCGGACACTCAATACGATACTATGGTTTAATTGGCATCTGCAACAATTATCAATGACCCAGGAACATGGGTTGCCGCCAACACCAAGTGCTCCCTTCTACAAAGTATGCAAACACAGTGTAAGTGGGTTGACCGCCCTTTTTACGAGACCGCTGAATGCGAACACATGCGATAGTCATCTAAGTTTCTCTCATGCCCATTCGCTAGCAGGACGATGAAGACCATAGTCCTCGGAGATCTGATCCGATAGCGATCTCAACTATGCAAGGAACTCCATCTTCTCGAGGTGGACCAAACCATTCGCGGGCTACGTGATGTCAGCATCAGAACCGCCCCAGCGTGTGGAAGGTCAAGGATGGGGTAGATCATCGGTCTAGGCTGAGTGGAGGACACTCGAAAGGAGGAAACGGGGATAGACCAGACTCACAGGAACAAACTGCCTCAGCCGGACGCCGGCTTCCCTAAACACAGCCGCCGTGTCCGTGTCCATGCTGTACCCATGGGCGTAGACGACCTCGGATATACCAACCTGCGCGATCTTGATGCTGCACGTGAGGCAGGGGCACGTGTCGCAGTAGAGCACGGCGCCCTCGCGGAGCCTGTCGCGCCCAGCCTCGAGCAGCGCGTTCTCCTCGGCGTGGATGCACAGGCACGTGGCAAGGCCGTGGCCGCTCCCCAGGCCCTGGTTGCAGCGGGGGCAGCCGCCCTCGCCGCAGTTGCGGATCCCACGGGGCGTGCCGTTGTAGCCCGTCGAGATGACGCGGCGGTTGTGAGACACCACCACGCACCCGACGCGCCGCTTCATGCAGTTGGACCGCCACGCCGCCAGCGACGCCAGCGTCATGAAGTAGTTGTCCCACCCGGGCCGCAGTCGCTCCGTGCTCAGGAGGTCCAGCTTGCCCAGGTTCACGTACAGGTGCGCCAGCGAGCTCGACGTGTTGAGCAGCCGCACCGTCGCGCTCGAGATGTGCGTCGCCTGCCCTCTCTCCGGGTGGTACAGCTGCGCGTCCGACAACGTCACGAAGTCCTCGAGGGTCTCAGCCGGGTGGACCTGTTGGCTGTCTGGTAGTGACTTGGTGATGGGCTCGGTGGGCTGTTGCTCCGTGCCGGACGCCAGCTCTTGGTTCCTCTTCTGGTAACGCTGCCACCGGACAAGGAGGGGTGCGTCGACGCTGATGAGGAGGAAGAAGGGCCTTCGGCTGTACGCATCGAGGGCGTCTTTGCTCATCACATCCGTCGTCACCCACCGTTCCCGCCACCGTTGGGTCACGTACTCCAATAGCTCATCTGAGGTAGGGAAGACCAGGGCAGTGGTGGATGGCCTCTTCTGGTGAGTATTTGAGACGATAGTTTCTGCTTCTTGGCCGCTTTCTTGCTCTCGAGGCGCCTTGGATGTATTTAGATCGACTGAGACATGCTTAAAGCCATGGTGGTCCACCAAATACCGAGCCACAGTGCCCTTCCCGGAGCAGATACCTGTTGGTCGTGTAAGTCTTTGGCGCAATGAACAATGTCGATGAAAACTCACTGCCGCAGATACCGATCAACATTTTTTAGTGATGGAGGAGGCTTATTCTCTCAAATGTTCTCAAGGCCTCTGAAACCAACCTGGACTTTCCACAAATGAGTTACTGCTTGTGGAAATCCTTTCACCAAATCTTGTCTGCTGCAGACGCGTCTCATGGCCCCTGGCACCCTTGAACGCGTCTGCAGCTTTCAGTGAAGCCCCGGCAAAGCTAAGTATGGGGTTTTGGGGGTTTGCCGGCGGCAATTCTGCCTGGCCAAAGTGCCTGCAGCCAGCCTCTGTGTACAGAGTGAAGGGCACCTGCAGGCTGCAGCTGCAGTGAATGCACAAGGGAGCCTTCCCGAGGCCCGTCAGCCATGAAATCATTAAACCATCACACATGACAGCTCCAACACCCACACCCCAAGCTCTCTCTGACCTGCCCCTCCACCTGATCCTGATCAGACCGTGTTTGAAATGTCGACTAGACGTGTGACCACGAGCCTTCACACTAGCCTCCAAGCTCAGAACCCAAAGACTCGTAGCTCGGCTGTGGTTTTCTTTTAAATTCACCTTTAATCTGTCCATCTGTTGCATCATTGCAGCCCCGCCATTGTGGACCTCGCGAACCCCTCCTCAACATCGAAGGCACCAGCCGAGACCTGAAGAATAGCAAGCCTCCCGGATCGCGATTTATTGTTCCAAGAAAATCGAAGCAGCGTATCTTCCTTCCAAATAAGACCTACAGTCCACCCGAGGACCTATATATTCCCCGATAAAGCCCTGTCCCACCGAGAGAGCTCAGCAGCTGCTGCCGGAATCTGCGGGCGCATCCCGTTTCGCCCAACATGTCTGAACTCAAATTCTCTGCCTTCACATCGCAAATAGAACTCCCCTTCTATTCTGCGCTCTTCTCCTCGAAACTCGACCACGACAAACTCGATGACTCGGCGCGGTTTGTACTGGGCACATACGAGTCGAGTCCACTCGCGACCCCGGAGGAGAGCACCCGCATGCAGATCCTCGGAAATGCGCTGACAAGCAATGCGTATGTCGCAGACCACTTGCCGACCCTTGTGTGGCCCCCTCGGGAAGGCTAATGCGGAGTGCTAGAATCAACCTGGGGCAATGTCGAGCCGAGGGCATGATAAAAAATGTTAATACGATGGAGGACTTCAAGTCGACAGACAAAGGTGCTATGCTCCAGACGGCCGGCCGGCAGATATGGGATGCCATCAAGGACGGGACAATCTATTCCATCCCGTCTCTCCTATCCGCCTTCACGATACTTTCCTTTGCCGATCTGAAGAAATATCGATTCACGTATTGGTTCGCCTTTCCAGCGCTGCATTCTGACCCTCAGTGGAAGCGGACGGGGTCCATCAGCAAACTCACCCCAAAAGAGAGCGAATCACTGGTCGAAAAAGTTGGCACATGGCGCTATGGAGTAGACAACAGACAATATGGATTCTTCCTGGTCAAAAGAACACGCGGCGGGGAGGACAGTCGATCTAAAAACTCGGTTGACTCTGCAGCCGAGGACCTGGGGTTCAGATGGGAAGTTGGTGGCCTCCGCGATTTTGAAGACGGTTTCTTTGAAGGGGTGGCCGAAGAAGATCGGTTCGTCTCTTTTGTCGATTCTTCGAGTTATCAGGAGCACCCGTCATGGCCATTGCGAAACCTGTTGGTCCTGGTGCGACAGCGCTTCCACTTTACCAAGATCAATATCTTGTGCTACAGAGACACCCAGGCCAGACGGCACGAAGCTAGAAGCATCATCCTGCCGCTCGCTATGGACAGCGTGCCGGAGATGGAGACGACGCAGATGCCAAAGGTCACGGGATGGGAGCGCAACGCGACAGGAAAGCTGCAGGCCCGACAGGCAAACCTTGCCGAGTACATGGATCCGACCAAGCTTGCCGACCAAGCTGTTGACCTCAACTTGAAGTTGATGAAGTGGCGCATAACTCCAAATCTGGACCTGGACAAAATCAGAAATACTTCCTGCCTTCTGCTTGGCGCAGGCACCCTAGGGAGCTATGTATCACGGAATCTGATGGGATGGGGTGTGCGGAAGATCACATTCGTCGACTACGGCTCAGTCTCATTTTCGAATCCTGTTCGACAACCGCTGTTCGAGTTCAAGGACTGTCTCGAAGGAGGGGTTCCCAAGGCGGCCAGAGCGGCCGAGGCGCTCCAAGCTATCAACCCAGGGGTAGAAAGCGACGGCCATGCCCTTTCCGTGCCTATGCTTGGGCACCCGATTGTGGACGAGGCGAAGACACAAGGAGAGTTCACGAAATTGAAGGAGTTGGTCGAATCTCACGACGTTGTCTTCCTGCTCATGGACAGCCGGGAGTCGCGGTGGCTGCCTACAGTCATGGGCAAGGCGGCGGGGAAGATTGTCATGAACGCTGCGCTGGGCTTCGACACCTATGTCGTGATGCGACATGGCGCCACACCGAAGGACGGTTCTGAGAAGACATTGGGATGCTACTTCTGTAACGACGTAGTCGTAGCGACAGACGTATGCGCCGGCCCTTCTACAAGCCCAACTGGGACCGATCCCGTTCTCTACACAGACTTGCTGATCTTTTGATACAGTCTCAAAAGGATCTCACTCTCGACCAACAGTGCACCGTCACCCGACCAGGTGTGGCAGCTATTGCGTCGGCGCTCCTAGTCGAGCTGCTCGCCAGCATCCTCCAGCACCCCGAAAGCCATCACGCTGCAGCCCCCAAGCCCACCGCCGACTCTTCCTCGTACGAGAGGGACCCCCAGGATCACCCGCTCGGCCTGGTGCCGCACCAAATCCGCGGCTTCCTGTCGACATTCCAGAACATGATGATCCGCGGCGAGTCGTACCCGTGCTGCAGCGCGTGCAGCAAACCCGTCCTCGACGCGTACCAGAAGGATGGCTGGGGCTTCGTGAAGAAGGCGCTGGAGGAGAAGGACTACGTCGCCGAGCTGTCCGGCCTGGCGGAGGTGCAGAGGCGGGCCGAGGCCATGGCGGCTGACGTCGACTTCAGCGACGATGAAGGGGTCGAGGGGGATGACGATGGTGAGGCGGTGATGGTATGATTTGGTATGATGTGACGTTGTGAATGAGTGACACGCCGATCGGAGAAGCAGTATTTTTTCAGCATTGTTAGACATCTTCTGCTAAGGCTTCGGATCTTGCGGGCGTACTCATATTGGTGTATTATATTGTACCCAGGTGTAATGCTTTCCACCTCTGTTAGCCTTACCGGGACGAGGTGGTCGCACGAGACTCCGTCTAGTGAATGGATCCGCTCGGTATTCACGACCTCATGTCATTGATTCGATGTAAACTGGAGATCTATCTGAGCGTTCACATGCATGGAGATGACCGCTTGTAAGGCTGTCGTGAGGTCTCGGTAGTAGCTTTCCATCATTCGGAGGCACACCCACGAGTGTCTTTCCCTTGCATATCGATCGCGAGCGAAGATCCCTTATCAGCTCGCGCCTTGAACAAAGGTTAGGTGATTCGGACCTGGGCATGAGTAACAACGAAGAGCACTGCCATAGTAGGCTTTGAAAGGTGAGAATGCTACTACACCTGACATTATACCCGAAACGCTTTCTGTCAGCGTCCATGAGAGTTGACTTTCCAATTTATGGGTTCTTCTACAACACTTTCATCCTTTCAGCAGACTTTGACAACAGTAGATTCAACAAACTAGGTCAGCTAGCGCATGCCATGTCAGGAACTGAATGGAGAGTCGTTACTGACTTTGGGGGCGGGCAGTACACACGCTGGCCACATAAGGAAAAGACTTAAATCAAAGTCGATGCACTCTTATATCAAAAAGATCTTTCGAAATTCAGGAATCGCGTTGCTCTTAAAATACCAATTATCCTAGGTATCGAGTCCAAGTATGACAATGGGATTCACCTGCCCTTCGATCCGCAATTTGCAAACTCACAAGTGAAAGATGACACGAGCTTGAATACTGCTCGCCGATCAAGCTCCCGTCAGTCCTCAAAAAGATCAGTAATCTCGATTCATCCGATTCAGAATATCTACCAGTTTATAAGTGCCATACCATCACAGAACACTTGTTTGTGGCCAATTTACAAGAATGGGCCATGGATCATCTTTGGAAGAATTTCCACATTATCAAACAGTTGACATGCGCTTCAAGCAATCGTTTAATGTAGACAGGGACTGGTTGATCTCCACTAACAAACATTCCGCGCTAATACTATAGCGGCTAGCGCACGGATCACCGACGAAGTAACAATGTACCTTGATGGTGACATTTTGGCCTTGAGCTAGTGACACGTTCCTCTCGCTTTCAACAATATAATTCTTCTGACTTTGTCGGATCTTTGGGCGCAACCTGGCGCTTCCTTCCTCTTGCTTGAAACACAGCCCCCCACGCTCTCTTTCGATGTGGTAGACAGCCCTGCAAAGATTTCAACATGTCGGGTTTCCTCTCCCTGATGGGGTGGACCTTCCTCCCCGATGTGAGTTTCGCCCGCCCTTTGTCTGCCACATTCTCAAGCAGCTCCCTAGATACTGACAGGTCATACGCCTCCCAGCTTGCCACCCGCTTCCTCCAGAGCACATACTACGGCATAACCATCCGCGCCGGGTCCCCGCGGCCGCAGCCCGGCCAGCCCCGCTTCGCAGAGCACTACCGCCGCATCTATATCCTCGTCGTGTGCGCCTACCTCCTCTTCACCATCTACGAGGCCGACTGGGAGCTCCAGCGGTCCGGCGGCGACTTCTACTCGGTCCTGGGCGTCGCCCCCGACGCCGCCGTCCGCGACATCAAGAAGCGCTACCGCCAGCTGTCGGCCGTCATGCACCCGGACAAGGGCGGCGGCGCCTACGACGCCGAGACGTACATCAGGGTGCAGACGGCCCACGAGACGCTCAGCGACGACGTCAGGAGGTTCGCATACGACCGCTTCGGCCCGGAGATGCTGCGCTGGCGCGAGTGCACCGTCGCGCGCGACTTTGTCATGCGCGGCGCCAGGGACGTCCTGGGCTACTACGGCGTCGGCGCCCTGGCCATCTACGCCCTCCCCAAGCTCGGCTACTTCCAGCAGGGCATGTACTGGCGGTGGGTCGCCTTCGCGTCGCTCTTCGTCTTCGAGCTGCACACCATCACGCGGCCGACCCACCCCTGGTTCCTGACGGGCCTCCTCAACCCGCTCCTCACGCGCGCCCTGAACCCGGTCCTCTCCTTCTGGGCCCCGAACCTCGTCCACCCGGCCTACCTCCCCTTCCAGGCCGTCGCCCTCGCCCGCAAGCTCAGCATCACCCTCACCATCGCCCTGAACCAGGTCGTCCCGTACCTGACGGCCGACACGCGCGGCGGCAGGGTCCAGCTGCAGCGCCGGGGCACCGAGGAGGCCCGCGCGCGCCAGAGCCTTGACGAGCTGGAGAAGATGGTCCACAGCATCGACGAGAACGCCACCCGCGCCGTCAAGATGGAGCTCGCGCCCTTCGCGGGCGACCCGGCCCTGCTCCACAGCTTGAGGGAGAAGATGCGCCGCTGGCTCGTCGACAACACGGTGCGCAACGAGCCCATGACCCGGGACGCCCTGCAGAGGACCATAGCGCGGAGGAGGCAGGACGCACCAGCTGGTGCGCAGGGCACTGGCGTGAGGGCGAGGCGGCCGCTACAGGCCACAGTGGAGGACGACACATGATCTCAAAGCTTTCGCAGTTTTCATGTTAATCCACAATTTAAGTCAATTTCGTATCCTGAGTGATTCTCTCCTTAACGCCAATATCACAACAAAACGCCTTCAAATGCCCATGTTGTTCGCCGTATAATGATCCCGTCCCAAGGCTGATGGATGTTTCTACAAAATTTGTGATGTGATGTCCGCGTTTGTCAAAGCCTTTGCCTGCCTCTGGTCTCTATGGGTATCAATACGATGCCCACGAATGCGGCGAAGATTAAAGCACCAGATAGGTAGATCGGTGCCGACGCCCCATCGCCAGGTATATTGGCCGCCAATATAGGTGCGATGAGCCCTGTAAACCTGTTGAGAAAACTCGCGACGCCGGTCCCGGCACCACGCACGGGGGCAGGGCTGTATTGAAGATCACACGCCCACAAGTCAGCCAGCCGATTCGGTACGGTCGTATGAGACGATAAGTGACCAGGACGGGAGCGGACTTACAAGATCTCGGGCGTGAATGCGTACAGCACGCCGTACATGATATTCTGGCTGAAGGCCTCGACACAGCTGAAGGCCAGCTGAGAGGCAGAGGTCGTGCCGTACTTGACAAACAGGAACAGGAAACTCGCAGAGATGAACGTTGAGATCGCCAGCGTGCCCCTCCTACCGAGGAAGGCAGACCGGCTGTCAACGGTGAAGTATGCCAGGATGCTGCCTGGTACTCCAACGACGCTCAGAATGGCATAATTGCGGTACGTCTCGGCCGATATGTTGGTAGGGTCTGTTGGGTCGGGCCCGCGGGGAGGTGTTGACGATGACGAGTCGCCGCCGCCAGTCGAGTGAGACAGGTATTGGGGGAGGAAGGCGTTAAAGAGCGGATAGCCCATGCCGATCGTGGCCCAGGTGAACCAGACCAGGGCGGTCGCGAGGCCGAGTTTGCGGCTGCTGAAGAGCGGGCGGATGCGCGCGCCAGAGAACTCGTCCAGCTTGGTCTTGATGACGCTCTTGGTGGACAGCGCTGAGACTGCAGTATGGCCACGGAGGCGCGAGCGATCGTCGCCGCTGTCATCGCTGTCGACCACCGCATCAAGGACGGCTTCTGAGAGCCAGGTCTTTGCTCCGTTACGGTATGCGAGACCGTGGACAACTGCCACGGCCTCTGACTGCCGGCCTCGCGACAGTAGGTACTTGGGGCTCTCGAAGAGGTGGAAGACAAAGAATCGCAGACAGAACATGCCAAACGTGATGAGCCCGATGGCCAGCACAAATAGTCGCCAACCCCTGTCAGCCGGCCAGTTGCCGATGAAGAACCATGCGATGAAACTCGAGCACAGCTGTCCGACTGGCCACCATACAGACAGCAGGGTGAGGAGGGATGATGATGTGTCGGGTAGGAACTCTAGGAAGAGCGCACCGTCGACAGGCAGGTTGCCCCCGACGCCAAATCCCAGGAGAGAGAAAAAGATGCAGACCCATGCCCAGCTAGTCGCGAACGCGGTCATGATGCCGAATATGCTGGTGATCAGTAAGGTCATGTTGAAGGCGATGCGTCGGCCGAGAACATCGGAGCCGACGCCCCAGGTGAAACTGCCAAAGCATAGGCCGAGATACACAGCACTTGTCGTGTACCGAACTGTTTTCTCCGCGACGCCAAACTCGGCCGAAAGAGATGGCAGAATTAATGAAACCCCCTTGGTATTGTTAGCAACGAGGAAAAGTCTTGGTAGACGACAGACGAGGAATCGCCACAAGGGCGGGCTTGAGACTGTCTCACCTGCATCCACAGACTGGGGACGAGTTCTTGGTTAGCACAGGCCTCGCCAGTATACGACAACAACAAAACTGGGAGAACATACTTATCTGCAAACCATCCAAAACCGCACAGCACAAATAAGTGCCAATTGTACCTGCCCATGCCAATATCCTGAACGGCCTTGTTGACTAGCATAGATTTCACTGCCAGCAGACAGGTCAGCCGAGCACGTCCTGGCATCCCCGCCTCGACACCGACTTGCCCGACCCTGGGACACATGGGGAGGAGGACCGGGGAATGGGAATTGCAGACTGACACTCGTAATCCGACCTCATCCCACCACCGCCTCTCCTCACTTCCTTCCTGAGCCCCTCGATGCTGTACTCGGCTGCGCTCATCTCCAACATGCCGGTCCCCTCGTCCCCAGCCCCGTCCTTAGGGTCATCTTCGTCGTCGCCGTGTGCCGGGAGCTCCTCGAACTCGGTCCTCCCGCAACGGGCTGAATGGCTGTGGAGATGGGCCTGGTCCAGTGGGACGAGGACGCCCGAGTAGCTGTCGACGGACTCGATGCGCAGCCCGCGCCATCGTAACCTTCCCGCCATGGTTCGTGTTTGTGGAAATTGCCCGAGGAGATCGGCGGACGTGGGGTAAGTAGATGCAGAAAAGGGAATGGTGTAGCACTTCCAAATGGGCTGAAATATATGTGTATTGATGAGATGGGATACGGATAGCTTGAAGTCTCTTCAATAGAACCTCCCACGTGCGACCAGGCACTGAGACAGGCGACAGTCAGCTGCTGTTGCCGACTATCCCGTAAGCGGCGGCTTCGGCAAGCAGGTGGACAATGGAGGTGAGGGCGGATCTAACAAGCGACCTTCAACATTAACAACACCACAAGCACGACTCCATGTGCCGTTCATCGGTGCACGCTTGAGCATCAGCAGTGGCCAAAGTACAGCACAATGCAAAATTGATGAATCAAACTACACGTAGAGTTCTGATGGGGATACGTTGGCAATGCGGTGCAAGTGTGTGGCAGCGCCAAGCTTCGAGCCGAAACAAACCAACCCCAGCTTCTGCCAGGCCTCTGGGGCCTCGGTGGGCAGGCAGATGGGCAGGCGGGTGGGCAGGCAGGTGGGCAGATGAACATTCGTGGGCAGCTGGGACATGGAACAGGGGGTACCGACAGCTGCAGGTCTCGGCCCGTCGCCGCTGATCACTAGGCCATACGGTCTACTTGTTCTTGCACACTTTTGTGACGGGCAATATTCTCCGTTTCATGGGGACTCGAAACAGAACATTCTCTGGGTTGTTTTGGTCCTAGACAGGAAGGTCTGCCCCCGGGCTAGTCTAGGTGGTGCAGAACAGGAAAAGACGATTCCTGTTGGAAGTGGAAGGACGTGGTAGACTTGGTAGACTACTGCAGCCGATAATATCGTGCCTTGCTGGGGTGTAACCGGGAGCCGCCCCCCCCTCCCTCTACCCATCCACCATCCTACTCCGCTCCTTCCCAGTTCCGACTCGCTACCTTCAACCAGTCTCTGCAGTGGCCCAGGTCCGAGCTTACCTCAGCCTGAGCGCCCTCTCTGACCCATTTTCCAATTTCCCGCGATCCCGGGGAGAAATACGCGCCCCCAATCACAGCCTGGGGGGTGGGGGACATCTGTGCCTGCACATCTCTGTTTTTGGCGACTTGGCAACACGGCTCCCTGGGTAAATCGCGAGATCTATTCTCAGATCAGCCATCTCACTCAATCACTCTCACCTCCTTCAACTCACTCCATTCAACTCAACCCGCTCACCCACCCGCTGCGCCTTTGTCTGCTCCACCAGCCGAGGGACGGGCATGGGCTGGACATGTCATTTTGCGGGCTGGCACAATATCAGCATCAAGGTTTTTGACACGTCTTGCCAATCTTTTAAGGTCAAGGCATGACCTTGTGCTCGGCTCCCGCATATGTGCCCGTACGTCACCTCATCTCACCTGCATCCAGGATTGGGCGGACAACAGAACTAACCAGCCATGGCAGGAAAATAAGATTGGGTAAACTCTACTGCGGTAGGCCAGGCACAAGCACAGGCACAGTCACTGCAGCAGCTGCAGCAGCAGTACTGTGGTAGCAGCAGCAGTGACCACGCTATGACATGACAAGTGATCAACCCACAGAGCGAGCAGGCCGACCCCCCCTCAGCTGCGCCGCTGCAGGCCCAGGCCGCCTAAACAAGCCTCTTATCAAACTAGACCTTGGCCGCCGCCAGGCACACGTCCACTCACAGCCTCCGGACCTGCCAAGATGCCCCAGTGCCCCTGACAAGGCCGGTAGGCTCAGGAACAGTTTGCTCGATGCCGCCATGACAATCCCACCCACCCCACCGAGAAAGAAACCTTATCCTCCTTTGTCGTGTGTGTTGTGGGCGCTACCCTGTGGGCCGTTGGGACCCAGTGAATAAGCATGTCCTTCACTCCATCTTACGAGCCTAGGCCGCCCCAAGGGCCAGTCTGTCTGTTCTAGCCCAGGGGATCGGGGGGTGGGCGAGGGCGGCAGGGTGCCCACGCCTGCCCGCCTGTTTGTTGTTGCTTCTGCTTCTGGCTGCTGATGCTGGTCCATGTTCGTCCGGTATTTGAACTGCCCGTTGCCCTCCTCCTCCGTCCGTCCCATGTTTTCCTCTTCCTGACTGCATACACAGACTGCACTCTCTCGTCATTCCTTCACCAGAGCAGGCAACTCTCACTCACTACTCCGTAGCCATCACTCCTTAGAGGCTTCGTCGAGCAACAGACTTCCAAATCAGTCTAGTCCTTCTTTCACAGAGGCAACACAGTCCTTCAGAAACAAAAAACCAAATACCGCAAACATGCAGTTCTCCGCAATGAAGCGTCTCCAGGTCCTGGCCGTCCTCTTCCAGGCCGCACTCCTCACATCTGCCCTCCCAGTCGAGAACCGTGGCACAGCAATCCACTCCGGCAAGCGAATTATGCTCTGGGACTACACCCTGACCCAGGCCTATGCGTCAAACGGCAACATCCAGGCCTCTGCTTCCTCCCTCAGCACATCCCCCGGCGTCAGCGCCGCCCTCAACTGGAACACATGGAAGCCAGAGGAGCTCCCCCAGGACGTCCCCTTCCAGCCCATGATCCGCACCCCTGCCCAGCTGCAGGGCGACGAGTGGAAGAACCTTCTCGGTGCCATCCAGGCCGGCGGTGCCAACACCGTTGTACACTTCTACAACGAGCCTGAGCTGAACGGTGTCGATGCCGGCGCCGCCGCCGCTTCCTGGAAGAGCACCGTCCTGCCCTTGCGCGCTCAGTACGGTGTCAAGCTGGTCGGCCCCGCCGTCGCCAGCAACGATGCCGGCTCCGCCTGGCTCGAGCAGTTCTACGGCGCCCTCTCCGCCGACGAGAAGCCAGACTTCCTTGGTGTCCACTTCTACACCAACGCCGACACCCCGGCCGAGACCGAGGTTGAGAACGCTAAGAAGTACATCTCTGAGAAGCACGGCCAATACGGTCTGCCCGTCGTCGTCTCCGAGATTGGCAGCACCAGCCGCGACACAACCAGCGTTGACACCTTCACCAAGTCCGTCTCCTCGTGGCTCGACGCCCAGGACTGGGTCAACTCATACGGTTTCTTCGGCGCCACCACCACCCCCGTCGACGGCTTCGTGAGCCCCGCCGCTCAGCTGATCGACACCAGCGGCACCTGGACGACGCTGGGCCGCTGGTGGGTCGGAAACTAAAGGGGAGGCAATGGGACGGAACGAGACGGTTGGGGAACCAAATACCTTCATGAACTGCCGCTTCGTTACTTCACTTCTCTCCTCAACCCAATGTTGGGTCTTCTAGAACGAACTTTGGGTATGTGTTACGACTTTCATTACATAATGAATTAGTACCAGTAAATACATACTGTTGTAAAAGAAATATCCAGTGCCATGATGCAATGTGTGTGATTTTTGTGTGATGTTCATTGGTTTAGATTCAGCCGCTCAGTAGTTCAACGCCCCTTGTGTGCACACCCGAGACATGGTTTCTCAAACGGCTCCGGCATATTGGACTGACAGTTGTTCTAAGTGACTACTTGATTCACCTTTATTGGTAGCGAACCCAATATTTCGAACGTGCGCCAGAGCTCAAATCTAAATACCGTGTTCATTTGGAGGGTTTTCCAAGACTTCACAAGGGTTTTCCATTACTACCTACCCAACTTGTGCGATCGTGTTCTATTATGAGAGGTGGCGATCCCTTGCCATTCCGGCTAGTCCAAAATGCCACTTCGCAGCTGGCATCGACCACTATTGGCATGGCCAAGTTACAATCTCACAAGCTCGGGTCTCACAACCAAGGTTCAGACCCCTAGGCGCCGTCCGTCTTGTGCGTACCCTGAAACCTTACCAGGCCTGGCCTGCTTCCCATGGGGAGATAGGGGGTTACTGTGGTATAGAGCGCAAGGAAGGCATCATCACCCCCCATGTGGTTTCCTCATCCAACCAGATGTCCTCCGCCAAAAGACACGAAATGCCCCCTCCCCCGAAAACCGGCACCAAAGGAAAACAAGTCTACCATGCAGGAGACGGATGGTGGCCGATTCGTTCGCATGGAAGAAACCGTCGGAATCCACAGTCAATATGGGTCACCGCCGGCAATTTTTTTTTGGGGTGCCCTGGTGGTGACGTTGTAAGAGGAAGGAATTTGAAGGGATCGGCATGGCTGGCCAAATGACTTACACGCCTTGGGCTCTTCGCGCTCGCCTTCCGCTTCCCCATACACTACACAATCGCTGCGATGGATACAAAAACTAGTCTATTTCTGTCGTGACCGCAAGTCCACGCTTCCTCAGGTTATCTTTCCTTTTCTCCTGCCCCCTCTGGAATTAAGATTAAATCCCACATTCCCCCACAGAAACAAGTCCCGATCCGTACCATGGCAACGCATGGCGATGCTGCATGTGGCTAAGTCCCAGGGCGGCGGGCCAGCTGGGCTGCGGGTTCCCCACCGTGGGTATATTTTTCGTGTCCTCTGTTGGTAGGTGCGTCACTTTTTGGGCTGTTCTGGTTCGGTTCCGTTATTTTGTTAAGCGAAGCGCATCATTGTTGTTGTTGTGTGCGCAGGCTGAAGTGGGAATTGTGGGTTCTCGGCGCCCTGTCGTGTTCGGAGATGACTGACAGCGGGTTTGCCTTGAATGCTGCGGCACTCGCCGCCCCGTTTACTGGCCCTGCTGCTGCCCTGTTCACGCCCTGTGCCCGCCCGGGAGCTTTTCAAAAATAGAGCCTCTTTTCTTGTTGGTCGGGCCTCATCAGGGTATGTGACGATGTGGATTTCGGGATGTTCATAACGGGAATATCTGCCCTGAGGCCGCCACTGCCAGCTGCAACAGGGCGACCAGACCCGCGGCGCCGGGAGACAGACGCGAGCGGGTACCCAGGTATCCTACGGGATGTGGTGGCTTGCTCTCGGCCGGGGCGACTGCCCCGTCCAACTGACGGACCTGCACACAGACCAACGCGCGACTGACTCGCCGGCGACGCGGACTCGGACTTGGCCGATCTTATTCCCTTTCCGGCCTGGCGAGGGAGACGGTTGATATCTATGCCGAACGTGCCGTGGTACTGTTGTTTTCTAGCCTAGAAAGTCTTCGGTTCTTCGCCACAGCACCTAGTCTCACCGGTCCTCTCCTGCCGGCGTCGGTTCAGCGAGTTCCGTGTCCACTAATCGTAGGTATGGCTTGAATAAGGCAATATACGGCGGTGTAGACACAAGGACCGGGATCAAATTGGTTAAAGCGTATGTTGTCAAGCTCGAGACATCAGGTGGGCTGACGTGGTAACAGGTAATTACAAATTAGCCAGTCTTTCGCAACGGTGGCTAGAGAATGTTATAATACGTATGGTAGTAATTGCCTATGTGTAATGACGACGAATCTCAGAGCGGAGCGCCTTCAAAATTGTTATGCGATGATGTTGATTAATGTCGACTGAATTGCAAGAGGAAAAACTGGTTCTGCTTACACAATCAGGCAAGCAAAGAGGCATTTGAACGTGGGATGTAAAGCCAAGCAAAAGATGGCGATGCTGACCGGTGTTGTGGCTCTAAGTGGAAAGCCTCGAGACATCCGCTGACTTTCCTTGATAGAATTATTGACGCATCTGTCAGCACGGGATGAGTTGTGATAAGCAACAACTGCGTCCCTCACACGCTGCAACTCTGAGACCCATGACAACACTTGAGGCGACAGAGAAACAGCCTCCTCAGCACTTGCCCAATAGGCCAATTTCCCTTTCCTCACCACAATTGTGTTGCCCACTCGCGACGTTTGCCCAAGCGCGAGGCTGACGGTTCGCACCCTGCGCCTGGGTTGAATCACAGGCGACACCCAGGTTCATAGGTAAGGCAATGCCAGCATTTTCAACAGCGTTTAGGCTCCTTAAGACCGCTACCGATTTTCTTGAGCCCAACTTCTTGTAGATACACACTCAGCCGTTTGCTGAGACTGAAGACCCGGTCCAATTTCTCCGCTTTCCCCTGCCGGGTCAACTGGTAGCTCTCCCAAGCCTATTTTTGGGCATGTCACAAATTTGCCGGTGGCCCCTCAGGCAGCAGAATTACCCTTCTTCTTCTGTCCTGTGTCTTTGGACTCTTTGAGGAGGAGTAATGTGCATGAATCTGGTCTGCGTATGGTGTGAAACATGAGAGAAGGGGTGCTGAACACTCATCAATTCCCTTTTCTCGGTAGTAAGTGGTCCCATCTCTTAGCAGCGAGACGTCGAAGCAGCATGTTGTTCATCTTGACTTGCTGTGGTCGACGGGCTTGCAGTCTGGTTGCCACAGTTAGGAGGACCTTCTTGACGCCAAACCCCCCAAGTTGCACTCCCATCATACCACCAATTCTAATCGCTGGCTCAGTCTGCCCTGGCGAGATTCAAGATGCGTTCTGCTCGGGCAGGATACATTCTCAGATCATCAACAGTGACATGTCGACATGACCTGGAACATCGTCTTTGCTGGCATTTGTCGCAGGGTGTCTGCCCATTGCACCGACGCCTGCCAATAAAGCAGCTCCTGCACCTGGGGAACATTTCCAGGTCGACAGAATCCGGATCAAACCCTGGTTGGATGCTGCTATCTTCCGCAACATCCCCGTCGTTGTTGGTAGCGAGATTGTCATTGGTAGCAACATTTTCGTTGGCAGCCGCTTGCTCTTCGGCAGCAGAATTGTCATTGGTAGCAACGTTGCTATTGGTAGTAACGCTGTTGTTGGGGCTGACATTGTCGTGAGAGGTGGACTGAGGTGTTGGGGCAGATAGCGGGCTTGGTGGAATGCTGACCAGTGCTGCTGGCACGGTCACAGAAAGGGATGTAGTTGTGGGTGCGGTGTCTGCTGGCAATGTATTCACGGCGCCTCTGGTTGTTTGTGGGTGTGAAGTTCCATCCCCGTCGAAACCGCGCAAAGCGGTCTTGCCGCCGCCAACATTGGTGTCATGATTGTTGTCAGCTTTCGAAGCTGCATGATTGTCCTCCTGAGACTCGAGATCGTTGCCTTCGGCTGGCCTGACAGGTAAGCTCACTTCCATTCGAAGCATCTGATGAATCTCATTGAGCTTGTTGTCAACGTTCTTCCAGTTGAGGCCGCAATCTGGTGTATTGCAGCCCCATTTGAGAAGCTCATATTGAGTCAAGAGGCGCGTGCATTCCTCAATATATTTGCAGTCACGAAAAATGCATTCGTGAAGTTCAACTTCCTTCTCGTAGGCAACAGCGCTGCAAGCATTACAGATTGGCTGAACGTAGAGGCACATTTTCTCGGCAGCGTGAGTGTAGTGGAAGCGAGACGGCTGAAATGTTCAGAAGTTTAGCTCGTGTGATTGAGGTCTGGGGTTGGCTCATGGCCTGTTGGAAGCAGTCTAGGGAGCTGGGAGCGGTGGCTTATTTGTATCCTACGAGTTATTCACGGTATGAGGGATTCGAAGGGGAGGGCAAAGCATTGCCTGTTTCTTGAGGCCTCACGTTTCCGCATTTCAGATCATTTCTATCATGTGCCATAGTCTTGGGGCCCTGCGAGCAGTCAATAAGGCCTAAGAATCTGCCGCACCACTAGACACCTTGAAGCATCTCTTTCAAGGTGGATGTAGATTCATGGTAATGTCTTCTCTAAACAGAGTTCTATCTTCCAACTGTTCTCATAGGCTTGAAACTTAGCGCTGCACAATACAAGCCTTCGGATCCATTGTCGTTTCTGAACCTGGTACCTACATCTGACAGTCGGAAGCATCTCCGTCTAGGCAATCCTATTTCGCCAGTCCTCGACTGAAGGCATGAATCCAACGGACGCCTTCGTGACGAATGCTAGATTGTAGCCCAAAAAGGTCCAAGTCCTTTGACAATTTAACGTCTTCTATGACTGAGAGACCATGTGTCTTTGAACCTGTTAGTGTAAGATACCATAGACGATTGTTTGTGTTGCAAGACTTACCACAGTCGAGGATCTCTTAGAGCTGCCTAAGTGGCAATATATTCCAACATTTTGTCCTTAGGTACAGCATCCGTTCTTTTGTGTCTTGTTCACACGACAAAAGCATGAAACGGTAATCGGTACATCAGCTGATGCCAAAGCAATGTCAAGTGGCCCTTCAACATACAGTGCCTCATCAGTCTTGTTCGACCTCACAAGGCACTCATGCAATCCATGCAAAGCCCACACATTGTTCAGATGCGCCCGACGGCGCGGAAAGCCCGCAGCAAACCCCAGATCCTCTTTGAACGCCCTCTCCGCCTCCTCAACGCCGCCCTGCTCGAGCAGCAAGCCTCCCAGGGCATGGCGGACAGGCTGCATCCACGGCGGCGGGTCAGAATACGCCAGGGAATCCTCGCGCTTGATCGCCTCCCTCAGGAACGAGAAGGCGGTCTCGAAGTTCCCCTTGCGGTACTCGAGCTCGCCGGCCAGCATGGCCGAGGCGACGCCGAAGACGTCAACCTGCTTGCAAGGAATGCTATTGAGGCGGCTGGCGGGGACCCTCGCACGCGCTGCCTCAAACTGTTTCTGTGCGGCCTCAGCTTCTGCGATCCGGCCCAGGGCGCTGAACGCGACGCCTTGGGCGTAAAGGATCGTCGCGGTGGTGGCGCTGTAGAGGTCGCGGTCTTTGGGGAGTTCCAGTTTGATGATCTCCTCCCAGCGCCCGAACCGTATGAGAACATGGGCGCGGGATCCATAAAAGCTCTCGATGAAGTCCGCCATGGGAGGGCTTGTGATTGACAGCACCTTGACATCGATGATTTGTTCCAGTTTCTCCGCAGCCGATATGGCGTCTCGAAAGCGCCCGGACATGATCGCTGAGTACATCTTTGCACAGATGTAATGAACCCGGTAGGCAACGTAAAAGATCGGCGCATCTTCGCGAGCAAAGTATTTATCGTCCGCAAGGATTGCCTCGTGGTTCGAGTCGACTCCGCGGCGGTAGTCACCCACCGCGGCATCGATGTGCGTCGGCATGTGCAGCATGTGTGAAGCGTCCGGGACCAGAGTGCGCAGCCTATCCGCGGCAGGCTGAGCTTCCTCAGGCTTCGGGGACATCTCCAGCAGATGGATGTAGAGATGGCAGAGGGCCGGATGATTGAGACCACCGGGTAGTCTGAATGCTGACTCGATCACTCGGCGGGCTTCAGTGGTATGGTCACCGGTAGGCTTGCCGGTGTCCAAGTCCCACAGTCCTCGAGGTGTGATACACATCAGGGCTTCCGCAAATAGAGCAGAAGCATCCACGCTCTCAGGGTTTGCTTGGTAGACGGGCCGCATGGCTTCGGCGTACATACGGTCCAGATGGCCGAAGTTAACCTCAGGCCCATCCGCGCGGGGGAAGCGAGCTGCAAGTGCCTTGATGAGTCCCTGCTCGACGGCGGTGGCGTTGGAAGCCAGCTGAGCAGCGCGAGACAGGCTTTGGTTGGCCTTGTCGATCGATGCCTTCCTGTCTTTCTGGTCGAAGAACTTCCATGCCTTGTTGTAGTTTGGCCCGGATGCGAATGCTATTCCCCAGAATGCCATGGCACATGATGGGTCACAGGTGGCAGCGCGCTCGTAGGAACGTCGCGCCTCTTCAAAGTTGAAAGAGTAGGCCCACAACAAGCCGCGATCGAGCCATGTCTGACATTCTGTTGAGGAGGTGGTCAACGGCCACCGGTGCGGGCCCAGGTTGTAGTATGGAGAAGTTTCCTGGGCGGCTTCGGGTGTCCTACACGGAGACAGGAGCGTCAGAGTACCGGTAGTTGAAGTTTTGCGCTATGTATGTACGTACTGCATGGTTCGTGAATGAATCCAGAAACTTGGGCAGAGAAACGTGGAGACGTGTCTTGTCGATTGTGATTGCTGACGTTCAGGAAGCAGCAAGAGCGTCCGTTGCCCACGAATCCAAGCACTCTTATAAACCCGTTTCCGAGGTCTCGCAGTGGATGCTCCGGACGTTGGCCGGCATGTGCCTAGAACATAATATGCTTCAAACACCGAAATATGATGATGATTATCAAAAGCTTCGGACCGCAGCACGTGAAGGCTTTCTCAGGCTGACAAACGTGCTTTGGTGATTGCTGTGGACTGTTGCAATTCGTGGGGTAGGCACGGTCGGCGACTTGGTCGGCGATTTCGGCAACTTCGAGATGCAACATTAAACCCCGAGACTAAATCCACAAATCTTTGGGTTCTAGCATTTCGACTCTCTTTCGGCATGAAGCACTATTAATATAAGCAAAGACGCAGTGTTCTACATATCTTGCCAAGGATCATAAATCTTGTCGCTTGATAAAGATTGTTCTACCACATGCTGTTTGGACGGCTAAACATGAAAGAGGATATTCGCAGGGCTGATTTCGGATGCTGCAGGGCAAAGTCTACTTAATTATCACAACACTAAAATTTCAGCCAATCAGATCATACTATCTTACTATACTAGACTACCTATACTAATATAAATTATATTAACTAATAACTTAAATTAATTAAGTATTTAATTTTATTAATTAATTTATTATAAAAAGATTTCTATCTAGTTATATCTTATTTTATTATTATTATAATATTATTATAAGTATTAAACTTTATAAACCTTAAGGTATAATAATAATAGTAATAGTAAGATAAGAAGAATAAGATTAAAGTATTTAGAGCTATAAATAAATATAAAAATATAATTAATATAGCTAATTAGGTAGCTAAAGAAGCTTAATAATAGCTTTAAAATATAATAATAGTAATATATAATAAGGATATATAGTTATAATAGCTAGTATAGTAATTATAATAGTATACTATATAAATTTAGTGGGTATACTTTTTTATTCGTACTGGGGGCAACATGTACCCCTGTACCATCCGAAATCAGCCCTGCGAATATCCTCTTTCCTAAACATTGTCTTAGCTGTAATCCCCCAGTACCGTACTTGAATTCCGCCACTCCGAGATAAAATACTTAAATGGATAATACAGAGGGGGACGGTTATATATAAAGATACACTGCGGAAGATTGTTTTACGAATCATTTGATAGCATGCATGTGGAAGGCCGAAAACAAAGCTGGGGTTCTGAGATTTCAAAGACAGATTCAAAGCTACTGAAAAGAACAATAAATAATTGTGGGGCGGGTATTTCGAAAAGAGAAGTATATGTCGCAGACCACGATTGATGACTTCAATCGTTATGATCGTTAGACGTGTTGTATTTAGAACAAACTTTGAAAGTGATACCAATTCTTAAGCTGTAAAGCATTGCAGCACCTCGAAATTGTCTCGATTAATATACAACCTCATTTAGCGACGTTTCGCTAAGCTGTTTTTCTTCTGCTCTGTCAATTGTTGGTTGTAATCGCTCGGGGAATGTTTCATCCATCCGCGCGAATGTTCTTGCGTAGGCCGCAGAGCAGGGGGAGAGTCGATGTGAAATTTTCTTGTCTTGATACCTATGATCTTCACGCACGCGCTTGTTTAGGGATGTAAACTATCTACTACGCAAGGTTAGTTTCTAGCTGCCAAATGTGTGGAACCTACCTGTATAACCAGGTTGATTGGATAATATCCTGCTATGTTGAAACTCTGAATTGGGTTTCGAGAATCTGGATGCTACGAGGATGATATTGGTCGTGACTGGGTCTGATGGTTAGTATTGCTGGCGAATGAGTGCTTCTATATTTAGTGCTATTTAGTTAGTATACTGAATCATATGAGTTCGTACTCCTAAGAAAAAAGCCAGTCTTGTCCTCGATCGAATTCTTATGATGCTGGCCTGTCAAATTATGCTACTCTCGGTTGGCTCTTGTAGTGGTCACGGGAAGCACTCGCCCGGAATTGGTCTCATTATCTCGCTCTAACAGCAAAATATACGCGTTGGGCCGGCCGAAGCCTATGAGGAATATGAGGAACGGGTTGAGCCTGTGAACTGGCTCAGCTGTTCTAGCTGATCAGGAGTGAGGCAGCCGTACCGTCTGAGGCGAGTTTGACACAATTCGCAGACTCCGCCACGATGAACTATTCCCTCGGGCGCGCGCCAGTGAAACTGAGTGTGCGGATGAAGGATACCTATCGCGCATCTCGAGTCTTCACGAACCTCGATTTTGGAATGACCACAACCATCGTAAATGACTGTGGTAGTGTAACACATTGAGCAGTCATAAGCCTAGTAGCCTGGTACCTATATCCGGTTCAGAATTGTATACTATTGCAGTGAGGGAAGGTGAGAAATGGCGATAGATGTAGTATGGGATTGGTATATATTTATATGTACAACATGGCTTCTCTCCCTTGAAGCAAGGTAGAACTCAAGTAATGACCTCGAGTCAATGTCATTGTCAGTTTGTGGCGCAAGGCTCAGTTGACAATGGGCCTACTCCCAATTGTCACCTAGTAAGTCAATTGTCTACCTACAGCGTATAAAGTCCTTGTAGCAACCAGTCATCCTTTCGGATCTAGACACGGGCGGGTTAGGTCCAACACATACACGCACAATACCTTTATGGTGGGCTATGAGCTGTTGGGGGCGACGGTCATTATAGCTCGGAATGCTCGACAAAGAGGACGTACAGAACCTATTATTAACTATACCGAGCCCACATGCAATACGCTTAACTTAAAATAAAGTAGTAGACAAACCCTCGGACCAATGTAGGCACCTCAAAATAATAAGTCTCGGCTTTGTTGTGCAACATTGGTATTCAATGGCAGAGATCAACACCGGTAGATTTGTTCAACGCCTTTGTCATTCGACGGCAGAGCACGGCAATGCCCTGAAAAGCCATGAAAAGACAACCTCTGTACACGGCTTCAGCACTTATTCAATTGAAGTTATTATCTCTCATTCCTGTGATTGTGTTCTTTCAGAACGAGTGCGCCAATGGCTCACCTGTCAATAGTTGCGAGCAATTCTAATTGGGCAACTCCTGAAAGGAAGTCTGTGGAAGGTGCTAATCCCGCACACTGAGCTCAACACACCCAAGCAACATCTCGAGATTGAGCAGTGGATCCATCGCAGTCTGATCTGCACCTTTGCATAAGAGCGACCGACGGCTTGGGAGGAATGTGAGCAGGATCCCCGCAGTAGGCGACGAGCGAGACCTCAAGCATTATCGCATATGACAGCATCGACTCATCGAAGGGCTACAATTCTCCGGTTCACAATTTACGGCCAGGGCAGGGATCAAGTCCGGATGATGCACAACTTTGCAACTATCCTCCGCTGAGGGAACTTACGTCAGTGAGACTCGAGCAACGTGTTTGTTTTTGCCTATAATCGCACATAGCGTTGAAGAATGAACCGTCAACTTCCCTTCTGAGTGCTCACACACATCACATAACATTTTCAATACCGTCATAGCCGGGCAATGTCTCGAGTAGAGAATCATCAACATGTTATCAATGGCTTCAAAGACAACAGACTGTGGTCAAACTTACGTAAAGATAATAAACTTGGAAGTTGACGCCGACGTTGAAAGCTATAACTTTCTAGAAAATCGACTCTCAATGTGATGCTTATCTATTCATGACAGCCCTACAAGCATTAAACAACCCTAGAATGCCATTATGCCATGCTGATACACTCGCTAACAAACGCCAATCTCACCCAGGAAATCCTATCTCATCCAACAAGCCCTCAAAAGAAAGTGAGACGGGCCCTCATAAACATCCAGAACAATCCACCTGGACCAAAAGCCCAAACTGCCCCTACTCAAACTTGCCAGCCCCAAACAACCCACCAACAACCTTGCTCCGCCCCTCCACGGCGCGGAACTTCCTCTGCTCCCTGCGCTTCTCCGCCTCGTCGACCGCCTTGCGGCGGTCATTCTCACGCGCGAGGTAGCTGATGCCGCTCTTCTTGCCCGCCTTGCTCTTGATCTTGGCCTCCTCGCCGAACCCGCCCGCGCTGCCGCCACCAGCCCCAGCAGCAGCGCCCTTCCCGGACGCGCTGGACGAGCCCGTGGAGATCAGGGAGTTGGTCGTCGCGCGGCGCAGCAGCGCCGGCACCTTGAAGCCTGCGTTGCTGG
The DNA here is from genome assembly GCA_014872975.1 of Diaporthe citriasiana. Taxonomy (NCBI): domain Eukaryota; kingdom Fungi; phylum Ascomycota; class Sordariomycetes; order Diaporthales; family Diaporthaceae; genus Diaporthe; species Diaporthe citriasiana. The sequence continues at coordinate 127,881 of JADAZS010000013.1, read as the reverse complement.
AGTTGGGGGCTGCGAAGGCCAGGCGGCCCCCGCCGGTGGACACATTCGAGGAACCCTGGCGCTTGAGGCTGATGCGGTCGACTACCTGGCCGGCGTGGCGGGAGCGCCCTCGCCGTGGATTGGCGTTTTCTTTGTTGGAGGACCCGCCGTCGTCCTCGTCGCCGCCTTCATCCTCGCTGTCGGACCCGAAGTCGGTGGCCGAGATAATGGAGTTCCCGCTAGGCTCGTCCAGGAGATTGGACAAGGTCTCGCGAATCTCACCAATGTTCGAAGGTTTCTTGCTGGGCTTCGTGCGCCTCTCGGCCGCTGGTGCCCTCTTTGCAGGCGCGCTCATGGTACCCACAGCTCCTGGCTGACTGTCTGGCACAACAGAGGCAGTGCTCTGTGGTTGGTTGTCTTGCGACTCCTCTTGGCTGTCCTTGTTGTCACCGGGAGCTGGCTCATACAGAAAGTCCATCTCCTCGTCGCTGCCGATGTCTTCGATGGTGCGCATGAAAGCCTGATTACGTGGGTTTTCAGCAACTTTGGAAATACGCTCGTCCGCGAAGAGGGCCTTCTGCATCTTGGCGAATTGGCGTCTCTTCATGCGTCGACGGGCCTCGCCGCCATCGTCCTCGTCATCAAGGTCGAATTCTCCCGCGCCACGCTTGCGGCGGAGCATGCCTGTCGTGATGTCTTTGAACAGCTTGTCCACTTGTTTCTCATCCTCGTCTCGGGCACGGTCGCTAAATGATTTGTCAGTTCTGTACAGAATCTCCCATCGGATTGAGCATCGGACTTACGCATAGAACTTAGCTAGGGCGACGCCGTCTGCCTGATTGTTCTGAGTTTGATCATCGATCATTTCATGGACAGAGGCAGCATCGTCGTCGTCGCTGTCCTCGCCATCGACTCCGCCCAGGCCGGCGTACTCGTCTTCCGATTCCTCGGCCTGCTCTTCTACCATCTCCTTGGCCTTGCTCTTCTTCTTGATGAAGTCCTCCCTTGCCTTCCGCTTCTTCTCCTTGGCGGCAGCGTCCTGCAGGATGTTGAAGGCAGTGGGTTTGGTGATGGAATCAGCTCCGTCAACCTCTTCCTCAGTGTCTGAAGCAGCGACTGCTTTCCTAATGAGTCGGCCTCGTTTCTGCACAAGAGGAGATTGGTGGGAAAGGTCCGCATCCTGGCTCGCGTCATGTACGACAGTGTCTGCGGTCGCCGACGGTGGCTCTACAAATCTCTCTTTGAGGGGCGTCCAGTCTTGGAAACCATCGTCTTGGGTAGGCATCAAATCTGAAGCCTGGGTCATGATATCATCTCTGAGAAGGCTGTCCAGGCCGTGCGTTTGAGATTGCGTGAAGTTGAACTGGATCTGTGATTCCTTGTCCCCAGCCTGTGTTTCATTCTGCTGAGTAGCTGGAACCGGCTGGCTGTCAAGTACCATGCCGTCTGCAGAATCGGCAGCCTTCTGGGAGAATTGCGAGTCAGGGAAGTTGTCGAACGTAGGCATGGGTTGTGATGGAGAGCCTCCGAATGGCGCTGCCTGACTGTCCATAGTGCCAGCAAATATTTGAGTCAGACCGAGGCCAGCAGGACCTCCCTCGTTCACAGGTAGCCCAGGGATGAAGGTTTTGTTGGCAGACCTCAATACCGACTTTGGTACTTCAGGGGAGGCGCTATTTGGAGCCGGAGTGAAATTGACTGCCTTGGGCTTGGGCGCAGGTGTCAAGGTAACAGCATGAGTCTTGGGCTTCGGTGTGGCCTCGACGTCTGAGCCGTCTTCATCATCTGAAATGATGGCAGTGGGCCTCTTCGGCCGGCGAGCTCGAATTAGCGCTGGCATTTCGTCCGTTTCCTCCTCGGGGACGATGGCGGTGGGCTTCTTCGGCCGGCGAGCTTGAACGAAAGCTGGTGCTTCGTCCGCCTCTTCGTCGGAGGCTCCCCATCGGTGCCTCTCTTCTTCCTCGTCGGGATCGACGAAGGAAAGCCCGCTTGAAGAAGCCTCGCTTCCGCTGTCTTCTTCGGCATCTTCGTCCACGAAAGGTCGGGCAGCAGAACCCTGGTCGGCACGATCTTGTTCTCCGACGTCGTCGTTCCCTTCGTCAACGGCATCGTCGTCAGCCATAGCCTCATCCTCTTCGTCCTCTTCTGATCCTGACAGTTCGACATCGGCAGCGCTCTTGTTCTCCCCTCCTTCCACGTAGTCATCATCGCTGCCGCTATCATCCCAAGCCAACGGGTCGACCTTGCCGGAGGACCGCTTCTCCTTCTTCGCGTCCTCTCTCTCGCGAGCCATAATTTCCTCGGCCTCGCGTCTCGCACGGGCGACCATGTCTTCAACTGCCTCCCGGTCACGCTCGCGTTCCTCTTCTGTCTGAATGTGGATACCCTTTGCCTTGAGCATCTCCATGCGCCTCTCCTTCTCGGCTCTAGCCTGGCCACGGGCGCGCTGGTTGAGGAAGGCTTGCAGCTCGCCGGGGGTCATGGCGGCCTTATCAGTCTTTCTGTGTGCCTTTCGCTCGGGGGAGTTGAGATGGGCGAGTTGTCGGAGAGCATGAAGCGAGCGCGATTCCTTGCTTTTGTCTTTCGGGGCGCGGTCGAACAAGGCGTCGAGCTTGCTCCTCTTTTCATCGAGGATGACCAAGTCATCGTCGTCGTCGCTGTCCTGGTTGCTTCCAGTGCCCAGGTCAACTCTGTTTGCTTGCATTGGAGGCAGCTTTATTCGAACTTGTCTCTTTGTGGACCGTTCAGTGTCAAGCTCTGGTGTTTGTATCTTGCCTTTGCCCTTGTCAACAGGTTTCCGCGCAAAAGCCTGCATGTCCATGAGGTCCGGAAAGTCGTCATCATTTTCCTCAGCTTGCTCCTCCGGTCTAGCAGTGGTCGGCTGGGAAACAGAAGCTCCGGCCTGCGACTGCAAGCCTAGCAGATCCTTTCCCAGTACATCTTCAACTCGTGCTGGAGGTGAGCTGGGAGGTGTCTCCTGGTCTCGCATCTCTGCATCCGTGCTTTTCGCAGAGGTAGGTGTCTGAGGTCTGCTGGAGCTCTGCAGCTTCTCCTTTGCTGCGTTTCCACCAGGGTTGAAATTGAACCGCTCAAACAATGTCGCCTTGGTGATCTTCTTCTTGGTTCTTGCCTCGTGAGCAAGCTGCATGGCGCGTTGCATACGTTGCGTCTCGCGGTTCATCTCCTCAAGAGCCTTCTTGCTGGCCTGCCGCGATGGGCGAGTTTTCGCCTTCTGCGTCTGGGTAAGCTTGCGGCCGCCTTCATCGTCCGAAATGTCTGAGACGTCGTCATCGTTATCGTCACCGAGTTCCTCAGCCGCGGCAGCTCGGGCTTCCCTCTTTCGAGCTTCTTCGGCCTCACGGGCCAGTCGTTCGTTTCGCTTCTTTTCGACGAGGGCCTGAAAGCGGTTGCTCTTAAGAACTGGAACACCCATGTCGCTTCCCGAGTCTTCAGCTTGGCTCGATGGCTGCGCCGAAGTTGGTGACTTGGACGGCGTGACGAAAAGACCAGGTGATGCCTCTTTTTGCGGTGCAAGATTGGACTCGGGGGTCTTGCTCCTCCTCTGTCTCTGCCTGATTTTCCTCGGCCCCACGGAGGCTCCTCCCTCTTCATCGTCCGCGCCACCATCTACCATTTCGGAATCTTCAACATCCTTGGATGATTGATCCGCGCCGACGGTTGCTGTTGCTGATTCCTCCACGTCGGGCCTCGTGTCTTGCCCACTCGACTTATCGCCGCCCTTCATACGAGACGCAAGGCGGCCTCGGGGCCGAATAATATCATCCTCGCTATCGCTTCCCTGTGCCCCAGCCGCGCCCGAGTCTGCCATCTCGACATCGGCGGAGCCTGCCCGGCTCTGCTTAGCGTTTGAGTTCTGCAACATGTTTCTCACGCGTGCTCTCGCGTCGTCTGATGCCGTCTGCATTCGAGACGCGACCCGACCTCTCGGTTGGATATCCTCGTCGCTAGAGTCGCGTTGGGGCGCGTCATTGCTTCGATTGCTAGCTGTCGGGGATGCGCGTCGAGCAAAGGGGCTCGTCTTCGTGACAAGCCGAGTATTATCTCCATCTGAGTCGCTATCCACGCCCGCTAGTAGCTTCTTCAGCTTGGAGTTGGGGGACAGCTCGAACCTGTCCGGGGAGGGGCTCCTGACGGGAGAGGTTGGCTGGGAGGAAGCCATTGTGGCTTGAGCTGGGGAGAAAGAAATCAATCAGTTGTAGCCAAGTGTACAAAAATCATGCAAAGAACATGCTTATATCAATTGATCGGTGCGTTAGCTGTAGATGCCAAAACAAGTCAATTAAGTGCTGGGAATGGTGTCTGGTGTTGTGTGGTGCGAGGCAGGGGATGCAGGCCATAAGGAAAGACTTACACGCGACGCGTTTGCGGGAAAGTGCTGCGCGTGTTTAGAACTGGTATGCAGGGGTCAAAGGTGGCAGGGGTTTGTGGTAGGGGCAGTAGCAGCTCCATTACAGTGGAGAGCTTGATCCCTGCAGTGACGCCTCAGGTGCCGATCACCACACGGTTCTTTGGATGAGTTGCTTATACAGTGGATTGAAGTACAGAATTATTAGAAAACCCAACAGAGCAGGAGGCATTGCTGTAGGCGATTTGCATTCAATAATGCATACCACGTCACATTGAACTTATATGCGCATGTAGAAAAGCTCATCAACGGCTGAATTGACTGTCTAGTAGACTGAAGCCTTTACTAATCGACGCCCCCCTCCGTGTTATTCAGTCTTGTAACCTGTACCATGTTGATGCGTCAAAGAGTACAGTACATGAAATACATTCGACCACTAGACTGCCGAGCTCAACGGGCAGCACTGGCCGACAACACGCCTCCTTGTCTCCAGGCTCAACACTGTCGCGAAGACCTCACGTCCGCCGCCGCCCCACGTCGATAGTGTTAATTCGGTGAGCCTCTTCACTTCTTCGAGGGCTCTATGGGTATCGTCCATGAAAGCAACTTTTTGTCACCGCCCAAATTGACCCGCGGGTACTGGCCTTTCCCGAAACGCCATTATGATCCAAGAAAATCGGTCATACACAAACAACATCGTACAGATAGCTGCGTTTCGCAGCCCTATACTGGATTTCCACCCCTTGACCCCGACCCTGCAATGCGTCCGTGAACGCCAAACACAAAAATGAAGATGGAGAGCCAGTCTTCAACGCCGACGCCGTGCATAGAAAGCTCACTCTAGTGCACCCAGGTCTTCGCTTCGCTTTGGGAAGAAACAGATCGGTCGCACGATGTGCTGAACGACGGAAAGCCTGCTAACCACTGGCCCCGATAGAGTCCAGGACAGCATCCAAACCATCCAAGTCCTCGTCGCCCGCGCCGGCCCAGAAGTACTCGTCGTCAATGTCCATCGCGTCGTCATGCGGAACACCGTTGGGGAGTTGCTGCTTTTTGTCCTCTTGGGCTCCAGCCATGGGAATGTCAGCATCTACGCCGTTCGGCGTCGCCGGTTTGCGCCCATCCAGATAGTAGTGGTCACCCATGTTCTCGAGCTCGCCATCTCGGTATCCGTTGAGCATTGACCTGACCATGATAGGGAACTGTGACATGCCGCAATCCGCAATGTCGAGCGCAAGATGTAGATCTGCTATGCCAAGAGGGCCTCTCTCGCCGGCCGCTTTCGACTCGATGGGAAGCAAACCGCACTTGTCCCGTGCGACCTCGCCACGCATGACCGCATCTTCCTCCCTCGAGAGCTGCTTCTTGTATTTAAATGTCTGTATCCAGGCTGAGGTTGATCCGAATCCAGCACTGCCGGAATCGCCGGGCCCATTGCTGCGTGTTCGACTGAATATGGACGTCAGGACTTCTTTGATGAACGACTCGGTGGCAGCGGAGACCAATTGCGCAGCGTCGGGTGCAGCAGACTCGAGACCGGCCTCGTAGCAGTAGGGCAGCATGCGCGAGTCGGTGTAGTTCCCATCGGGGAATTCGCCAGACTCCAGGCCCAGAGGATTGAGATATCTCTTCTTTATGTCTTGTTCCCGGTCTGAAAAGCGACTTGTCAGCGTGTGTACTTGGCGTGGTGGGGTTCTCCAGCATACTCATGTTCAGGCCGCTGCTGGCCACGCTCTCTTCCGCTAGCTTGGGCCGCTTTGACCTGATCGTGTGCTCTGCGAAGATGCCCGCGAGCGACTCGTAGGGGTCGAACTAGAAGGGATGGTGTCAGCACTGCACGGGAGTCGCTGGCACAGTGAATGTGCCGAGCCGGCGCATTTGTACACACATCGTTTTGCTGAAGATCCTTGATGCGCCGGCGGTCACGGTTTGGCAGCTGCATGACCTGCCCCTTCAACCGCCGCTCGGTTGCATCACCAGAGACGGGCTTCGTCCCTGTGCCAATGGCAGGTTTGTCATTTGCGCTAACCCATGGGGCCAGGCCCTGATCTGGCATCTCACGGGTGACATTGGCATATAGGGCAGCGAGAAGCTGGTTGTGCAGGTGTTCCTTGTCACCATGTTGGGATGATATTATGGGGTCGATGCGCTCTGAGTACTCGGCTTGGTTGCGTCGGCCTGGGCGAATGGGAATGATTAGTATTCATTCCATTGGTAAAATCAGGCTATGCGACTGAATTGAACATGTGGGTGTACTGACCGATGAAGAAATGGGTTGTGGCTTCTTTGTAAGTGGCCCATTGCTCGTTGCCGATTGCGGATTTTAGGGCGGCATATATGGGCTCGAGGTCGATCCTAGCGGGTATTATTTGGCTGGTCTTGATGGGCTTTGCGGCGGTTGAGGGGGTGGAAACGGTGATTGTCTTGTTGGACAATGTTGGAGTGGTGAGGTTGACGGCTGGGCGCGACGACAGGTCGGCGGGGTTGATGTCGGGCATTTTGGCGATGGTGTGTGGTGTATTATGTATGTACTTGGTACTGCGCTGCGATGCGATGCGGAACTGCGCGCGGTGGGCGGTTGGCGGTGGTCCTACTCCTACGGGCTCGCCAGCGACGTCGCGTGCAGGAAATCTCCGTACCGCGACGCGGCAAACTCGGTCATGAGGGCATCAGGCGGCTTCTTGATACTATGCGATCCTAATTTCCGATTCAAAATGATGGTTTTGATGGGATGTGGCCGTCGAATTGATGCGGGTTTTCGGCGCTGACGATGGGGTGAGGTCAGATCTGAGTTGCGGTCCTGGCAGTGAAGTCGCGGGACGGACGTGCCCACAGCAGAAACTCCCCTGTCTGGGCAGTACTGCGCCCTGGACGCCTTTCCGCTAGCGCCAGTGGCAGCACCAACAAGTGCTCCCAGGGGTTGGTTGGAAAGTCCAAGTACCTGGGCGGGTAGACGGATAGGTACCTACACTCGGGACCCCTGACCTGCTCTAGGGGACTGAGATTTTGTATATTTCCCACACCTCTGCAGCTCAAGATCATACGATATCTACACAGTCATTGAAAGGAGTACTTGCTGCAAAAGTACGGTGCAAGAATATAGAGTTGTGGCTGAGCGTAGAAAAGTAGGAAGAAATTGACAGGTACATGTGTAGGTATAGTAGACAAGAGCCAGCCCAATGAGAAATCATTGGGTGCCCAGTGGAACAGAGTACTCCAGGGAGCCGAGGCTAGGCGCATCAGATCTGCTTCCACGGCTCTGGGCAGGGCCTGGCTAGGTCAGTCGCTAAGGCGCGTGCGTTAACACTGACACTGACATCAACATCCATCCCACCTTGATTTCACTTTCTGGCGGCCCCCCTCACCCAAAAATTACCGTGCTGCCCGCGTCGAAGATCTCAAGTCGGCCTGCTGATCAATCCGACGGCCCCTCGCGCCCTTGCTCGACTGGCTACAGTCAAAATGCGACCATGTCTCGCAATCCCCAGAAACACATCGACGCCGGCATCAAGCAGCTGGTAGGGCACATCATCCCAAAGGCAAATAGGCAAGAGGACCGCGAGTTCGTGCAGGAGACGATCGAGGAACACATAGAATTGGCCCACCAGATCTTGGACAAGTATGTTCGAGCCTTCTAAGCGTTCCGTCTTCTTTCCCTCCCGGGCCCTGTTGACTTACACTGTCTTGCCCCGGATAGCAACCGATCCGCTTCCATTACCGCCGATGCGAACCAAGCGAGCGACCTAATCAAGAAGAGACTCGTGCGGACCGACCCGAGCGCTGCACTCCGCTTCACACACCTGTACACCCGCCTCTTGACCCTTCCAGTGCTACAGCAGAAATGGGGAATCCTTTACCTACTCTACCAGCTCGCCGACTCGCCACACCCTGACGAGGCCTTGCCCCTCGATACCCTGCGACAGGTCGCCGAGAACAGGAGAGTCGAGGCATTGCGCCGTAGCGAAATATCCCAAAAGTCCTCAAGATCTGCTTCGAGAACGGATGATGACCAGTTCAAAGAGGCCTTCCAGCCCGAGGGTCTGAGGAAGTTTCCCCCAGAGGAGGCAAGGAAGGGGCCAGAGTCGACTGAGCTCGATCAGGAGAAAGACAAGGAACCAAGCCGCAGTAGAGATGTGACACTCAAGTCCAGGCTCCTCGCGGACAACCATGTTGAACTCGAACCGCCCGAGACAGTATTGCTGAGGGACCTACCCTTCACTCTACAGGGTCTATCTTCTACCACCCTGCCCTTCGCCAAGGAGACCGCGCTGAAGCTGCCACCCACACTGCCGCCACCTCTGATATCGTTGCTTCATAGTCTGGCTGAACCATCGTTGCTCTACAAAGGACTTGTGACATGGTTGAAATCACCGGCTGGCGGGCTACTGGGACAGAGCTTGCGCGCTGCCATCAATGCTGAGCTCAGGTCATACTTGAACCTGGTCGCGACGCTGGAAGCTCAAATACGTCGAGCCCTGTCTTCCTTGGACGAGGATGCGCCGAGAAGTGGGATAGGCAGTGCGGGAGTGACACTCAAACGGTGCGTGGTGTGGACCAGAGAAGCGACAATGGGACTGCGGCTTTTGAGTTTAATCGCCGAGGAATCGAACAGTAAAAAAGGAGGGCAGCTTATCTCACTCATCCACGGCTTCTCGACCTCACATGGAGATCCCATTGTTGCTGCATTCGCTGAGCGACTACTCGGCTCTGTGACACGCCCGTTCTACGACATCCTCCGACACTGGATCTATGATGGAGAACTACAAGATCCTTTTCAGGAATTCTTTGTCAAAGAACAGGATCCCAATGACGAAGATCGCCTGGACCTCAAATCTCGCGGCCAAAGTAGTGTCTGGAACGACAAGTACGAGGTGTGTAAGGGCATGATACCAAGTATCATAACCGACGATTTCGCCCAGAAAGTCTTTCTAATAGGCAAGTCGCTCAACTTCATCCGCCATAGCTGTGGCGATGCACAATGGGTGGACGACTATTCGAAATCGTCCTCCAAGGAACTTCGATACGGTGACACAGCCACCCTCGAAGCTTGGATCGATGAAGCGTATAAGACGACCATGAAGCGTCTTATGGACCTGATGACTACCAAATTCCACCTGTTCGACCATCTGAGGGCGCTCAAGAGCTATCTTCTTCTCGGACAAGGCGATTTTATTGCCTTGCTGATGGAGTCCCTGGCAGCGAACCTTGACCGCCCAGCAGGGGCACAATACCGACACACGCTCACGGCGCAGCTGGAACACGCAATACGCGGCTCCAATGCGCAATACGACTCCTCCGAGGTGCTTCGCCGCCTCGATGCACGCATGCTCCAGCTATCACACGGCGACATAGGCTGGGATTGCTTCACGCTGGAATACAAAGTCGACGCACCCATTGACGTAGTCATCACCGATTTCGGTAACCGACAATATCTCAAGGTGTTCAACTTCCTCTGGAAGATCAAGCGCGTTGAATTTGCGCTCTCGTCTACTTGGCGGAAGTGCATGACTGGAGCTCGTGGCGTGCTGCAGACCTCGGATGCGGCTGTCCTCGAGACATGGAAATCCACCCGAGGGGTGCTCGCAGAGATGATCCACTTCGTCGGCCAGCTGCAGTACTATATCCTGTTTGAAGTTATTGAGTCCAGCTGGGATGAACTGCAGAAGGGCATCACGAAAGACGACTGCACGCTCGACGATCTGATTAAGGCGCACAACAAATTCCTCAGCAATATCACGCACAAGGGCTTGCTGGGCGCCAAGAGAAAGCAGTACGTGGCGCCCGGGATGACGGAAGTCGAAGATAGGAGTGACTATATGACGCAGCTCAAGGCCATCCTCGACAACATGCTGTCTTACCGCGACTCTGTGGATGGCCTGTACTCGTGGTCCGTCTCGGAGTTTACTCGACGGCAGGAGGCGGACGTGCGAACAGCCGCCACATCACGGAAACCACCCTTCCCACCATCAAAACACATGAAGTCGGCATCCGTCGCGACGAGCACCAGGGGCTCGTACCCCAACACGCCGGTGGTCGACACCCCGACCGAGGACCCATTCGCGTCGTTCGGCAGCACCACCGTCGTCTCCGAGCTCCCCACACTGCAGGAGCGCCTGGGCAACCTCGCGACGAGCTTCCAGCGCAGGCTGTGCATCCTCCTCGGGGACCTGGCCTACCAGCCCGACGTCGACATGCGCTTCCTGGGCGTCGCCATGAACTTCAACGACGCGTACCAGCCCCTGCGGACCAAGAGGTCCAAGACCGCGTCTTCGGCGACGGGATCGCAGACGCTCAAGAGTGAGGCTGCTGGGAATGTCACGAAGACTTTGTAGATTATGGTTAGAATATACCCGAGGGGCTAGATGGGCTTGGCAGACCGCTGGCTCTGCCAGGTAAAGTCCGAGGTAGTTGATGTATCTACTGTTTTTGGGCTGATGGGGACGGTTTCGGGAAGGCACAGCGGCGTGTGCAAGATGTAGCCCGCTGGGAATGATACCATATTGTGAAACATCATGTGAGCACTTTTAAAAAGATTCATGCCTCGACAGAGACACTCGCATGTTCCGTCAAGGTGCTCCGTCACGTATTTTTTAACTGGTGAAGGAGGAGAGCCTGCCTACTTGAACCTCCCCATCAGATTTTGGCGTTGAAGTGGGCTGCTTGTGGCCTACACTCGCCCCCCCCCCCCTTTTCTTCCACGTTGAGCGAGTTCTGTCCCGGCATGTTGAGCCTTGACATGAAAGGAATGCCGCAATAGACGCACCTCTTGGCGCCTGGAGTTGCCAGAAGTCCCTGGACTCGCGAAACTCTGAACCATCTGGAGAATAAGTAACTTCTTGCAAGGCGGAGGCGATCGAATCTGAAAAGTCTTTGCACTCGGTTCAGTTTTCGACGCTAGCCCTGAGAGTTATCTCAGTCTATGCTGCTTAAAGACGACCTCGGGAGCGTCGTACGTGCGACGGCTTAAGTGCATCAGTCATTATAGATTCCCCCCCCCCTTTTTTTTTAAAAAAAAAAGGAATTAACAAATAAGGCCGACGGTTCGCATGACCACAAGCATTGGATTTAAGAAGTGCACATTTGAATAGTATGTATCATGTACTCGTCTCAACTTTTACTCGCTATATACAGACTATTTGTTCAGCCGAGGCGCCCTCTCGGGGTCCCTCCAGTACATGCACGCCTCACGTCGAATCTCATCCTTCTCGACCGCAGTGCCGTTGGGCTGAACGACCAGCTGCAGGGCAGGCTCCGAATCCAGGCCGTACCCGGACGGGGTGTACTGAGGCCACTCGGGGGCCCCAGGGTACCTCAGCGTGTTAGGGTCGCCGGTGGCGACGAAGCTGGCCAGGTAGGCGTGGTAGACGTGGCTGATCTCCGGGTACTGCACGCTGGGCTCGTTCCAGGTGTACTTTGTGTCGGAGGTGTGCGGGATGCCCTGCCAGGCTGGGTACGAGTTGTTGGTATTGAACCTGGCCTTCCAGGTGGGGACGCCGGCAGTCGACACGCGGTAGGCTGTCTCCTGGCCCGGGCAGATGTAGGCGAAGTCGCTGAAGGCGGCCGAGAGACGGTTGTACTGAGTGCTGTTGGGTGAGTTGGCGTAGGGCGAGGAGGCGTCTGCGGATGGGTCTGGATATAGAGATTCCAGCAGTGCAATGTCGGTCTCGTTCAGCTCCGGAGAGATGTTGTGCATGAAGTCCAGGAACTCCTGATTGGTCTGGAGCGTGCCGGTGGTGTAGTACTTGCCCTCGTCCGTGACCGTGCTGGTCAGAATGGGCACCTTATGGAATGTCCCGTCGTAGCCGGACTGCGAGCCGAATCTCTCCAGGAGTGGACCGCCCTGCACGGGCTGGAAGGGCCATGTGATCGGTACTTCGTACTGGTGGTACAAGTCGGTGCTGATGTTCCGGATGGCGTTGATGTCGGCAGACCGCAGGCAGGCCAGCGAGGCTGCGTTGTCTCCCTCAAGTGGGCACCCGAGGTAGCTCACAAACTTGTCCATCTGCTCCTGGTACAGAGGATAGCTCGCGTTGGGGAAAGCCCGAGCCGTCACGGATCCCGACTGGTGGTGGACCTGCGAGAAGAGTGGCCTGCCCTCGTCCTCCCCGTAGTTGTGGAAGAGGTGGATGCCGACTGAGTGACCTCCCGCAGACCGTCCTCCGATGGTCACCTTGTCCGCATCGCCGCCAAAAGCTGCGATGTGCTTCTGGACGAATTTCAGGAGAAGCTTCTGGTCGAGGAGTCCGAGGTTGAGCAGGCCCTCCTCATCGAACAGCGTCGACGGGAGGAAACCAAGAGAATTGACGCGGTAGTGGAAGTTGACGACCACTATCGGGGATTCTGAAGAGGCGGCGAAAGCAGCCCCATCAAAAGACTTGTAGCTCCCGGTGTGGAAGGCCCCTCCGTGAATCCACACCAGCACCGGGAGCTTTTCAGTCAGGGGAATGCCCTGGGGCCGGAACACGTTGAAGTTCAGGCAGGCCTCGTCCTGGATGGAGACATCGACAGAGGTGGGATCCTGGATACAGGCCTTGCCATACTGTATGGCGGCCTTCACCCCGTCGAAAGCTTCTGGCCAGTCCACGGGGGCGAAACGGCCCTCGCCAACCGGCTGTGTCGAGTAGTCGATGCCAAGCCACGCGTCGACCGGCGCAGGTAGTGCTTTGCCGCTAAACGTCTGGTTGACGGTGGTTCCTGTGAAGCTTCCATAACCCTCGAGCCTCACTGTCCTGTTTGTCACCAGCGGCTGTTGCAGCGCCACAGCCGTGCATGTGCCTGCTAGATATACCACGACCCTCATGAGGGCCGCCATGCTGAGAGAGGGCATCGTGGGCACAGGTACCCTACAGTTCCTCAGGCAGTCGCAGTCGAGCAGGAGAGGGCTGTGCCAACAGGACCGTTTCGTCCCCTCCAGGCCAATCCGTGCCAGGGACACCTTTTTTTATAATAGTCTACCAAGATAGAAACTACCTCGGAATGCGTGTACTGTAGATCTGCACGTCGGAGTGCGGGAGATTCGCCATTACTCGTTCCTATCACAGCATCCGACGGATTAGAGATAGCACGCACAATACTGGGCGGGCCATTGCCCATGGGGGTGGAGATCACCTACCACCATGCTCCACTTGGGTCAAGTACTTCTGCCGAAGTCTAATCTCCCCAGACTTGGCACCCAGTGCGGTGTGTTGTTAAGACCTTCACATATAGTTGCGTAAACATACCATCCGTGCCCGCTCCGGTCGGAAGCAGGTAACGCTGCCTGGCTGCCTGTCGATTTGGGCAGTGGATGCCGAGGGTGGGATGCCGGTGATCGGAAGCCTGTTGCCCCTCTATCCCCGTCCCATTGCCGCTGTGTTTAGCTCGTCATGGGCATCAACCTCTGATATGTGGACCTGACGAACCTCGACATGAGGTTTGACGAAAGCTGGCGGAAGCTGGAAAAAGTATTAAATTCGATGGCTTATCGCACTATCCTCACTGGAACTACATGTATGGTTATTGCAATCGATGTGGCGAGTTTCTATTGCTGCTCACGAGGACAAGTGCTGACTGGAAAGGAACTAAAATCAGACGACTGGCGCGAATAGTTAAGGAGTAATTCTAAGCTGAACAGGCGAGCGAGAGTGTGTGAGAGAAATTAAGAGACCTCAATTGCCTCACATACAGTGGTTAGCTCTTTTTCACTTACAATGGTCCCATACTACTTATCAACTTTGTCATCTTATTCACCTGCCTCCATAGGTAGTGAGGCAACTGACAGTCTTGCATGGGCAAATTTCTGTACTGTGGTATAGCCATGCGAGACATACTCAGATGCTAACATCTCTTCTGACCATATCCATGAACACTCGGTGGCTTAATGCTCGAGAGAAGCAAGTCTTCAAAACTGAAAAGCCTTCGGTACAACTCTGCAACGTAGAGGTTACAGCTGGGAGGTCAGGCGGCTTACCTGTTCATAATCCATCAACTGTCGCCTGCATTGAACACTGTGCTGTCGAGAGACTTGTATTTGGAAGTTGGGCAGGGAAACTATTTCTATCAAAGGCATTTTAACAAGAGCGAGGATAGAAAATTGTATGTACCAAAAACTTTTGTCACCATGGAACCCAAGCCTTATAGAGACTCATCGAGAGGCTGCCAACCAGTCTACAGTACAGGCTCAGTGCAAGTCTCTGGGTAGAAAAGCAGATGTGGATCTTCGATTCACAGAGCCTCACTACGGCTCTCTGCTTTCAACCACCGCCAGTCGTGGCTACGGGCATGGACATCTGATCAAAGACAGCCCTCAAGTATGTGTCAACGAGCGGTCAGCTTTGAATTGAGACGTGAGATTCAGTACATTCCAAAGTAGCTTGATGCTACTCCCATTCCTTCTAGACTTTGAAAAGTCAGCTTTTGCAGCCCCCCTTTTTCTTTCAATCTGTCCAACTAATGATTATGTCATCAAAATCGTACATCATCCACCAAAGTTTGTTTCCTATCCAGTCGAGATGATCCACCGTGATGAGAAATAAAGAACCAGAAGACATCCTGAGAAGCGAATGAACACGCTTAAATTCCGCGAAAATCATCCACAAACTGCTCACTTTCCCCTGCTGAAAGCTCAACCCTTCTAGCTCGAGAAAAGCCTCTTGAACATGCCCTTCAGACCGCCAGCGCTCTTCTTCTTCTCGTCCTTGTCCTCCTTCTCGCGCTTTTCCAGCCTCGATCTGCGGTGCTTGTCCTCGTCCTTCGACTTCTTCCCATCCGCCGGGGCGGGAGAGCTGCTCTCCTCGCGGCGCGGCTGGCTCTCCCTGGCCGCCTTCGTGGACTCCTGCTCGCGAGCCTTCTGCAGCTTCGCGTTGGACTGGTCGAGCGAGCGCCGGACGCCCTTGCTGGAGCGCGTGGTGCTGGAGCGCTTGAGCTCGACCGGTGGCGGCCGCGTGACTTCCTTGGAGCGGCGGGAGGACGAGATGGTGTCCTTGTCCTTGTCTTTGGTAGCGGTGGAAGCGGTGTCGGCTGTGAGTGGGCCGCCGAAGCTGGAGCCCATCTCGCTCCGGCCGTTCTTCATGTCGAAGAACTTCTTGCTTGGCGCAGCGGTGGACGCCTCGGTCTTGGCGGTGTTGGAGGGTGATGCCACGCTGTGGCGGGCGGAGCTGTGGCGCCGAGAGCTCCGGTGAGAGCGATCGGCCGACGGCGGTGCTTCGACCTCCTTGCCCTTGGGCTCTGCGACCGGTGAGTCGGTCTTCGCCCTCTCCTTCTCCCGGGCAAGCCGGCGCTCCTCCTTTCGCCTATCGTGCTCAGCTTGTTCTTGAGGTGTGCGTTCACGCCGGGAGCGAGAGCTGTGGCTACCCTGTGCGCTATCGGCGGTGTCGTGGTGCCTGGGCGGCGTGCGCGGCACCTGATCAGACTCTCGCTCGCCGTCCGTCCGATGCTTGTGAGAAGAGTGGCGATGGTGTGAAGACCTCGTGGTGCCATCCTCACGTGTGCTTGGGCGACTGGACCGCGACGAGTGACTGGCCCGGTGTTCTCTTGAACGCGGGGATTTCGGAAGCTTGTCATCTGCCTTTGAAGACTCCTTGCCTGTAGTTGGGTTAGCGATGAAATCACAAGGAATGCTGTTATCCGCAACCCTCGTACCCCTCCCGTCAACCTGCAAGTTCGAAGGAGCGGTTGTTTCTCCATGTTGCTTCAAATCCTTGACGTGAACTGCCATCCGATCACTGGTTTCGCCAAGCGTGTCTGCCGCAGCGCGAATGATAACTGCAGCAGCGACGACCTCTTCCGCCTGATGGACACTCTGTCTGCTCATTCTCCTAGTGCTTCTAGCCCGGCTCATTTTCAAGGCATCCTCGTCATTGGGGTCCGGCAACACTATGCCAGGAGTACTGACCCTGGGTAGAGGAGTTTTTGGGCGCCATAGTTCATCGGTCTGCGTCGATGAGTCAACACGGCTCAGGAGTACTGGTTTCTCGCTCGAATCTAGGGAAGCCTGGCCCTTGTCACTGTCCAATGGCGGATCGACGATGGTGAATGATTCGGATAAAGGCTGCTGCGATGAAACTTCCTCAGGGCTGTCAGGTGTTGATGAGATCGAGCGAACTTCAAGATCCTTCTGACCCGTGATTGATTCTTCCAATGTACCAGTAGCTTTATCAGCTGTTTTGGGCCGCTGAATCTCGTCTGTGGACTCAGAAACAGCTATTGGGCCATCTCCGACATCATCTTTGCTAGACACGAGCTCATGAACAACGACTCCAGTGGCAGCAGCGGCAGCGGCGACAGCAGCCACCTCGGCGGTCTCGATGTTGTCATCATCCACCGGTGCCTCTTCGGCGGGCCCGTTCGAAGGCGACTCTTCTGGATTTGTCTCAGTGATAACTGGATCTAAGCTAGAGTCTTGTGGTATCTGGCCTGGCTGATCGATTTCCCCGGACACAGTTTCTGGCGAAGGGACCTCGTGAGCTGAGTCTCCCTCTTCAGCAACGGGGTCTTGAATGTCAACTTCATCTGGAGTCAGTTGATCCTGAGATAACTCATCCCCGTGAGGATCAACTGCTGGCTCAACGACCTCTTGTTCGGCGATTCCACTGGACCCTTGTTGCGATTGATCTTGAGCGACGACAGTGTCTGGGCTTTCCGTAGGCTCGACGTGAACTTCCGGCGTGTCTGTGGGTACACTGAGCGCCTCCTGCCCTTCCAAATCATGTGAGGATGCATCGACTCCGGTCGAGGGTGAAATTTTGGGTGTGCTATGTCCAGAGTCGTGGCCATTGCTTGAGATGGACAAATCTTGTTCGATGATGGCCTCAGAATCGCCTGCAGACTGGTCCACTATCCCTTGAGAAGATGCGCCAGGATCATTGTCGCCATCGCTCTCTCCGGAGAGATCTTGGCCCTGTTCTTGATTGGAGCCGACAGGCTTCCCTTCGAGTATCGATGATGTTTCGAGGTCACGTTGAGTGTTGTCGCTCAAGTCATCAGCCTGGGTTAGAGCCCGATCCGCATCATATATGGCCTCCTGGCTGTTTTCTGTAGCTTCAGCCTGGTCTGGGCCCGCATCCGCAGCTGAGACCTGACTCTCGAGAACTTCAGCAGATAAGTCTGTTTGACTTGGTTCTTCCACACTTTCTGCAACTTGTTCGTCTGTCATGATTTGGTCCGGAATGACTTCTTCAATGTCGACGGTCTCAAGTTGTGGCTGCGACGAGTCACCAATAGATGGTGCTTGCTCCAGAGTATCTTCTGGCATCTGTTCGTGGCTGACTTTGGATGGTACAACAAGCGTGTCTTCGGCCTCATCATTTACTACTTGACGCGCTTCTTCCGATTCACCCAGAATTGGAGTGCCACCGCCGTCCAATGAATCCGACACAGTTGAGGGTTGGTCAACTGCAGGCAATACGTCCGAAGACTCCAGTGAAGGTCCAGGTGCATCTTGCTCGATCTGTGACCATTCCTCCCCGACTGAAGATCCGAGCGATTCAGGGTCAGAGTCTTCCGAGATGCCTATCGTTTGGCTTCCAGATGTGTCGCCAAGAGTTTGGGCACTCTCGACTGGACGAGAATCATTTTGCGCTTCATCGGCATCTTTAGGCGCATCAGTAGGCGGAGTGATGATAAGCTCGGTGTCGTTGCTTGGGTCGAGATTGGAGGGAGTGGACGAAAGCTCGGCGGCTGGTTCGTTCTCGGTTTGAGCGTGGGAAATATCAGGCGCAATGTTGGCAAGATCGCTGGAAGGCTGGGCAGGCTCCGTGTCAGGACCCGGGTCTGGTGGCTGGGCGACAATGTCCTCCTGCTCGCCTCGTTCGAGGCTGAGTCCAGGCTGAACATCTTTCGAGTCATTTGCCTGCTCTGGAATCGCACCATCTAAGTCGAGCGAATTTTCTTTTGGCAACTCTTCAAGCACACTCTCATCCAGCTTTTCTTGCTGTGTGAGCAGAGCATTTTCTTCTGATGGGGGGTCTGTTTCGAGTGCAGTACTAGGATCGTCGACTGAGGAAGAAGTAAGTGTCTGGCTGCCAGCACCTGGTTGTTCAACGCCGGGCTGCACAACTCCGGGTTCTCCAATGCCGTTTTCTTCGACGCTGTGCTCAATGCTAGGTTCTTCTGTGCTTGGCTCTTCAACATTGGATTTCTCTGCGTTGGGCTCTTCCACGCTTGGCTCTTCAAGGATGGGCTGCTCAACGCTAGATTCCTCAATGCTTGGTTTAGCACTGAGCTCTTGCGTGCTTGGCTCCTCGACAGTGCTTGGCTCCTCGACAGTGCTTGGCTCCTCGACAGTGCTTGGCTCCTCGACAGTGCTTGGCTCTTCGACCGTGTGCTGTTCAACACTGGATTCTTCAACATTGGAGTCTTCAACGCTGGGTTCCTCAGCGCTGAGGTCTTGAGCGCTGGGCTGCTCAAAGTTGGGCGGTTCAGTCCTGGGTTCTTGTTCTTCAACGCTGCATTCTTGAACGCCGGGCTCTTCCACCCTTGGCTCTTCAACAGCTGGCTGTTCATCTCCAACGCTGGTTCTGGGTACTTCAATGCTGGTTTGGTCCACGTTCAAGGAGTCGGCGACGAGCTCGTTGACCTGCTGAGGCTCTTCCCCGCTTTGTTCAACCGGGGATGTTGGGGAGAGGGAGTCAGGGACATGGCTCTCAGTCAAGCTAGGCGGTGATTGGACATTGGTCGCGATTTGGGACTCGTCAACAGCACCAGGGGTCAGTGGGCGGTCTTGCTCCACTTCGTATGGTCTGACGTTCTCGGAAGCTGCTTGCTCAAGCAACGCTTCATCTGTTGAACCCTTTTCAGGCTGGTCTGCGCAGGAGTTTTCTTCAAGCGTGACACCTTCAGCTTGAGGTAGTGGTTGTGGTTCGGCTTGTTCCTCCAGTACTTCATTGGACTCAGAATGGCCATGTTCTTGTGTTGTTTGCTCGATTTCGGTGCTCGGTTCCGATTGCTGTTCACTTGAAAGAATGACTTGGTCATCATCGAGTGGTTTTGGGTCGATTGGTGAACTTGGCGGCTCGCAGGATTCATTTGAATCCTCGATTGCCGGTTGGGCAACATCCTCGACCCCAGAATGAGTGGCGATTTCCTTTTCGTCAGCATCTCCCATGACGGCTTCACTATCACGATCTCCCTCATCGTCATCCCCAACCCCCGACCCAAGAATTACGCCCTCCTGCACGACGACTGGGTCTTTGTCGTCTGCACTCACGGGCTCTGGCTCATCAGGCGACTCAAGGATATCTTGAGCCCCAAGCACCATTAGCAAGCTTGAAGACCGCGTACGCACCGAGGGCCATGGACGCAAGGATGGTAAGCTTGCCTGGTGTTGTAGATGCAGCACTTGGCTTGGCCACAACCTCATCCTTCACCATGACGTCCTGCTTAGAAGACTTGGCTGAAGATTCGGCACCGCTGGCAGTAGAACGCTCGCGCAATTCATTGCTTTGAACGGCTTGCGGTTCATGTTGATCTGATGTGACAGTGCCGTACTGTGATCCGGCAGATGGAGACTTGGAGGATTCAACAGTCGTAGCAGCATCGGGGGTAGGGGAGGAGGAGCGTGGGGGGAGATCATGAGCTGAAGGCTCGCTGGGGATACCCTCAGAAATATCCCGGACTACGTTGTCCTGGGAGCTCTGGACGTCAATCTGGCTAGGAGCGCTGGCTTCCACCACTGAAGGGGCGACCAAAAGTGACCCAGCCGCCAGGGCACCAGCTGCGACAGCCGGAATGTCGCTAGAGTCCCCAGAGACAGGGACGGCGTCACGTGGAGCCTCCTCCTCGGCTGGCTCTTCTGCATTACTGGGCTCTATGCTGGCTTTGGAATTTTGGTCACCTTGGCCGTTGCTGCCTGAAACTTCGTTCTCAAGCCCATCTCCATCAGTTTCTAACGGTGCCGGTTCTTCCTCCTCAGGGCCTGGAGCTTCGACGACAGGAGTTTCGTTGCTCGTTTGAATGGGTATCGTGTTTGTGGTGTCGTTTGACGCCATTAAGTCACTATGATCATTGGACGTGTTGTCCGCAGTCGTATTCTCAGTCGTAACTGGGACAGTTTCCGCGTTCAATCCAGTACCGGTCTCCTCGATCTGGGATTGGATGTTTGCAGTGCCAGCGGAAACATCGCGGCTCTTGATTTCCTCCACGGAAGGCAGATTTTCGTCGATAAGATTTGAAGCAACATGGCTCTTCACATCATGGACATCGTCAATCACAGTCGGGGGGACCTCACCTTTGTCCGCTCCGTCCTCCAAAGCCACGACCGGCTCCTTGAGCTCGTCACCAGGGGTTGTCTGCTGCGGCTGGTCTTCGCCTCCTTGAGGGACCTCGCGCTGCTTATCCTGCGCGGGTTGCGCGGGTTGTGAGTCTTCGACCGAAGCCTGTGTCTCTGCTGGCTTCTCGACTTCCGGCTCCGGATGTTCACCTTCTGGCTCTGCTGCGCCTTCTGGTTCCTGGCTGGGCTGCGACTCAGACACCACAGCGGGGGCCTGTTGAATGCGTGGTTAGCGAAAACTCCAACTCTTGGGGATATGATTCCGAGGCCCAAAGGAAGGAAATAGGAATAACGTCAAAGCAAGAGAAAGCAAAATTGCTACAAGAATCTCAAATCGGGCATTCGTTCAAGGGAGGGGGTTTGTAAGAGCGAGAGCAAGGTCAAGCTCAGAGAATAATGTGATAGATACTTTCGCTGGTAGCATCGCAAGTAGAAATAACTCACCTCGGCGTCAGCCTTCTCTGGCGCAGCTGTCTCTTCCTCAAGCTTGGTTCCCTTATCGTTTCCTTGCACCGGCTCGTTTTCAGTCACTTCGAGCTTGTCTTCGAGCTCAGGCTCGATCTTGGCGTCGTCCTTGACCTCGTCTTTGGCGTCGGTCTGAACTTCAGGCTCAATCTTGGGCTCCTCCTTGAGCTCCTCCTTGGGCTCTTCCATGACCTCGTCCTTGGCATCGATTTGGACTTCAGACTCTTCAGGCTGTTGAGGGATGGCGCTGGGGGCTGCAGAGCTGTCAACCACCGGGCTTTCCTCGGACGTAGTCTCGGGCAGCGACTGCTTGGCCGACTCCTCTGTAACCTCACTCTGGGGCACGGGCGCTTCGGAGCTGGGTTCTTGGGCGTCGACGGCGTCGACCGGGCTCGATTCCACAGCTTTCTCGAGGACTGTCTCAGCGTTCTGAGCCGGCACGTCCGCGGCCTTTTCGGCCTCAGCTTGAGGCTCGGGCGCGCTTGCATCTGCCGCTACGGGTGCAGCCTCTTCTTCGCTTTCTTTATGCGCTGATTCTGCCTCCTTGGATTCGCTGACTGGTGCCACCTCAACAGCGTCTTTAGCCTCTTCGACTTGGGGCGCCTGTTCGACTGCGGGCTCTTCTTCGACCACAGGCTTTTCCTCAACTGCCTCAACCGCAGGCTTGTCTTCAACCACGGGCGTTTCCTCGACAGCGGGCTTGTCCTCAACGGCCGGCTTCTCACCAGCCACGGGCGTGTCCTCGACAACAGGCTTCTCCTCAATTGCCTCCACCGCGAGCTTCTCCTCGATCAGAGGCTTGGCTTCGACCGCGGGGGTCTCTTCCGCCACAGGCTTCTCGTCGGCCGCGGGCGTTTCCTCGATAACAAGCTTTTCCTCGACAGCAGGCGTTTCTTCGGCAGCAGGTGTTTCCTCGACCACCGGCTTCTCTTCGGCAGTGGGCTCGACAGCGGGCTTTTCCTCGGCCACAGGTTTTTCCTCGACTAGAGCGGTCTCGGAAGAGCTTGCAGGCAAACTGGGCTCCCCGGGGACGTGGACTTCCGCAGTAGGCTCGGCGTCAATGGTGGTGCTTTCCGGCAGAACCTCCTTGGTCGTCTCAGAGTTCACAGCGGCATCACCACTGTTTGGAGCGCTCTCCGTGACCTGGCCATCCTGAAGGCTTCCCTCTGGGGCACTCTCCTCTTTGACGCTCTCTTGAGAGTCCGCGGAGACAGGCGCCTCGCTCTCAGCATTCTGTTCTGGAACTGGCTTGGCTTCTGGCGCGCTAGTGACCTCCTTGGGCTCCTCAACGGCAGCTTGAGGTTCAGTAGGTGAGGGCGGCGACGCCTCCTCGGCTTGGGCCGGTGAGATTTCAACTTTCTCGTCGCTTGTTGTCGCCTCTGGCTCAGCGGCCTCGTCTTGGGAAAACTCTTTTGTCTCTAGGCCTGCCAACTCGGGCACGGGTGCCTGTGCGGCTGGCACAGGTTCTTCCTTAGGCTTCGACAGCTCCTCGGTGACTGCCGGAGTAGCTTCGGCGACTTCTGGCTCGCTATCCACTGGTTGGACCTGCTCGGTGCTCACAGGCTCTGCCGATGGTGTTTCCTCAACTGGGGCAGAGACGGCCTCTCCGGAGCTAGTTGGCGCCGCCTGCTCGCTTTCCGTGCTCACGGGCTGCTCTGTGCCCTCGGATGCGGGTGGGACAGTCTGCTCGGCTTCGTTTCCAGTGACGTCTTGCTCCGGAATAGACGGTTCTTGAACGTCTTCCGTTGGACTTGAGGCGGGAGCATCTGCCACCTTTGCCTCGTCCACTGCGGCAGGTGCCTCCTCTTTGGCTGTCACATCACTCTCAAGCGGTTGAGAATCTGCTGTGTCGTTGCTGGTAATTCCACTTGGCTCTTGGGCCTGAACTGTCTCGGGTTCCTTGGCTGGTTCACCTGCCTCACCAGTTGAGGAAATGACCTCTTCTTGAGCGCCCGCGACTTGGCTGTCCTCGGTTGGTTGAGTGGATGCGTCGTTCAAGGGGGTGGCATCCTCTTTGATCTCAGAAGCCTCGACCTCCTTGGGAGCTTCGACCTCTGGCGTCTCGATCTCCTTGTGCGCCTCGATCTCCGCAGGAGCCTCAATGGCCTCTGCAGGAGCAGGAGCAGAAGCTGTTTCCTCGTCCTCCTTCGTCTCGAGGGCCTCAGCTGCGCTCTCCTTCACTTCTACGGGCTCCTCATTCGTCTCCAGAGGCTCCTCCTTAGTCTCGAGAGGCTCCGTCGCAGGAGGCTCGGCCACGTCCTCTTTCGTCTCCAGCGGCTCGACCGTGGCCGGCCCTGGTGCAGTCTCCTGCTGCTCTTCGGCGCCAGCGACGTCGTTGCTGGTCTCCACCGGGCTAGAAACATCGCCGTTGGTCTGGGCTGCTTCAAAAACAGGTTCAGATGCGAGGGGGGCGGTGCTCTCAGAAACTGGTTCAGCGGTGGCCTCTGCTGCTTTCGTGTCGCTCTGATCAGCAGTCTCCGGCTCCACGGCCTTAGTGGCTTCGACAGGGGCAGCGGGAGCATCCTCAGCGATCTCATTGACCGGCTCCGAGGCTGGCTCCGAGGCTGGCTCCGCCTCTTGGGTGCTGGGTTGAGGCTCCTCAGCGCTGGGCTGTGGCTGTTGAAGGTTGCTCTGCTCTGGCGAAGCGAGCTCGGGTGGTGGAGAAGTAGGAGCCGAGTCCAGGGTGTTTTTGGACTTCGACTTCTTCTTCTTCTTCTTGTTCTTGCTCTTGGGAGTGGCTGCCTGCTCGCCCTCGCCCAGCTCGCCGCTAGGTAACGTGGGCGACACAGGCGTCATTGGGGTTTCCACAGGGGTTGACTCCCCGGAAAGAGCAGCGGCTTTCTTCGCCTTCTCCTTGGCCTTCTGCTTTGCCTTCTTGACCTTGTTCTTGGCCGTCTTACTGCTGATAGGCGTTGTGCCCTCGACAGGTGATGTGGGAGAGGCGAGAGCATCTCCGCCATTTACATTACCAGCCTCAGCAGCGTGTCCATCTAAGCCGGTGTAAGTACGCGTGTTGGGTTGAAGATCGACAGGAAAGGGACCCGCCCCCCCCCAAAAAAAAAGGAATGGAAAAATCTTACTTTGGCCGTTGACATCATCGGCGGCTTCATCACTCTGCTCTTCATCGGAGTCAGAGGGTTGAAAGTACTCAACCTTGGAGTAGTCCGCTACCTGCACTTCTTGATTAGGATAATCCGAGAACTGGATTTGGGACCAGTCGACGTTTGTCCGGACTGGACAATATTCGATGCTGTTATTTGGGAAACTCATACTGTTTGGACCACGGGCTGGGGCGCCTGGTGGTCGGAGGAGGTGTCAAGAGAAGACAGGTCCTGGGTTTTAACGTCGTTCGCCATAAAGGTGACGCAACGATACTGATCTTCTGGTCTTGCAGATAGGTGCAGGATGCAGATGCAGGTCAAGTCAAGACAGTCAGTGCCCGAAGGGCTCCTTGCGTCGTCCTGTGGGGCAGCAGCTTAGGTGACGGACGAGTCGATTGGGTGGTGTGCTGTCACGAGGGCGTGCTGTCGTGGCACGCAGACGAGGGGATCAGACGGCGACCTGATCTGATCTTTGGGTATATGGCAAAAGAAGCAATGCTGCAGACGCTTTACGACTGGTAGACGGTGTATGCACTAAAGAGAAAAAAGTTTTGCAAGCTGCACAACTTGATATGCGGGCGCCAGAGGTATATGCAGGCCCTCAAGACGTGACGGGATATGCACCGGGTCAAACGACTTTTAATACGGTGAGCCAGGAGGGAGATGCTTGCAAGGTCACCGAAGGGGCAGCAGAGAGAGAGAGAGGCTGTTTGAAAATTTGAGAGGCACGATCTGTCGGTGGGATGGGGTGCCCCGGCAATAGGATGTTTGTTGAAAGACAAGGCGCGAAGGGAAGAGGGTCCATCTGGTGCAATCGCGATGCCCCGCGGTGTGAAAGCCCACAGTTTCCACTTTTAAGAAAAACTTCCAAGGGCCTGTCAATGCCAACGAAATGATTCAAAATGGGGAAAGTTTGGGACGCCCACGACAGGCATTCTGCCGGGGATCGATTGGCCGGCGCCCAGTCGTGACTGGCACTGGCGCCACGTCAAGACTCATCAACGAGAACCGAGGCAGACAAGCAGCACGAATCACGGGTGGGAATGAGAGAGTGTCTGTACCATAGGCAAGCATAGCACGAGATTACCACGAGGGAGGCGACTCTGTGCAACGAGGCCATAGATCCGGGGATGGGGGGCACCTGGCGGCCCAACACGGCCCCAAAGTCAGACTCATGCATGGGACGGGTCGTGGCATGTACCTTTGGACCTGCAAGGCCGATATCGAGGCGGCGGCATGTACAATACAGTATTGTCGACCATTCCAGACTGCAACATACTGTACAGGAGCCGCCGAGCGCCGGTCGACGCGGGATGGCAAGAGGGAATCTCTGCCCTCCACGCCGCGGATGTATGTCGCCTACCCGAACTCAGGCACTAAGTAGCGTAGAAAAGAAGAGTCGAGCTATGCCCCTTGGAGGCAGAGCGTGGCATGCTACCGCCCTTTCTCATGGCTGCCACATCCTCTGACGGCTTCGGGCCTGAAGAAGGTTCCTGAACTTGCCGGGGTCTGTGCTGTTCGCCCAGCAGTGGTCTGAAAGCCGTCAGGACGGTGGACGGGGAAGCCCAAACCACAGGACTGCCATGTTGTGACAGGCATCAGGAGACGGCACAGGGTTACCAGGAAGTGTCAGTGGGTGTTGCGGTCGTCCAATGAAATGACACAGCCGCGCTGCAAGTGGTACGTCGGTTTGCAGATGTTCGACTTTTCCTGCGTGCTACGTGGCTCGCTAGCCGGGTGGTCGCTTGCTGATCCGTACTAATGTGTGCATATACTGTATGTTGCCGTGAGGACCTGACAGGTGGGCGCCAAAGCCTGAGCAACCCGAACCTGCAGGCCTGAGTGATGACTGCAGCGGCTGGTGCGGCAGCCATGCACGAGAGAAATGTAGGTAGGTGAGGCGCCGTGAATCGGTTTACCGTGTGGGGCGGGAGCATGAATTTGCTGTGCTCATGCCCGGCCATATCCGGAGCTCTAAGCACGCCTCGGAAAGCTGTTCTCATGAAAGTCTTTCATGCGCACCAGGCTGTAGGCGTCCTCCCGCCCTGCTTTCCTGGTCGCTTGTCGATGGATCATCCTTCAGATTTTGGTTCCCGAGGTCGCGGGTCTCCGGGAGATTTGTTAGGCACCCATGGGTTCCGGCACATCGGACGAGACGGCCCTGACAGTTCAGACGGCAAGACGGCCTGAAAGATGGTCGCAGGTGTATGGTTGCAACCGCGGATGGTACGCCGAAGCTGACCTGACGAACATTCCAAAATGCCAAATGATGCCTGAGATTCGACTTCAGATGAAGTGTGTCGAGGTGACATCGCGTCACCAGGGCAGATCTTGTGAGAATGAACGCCCGTGTCAATTTTGGTCGTAGTGTTATTCTATGTACCGGCCGTGACCACAGACCAGGAGAACACGGGAGCCAACGCAGCCAACTTCAATCGCGGCACCTCCAAGGTAGCGGATACATTCCTTCCCAACCAGACTTGGCAGCAGTCCAAGGTATCAGTACTCATTGCTCCCAGTACCGCCAGTCTCTACTATTGACTACTCACCTGGCAAGACGCGTCTTCCCTGCCCGGGTTCACCACATCCCATGGTTTGCATTGATCACGAGTCGTCTGCCTCATTTCATTCCACACACAGTTGCAAGCACGCAAAGATTGATGCCCTATGAAAGTTGTCGTCCCACGGCTGCTTCATGCAGTGGATCCTGCACCTGGCTGGTGTTTTGATAAGAAGTTTTATGCCTGGGCCTGCCGCTGCTACTGGGTTGACTTCCCGTTGTTCTTACTCGTGAGAGTTCCAGTGCCCGGGCGCGTACAAGTCGATGCTGGTATCTATATCTGTACCTGTCCGACCGTAGAAGAACGGCATTCACAATCCCCAGCACAGTTTCGATGTCTGTCCGATCTTCTATTATGGTTAGTCATTCCGTGGAGCCAAGCTCTGGCCAAGTTGGCATGGCACACACCCGGCGGCTGCGAGGTCGACTATTGACAAGGCATGATCAGGGCAGGCCCACAGTCTGGGTGCAGCATACCCACTTCCGACCAGAACGGTCCGCCTGAAAGGTCAGGCTGAGAAGTTGCTCTTTGCTTCCTGACAGCCTCGCCTGCCATGCTGGAGCACAGCCCAACAAGATCCCGAGACTAGGTGTGGGCGCTGCCCAACTTGCATCCTTGGCTGTAGCAGAGGTAAGGTTGTTGAACCAGGTTAGCCAGATCCAGTATCGGCTCTGTAGGGCTCTCTGCTCTCATATCCGGCATTTCAGTCCATGTTATTGGATCCTCCAAGGCTGTCTTCCCGGCTACACAGCTGCTCGGCTGAACAGACATATTGCAACCTGTGGCATGGATATAGCTCCTAATGCAGCCCTCCACATGCAATCTTCCAGTTGGCCTGTCAAGCACGAATGAGCAAGCAGTACGGTAGGTCGTCAATATGGTTCGGAAATTGTATAGCTGGCTGCCTCACTCCAAAGCCCCCTTGGTTCCCTCGCAATCACGAATGCAGCCTCCCGTACGCCAACGCCAGTCGCGGAAGGATTCCCCGAAGCAGTTCTTCTTGCCCATCTGCTCTGGACAATCTCCCTGTCTACTTCTGTCACCAGACCAAAAGTCTGCGGACATGCTCTCGTTGTATGTTGCTGACACTGTATTTGCTCCCCATGCCATCCGGCGCTTCTCACATGGCCATCTCGGCTTGTAGCTTCCGCAGCTCTTCCTCTTCGTCGTCCTCCTGTGCCGCAACGGGCGTCTTGCCCTTGACTGTTCCAACTCATTAGCATATAAGGGCTGCTTACCGTCTGAGGGGCGGGACTCACTGTCTTGAGGTGCGGCGGGGACCCGTTGGATCTGATCCGACACCGGCACTGTTCCCGTCTTGAGCATCTGCTCGTCCAGCGCCTCCTGCTGTAACTCGTCCAACTCTGCCTCGAGGTCCTCCTCGTCGATGGGTTCTCCGATTTGGTTGCTCGTGATGGCGTTGACGATCTCTTCGCTGAGCGCGTTTTGCTCCCGTAGCTTGTCCCTGCATCGAGATTATGCTCAGTCATACTTTCCAGACACACATGTGCATGATAGGGAATGGCAGGAGGGAGGAAAACTGCATACATTGTCTCGTCCACCTTCTCGGGCGTGAGCTTGCCATGTATCTGCTTCATCGCGTCGCTGGCCTTCTCCATCGCCAGGAGCGTTTCCTTGTTAATATTGGCCGACTCGATGGCATTTATTTGTTGCTCTAACGTTCCGATCTGCGCCTGAGTCTGCTCGAGGCTGTGCTCGTGCTGCTTCTTTCGTTTCAGTGCGGTCTTTGCGGCTGCGAACCGGAGGCGCAAGGTTAGCACGTGCAAACACGCAAGCAGGCCTGTCCGTGTAGGAAGCGTCTGTCCTCACCAGTCTTGTTGTTTGTGGTGACATATTTCCGGGCTAGGCCATCTTGCTCATCCATCTGGTTCTGCAGGTGTTTCTCGCGCTTCTGCAGCATGTCGAGCTGCGACCGCAGCCCGAGAATGGCGTTCTTAGGGGCATTCTTCTGCTTCTGAGCAGAGGCCCCGCCAAACCAGCCCAGGCCCCAGCCAGACATATTGCTTTGCTGACAGATCGGTAGGTAGAAGAGGGGAAAGTTCGAGGGAATGAGTGACTGGGGAAGTCAAGCGTCGTGGTCGCTTATCGAGGGCGTCGGGGCGAAAGGTATGTGGCAGATGATCTGGGTCCGGACCCTGACGCTCGTCCGTTGATAGAGGGGGCGGGGAAGCACTCGGGGCTTTGTCGCAGCCTGAGCCTTATAGATTCGAAAAGTTGCCCGGTAGACGCGGTGAGGAGGTCGGCGCAGGATAAGTCGTCGTCAGTGTCGATCGATTCGCGAAGGCAGTCAAGATGCCAGGGTGATGGGTAGAAGCCTAAAGAAAGCACGAGGTATGATGCAAGCACAATTCGTCAGTGCTTGGCCTTGTGATGGCCCGCGCTAGTCAACAAGCAGCCGCAGGAGTCCGGCATTTAGCCGCGGCTCGCTTAGTCATGGCTGCCCAATTCATGGCTGCCTCTGCTGCCGCCCCTGCTGCCTGTGAGATGTGAGCCCGTTCAGACTGTCTATTGAGATGGAGGATATCGAGTTTCAACACGACAGGACTCGTCATCACCATCTCGCTTGACCTTGCTCGACACGCATTGCTATTTCCCCGCTATCAGAGAATTCATCAGCTTAATTGTCTTGCCAATACCAACCCCTGAAATGGACTCGCGACTCCATCTGCAGTCTTCCGGAAGCCTGCCACTTGTTGCTGGATATTGAAATGTCCAGCACCCCTTTGCCATCGAAGCTCACGCTACTCTCCTCTTTGCCTTCTTACGACGTTGGCACCAAAGTGCGCTTCCTAGGATGGTATGTTCGCTGGCAAGCTCCTCCCAGATAACAGCCACACAGCCAATGTCCCCCTCCCCCTTTTCCTTTCGGCCCAACCCGGCGCCTCTTGTTGCGAATGCTCGCTTTCTGGCTCTACTCCAGAATTCTCAGCATTAGTGAAAGGCACTCTCAGCTGACCAATATCGCAGTGTCACATCATATGCTACCGTCTCAGGGCAGCTTACTCTGCAGCACCAGTTCCCTAAGTCAACCGAGATCCAGGCATTGGTTGATGTGCGCCTGCTGCTCGAGAAGCTCACAGCGGAGCAAACCTCGGTAGGCGAATGGGTCAATGTCATAGGCTACGTGAACTCACCGCCGCCAGCAACGATGGCTTTGGCCACCAAGCGCAAAAGAGGCCTCTCGACTATTCATGTGCAAGCACTGATGCTCTGGTCCGCTGGCTCTTTGGATATTGGCCGATACGAGACGTGTGTGGCCAGCATTTCCGCCGGAAATTCCCCTGACATGGAGTCAAGGAGATCAAGGAAGGCATGAAGGTCCCTCGGGGAACGCACGCCTTGATTTTTGATCACATGGCGCTCGGTAGCAGGCGTCACGGCCCGGGCGAGCCATGTCCGTCAGCTTGGCTGGGCGTGAAGCATGCCTATCTGATAGGCGATGCATAGCTGGTTGTGATTACGCAGCCAGTAATTCGAGCACCTAGAGTCGACAGCCAGTCTTTCAATTGCCGCCTTGCACTCAGGAACGGAGCTGAAGCCCCAGAACAGGGCTGGGGAAACACCGAGTTTCAACGTGTGACTGTGAGTGTACGCGGCTGACTGCCGGGGATAACTTAACCGTTGCTGACACGGTACACGACTTCATCAGGGCACAGCACAATGTAAACTGCCGTGGCGTCTTCACAGAATTTCCTTCGCCGAACATCAGTCACAAAACGATTGAGCTACCTACCGGAAGACGCAATTCGATGGGTCATGCCTTGAGAACTGCATCGCCATTACACGGCACAGCCTCTTACAAAGTCCACTCCCCCTTGCCATACTAAGGCCGAAGGACCAGCCTCCATGCAGCTAGCTGCCAGGCCTGGAGCATTCTGAGGCGTGACACACCTCCTACCATCCAATCACTCAAGATCTCGGTCAAGAAGAGAGTGGAAGAGATTCGAAGCAAAACGTTGAGTCCATGGGGAGTCGACATCGAATTACACACACCGGAATACAAATGACTGTTGCACAAGACCTGCGGCCGGCACGACCCCCTGCATCACTGCTGTGGACTTGCACAAATGAGCTCAAGGGATGTCACTGGTCAGCCAGGTTGGACCAAAATTTCTGTGACTATTGATTACTTACTGGTACTCCTGCATATCACACCTTCATTTGTATGGTTCATGCAAGCTCAAGTGGAAACGCAAGGTCTATTTGTGCCAGATGGCGGGCTTTCGCTGGCTCGGAAAATTCCTTCACACCAAAACCAGAGCAATGCATTCACGCCGCTACGCCTGCGGTTCGCCCAACAACAATCACTTCCGAAATCAGCAGTACTGCCCTTGGTGGGTCCTGCGAGACGCTGTCGGGTCAACTTCCATTCAGAAGTCGCCCCGTTCTCGTGCACCTGGTCGCGGCTGCGCTGGCGGCCCAAGTGCCTGCCAACTCGAGGCTCTATGGCTGCGCTGAAGCTGCACCCAAACAAACACCTGCCCCTCTCCACCTCGCAGCCCAACTTACCTTCAGACCGGATGTCATCGGCGATCATCGTACCCTCGATTGGAGTCTCTCCGTGGGTCCTCGTGCCTTCGACGGCTCGAGCTACCCTTCGAGATCACCACTGGTTGATGCAGTGGCCGCTTGAGGGGCTTTTTGCCATCAGAGCCTGTCGATGCTCTGCTTGCGGCTTGTCTCTCCCACATTTCCTTCGATTTTATGCAAATATCGTCGATTTGCTCCTGGGTTCAGGGTCAACAGCGTGGAAGGCGCCAATATCGCAGGCCGGACAACGCTCACATCTGACAGGCAGGGTCCTGGAGTTTGGATGAGAAACCCATCTTCGCCCTATGCGCGACCGTGCTGTCAGCAAGATTCTGGATTCGAATCGTCACTGGTGTGGAACTCGTACGTCTCGCGTGAACGGTCGAACTGTTGCTTCCGGTCCCAAGTCTGCGCAACAATAGAAGTTAGTATCACCAGGATGGGGCGAACTCGATGAGGTCTTGGCACTCATAAGGCGAGAGACAGAGCGACAGAGAGAGGACTCTGGACCATCGTCTTGTGATCCAAGTTGAAGCAGGGAGGTCATCAGTGGCTCCTCAGGTTCACCTACAGTACTGAAGCTCCTGGGTGATGACCTTCTTGTGGATGTCGAGATGGGGGATCCAGTATTTGTTCATGTTGGGCGACGAGGATACCCGGGCTGAGCATCTGACATGGGAATCTCGGACAAGATCGGCAGACGCCTTTGAGCTTGTCGATCGTTGCAAATATCAGGGGGTCATGGGAGTTATTTATGTTGCCCATGTCTTCGGGTCTGCCGCCAATGGCTTGAACACCGGTGTGTGCAAAGATTCTGGCTGCCGCAGCCTTGGTGGCATGGCAGGTCGGAGCTAGTAGAACTTGGTATCCCGCACTCACCGCTGGGGGCCATGTCGATAGACTCGCTGACTGCGACGGTTTGCCGCATAGAATACGTGCAGACATGCTAAGCGCAACTGCTTGCATGAATTCCCAGGTCCGATGGAATTTAATCCCTGTTAATTGGTTGCATTTTAGTTGGCCGCACAACGCGAAGCTCGTCCGCCTCACTTTTCGCCCTGAAAGCACTCACACACCTACCTCACCACAATCCACCCCTCTCTTGGCCTATAGATCTTCAATTTTAGGTACATAATATGCCACATATCGACATGTTGAAACCCGAGGTCATCCTCCTGCCTAAGCGAGAGACGCAAGAGCGATCCTGAGGGCTCAGGTGCCACAGATCACATCCCTTGCAGACTCCATGTACGGTTCCAAGTAGCTTTCTAAGCCCTGCGTCGTTAGATTGAGCAAGAGAAATAAACGATTAGATATATATATGAAATACAGCACTTCTTCCCCCTACGACTTAAGCCGTCTGTTCCAATCCGCAGCATCCGGACCTTATGAATGCAGTGCAAGACATGCCTTATTGTCAATTTGACAATCTTTATCTAAATGCTTTGTATGAGGACAAGTGGTTCTGAAAACCTTCCCCGCCGCAACGTCCTGTTTCCCAAGCAAACCATGACGTACCCATCAGAGAAGTGCGCCAGCAAAAGTCAAAAAAGTGATCGTCGCGGTTGGAGAAAGGATTTCGACCCTTAATTCTTGCCCGTCAACCCCTCGAAGTTGGCTTAGACACCCTCCACCCGCCAACTAGTTGCCGCGTCTGTCTAGGATCATGCCTCTTCCCGAAACCCAGAATTGGACCCTTGTTCCCACAGATCTGCCGGAGCCGATCGAATCGGGACTAGGATCATTTGCTCAAGTGGCCGGCATTCCCACTGACTGGCAATTGATAGATATATCCCGTGCTGTCGGGTATACTCCGCTCTCCCAGCTAAAATTTTGAGACTTGAGGCTTCCATGTCGATCGTCGGCTTCTACTGGCGGTGGGCGACTGGTGATACCGTAACGCTCTGCCGCACCGCAGCCGTGTGTAGGGCTTGGGGGGTTGGGCTAGGGGTTGCTGCTCTTCGGATGGCCTCTGCTCACGAAATTTGCCTCCATCAAGTGATGTGCGCATCGAGGCGGCAAAGCAAGCTCGCCCGGGTTCCTATCACGCTGGGGTGGGCGGCGTTGATGCCTTGACCAGGTTTGATCAGTGGGACTGGATGCAGATTTTCCAAGGGGGGCGTGCACATAATGACCATGATAAGGCACAGGGGTTGGCTCAAGCTTCCAGGTATCATCATTGGCCTCGGAACTTACCTGGCCAGCCTTACTCGCATCCGAGCATCTGGAACAATGGACACCTGTGCGCGGCCTACGCGCCTTGAGTTTTGATCACGCGTAGGTAGTAGGCGATGGCAGTCTACACACTCAACATCATTAATGCGAGCGGCAGCAGGAGCTACCTTCCGCTCTCTTGGCTTTCCGCGTACATGCGTTGTGGCCGCAAGGCGTACTTTGACCCTGTGCCCAGGTGACACTCCCAGGGACTAACGGATGGGGGCATGGATCATATGCTTGAAGTCCGCCAGATCTGAGGGCTACCCTACAAGGTTGTGCGACATTGGGCACCATGGGTAGATACGAGTCTGATCGCCCAGGTTTTGATCTACAAACAATGATCTGCAGTGATACGCCTTGGAGCTCGCGACGGCCGCGTGCCAATGGGATGGATGAGCTTCATGTCAGGGCTGTCAGTGTTCCGCTGGAATTAATTGATGATTTGTCTGGTTGCAGCCTTGCATTTAGTTGCTGAATGTGAGTTCTGAGGCTGAGGGTCGGGATTACGTGTCTCGGCAACCAGCTGAAGGGGTAGATAGCAACGTTTCAATACAAAGGATGTTTGTTAAGTAGCTTAAGGCGCATATCGTGTTGGGAACGGCTTGGGTACAGTAGTCCTCATGGCATAAATTTTGCTTACTGTCGCCTCCTGCCCTGGACATCACTGGAGGGTGCTCATACCTTTCCCGTGGTTTTTTCCCCCCACGGCTGGACAACCTCGGAAGTCCTGCCCAGTTCTACAGGCAATGGCCTCCCACCAGACCACCAAGACATGTGAATTATTAGTAATACCAACGCTCTTTTGTAGACAATGACACCAAACGTACAAGGCCATCTGCCAATGTGGTGCTGCTATTTTGACTTAGGATCAGGGGTGTTCGGCCATTATCCATTGACCCAACTTCCTGAGAATTCCTTCGCGAAGAGTTTGATTTCCACGTCCGCCTTATTTTCAAGCCCCGTCTCCCATCCATTTCCAAATTCGGTCAGGCTCGAGCCTCGGATCGAAAGGATAGCAGTATGTGTTGTCAAGGGACACAGGTGAAAGCAGCCCTGGAAATGCAAGTCACCCTTGCATGTCACCGGAGCCGCAGCCTGAGCAGATCTTGTGCCCACCTGGATGGGCAAGTAACAACATCAATTCCGAACCCGCATTGCCACCATTATCTCCGCTTTCGACTGGAAATGGCACCCGAGACTGTGGGTGATTGTCACGGTACCCACTCACCATCACGACCCACCATATAAAACACCATACCTTAGCCAGTAGTTTGTGGCTTATAGTTTCCTCTCCTTCACCCAACAGTGAGATCATAACTATGACCTACCCAGCAAAACTGTGACAGACTATTGCGCGAAGGAGAGGAAACTGCGAGCTACAAACTACGTGCTAAGCTATAGTGTTTTATATAGTGGGCCGTGATAGTGAGTAGGTACCGTGACAGTGATGGTTCTCAGCGCTGTTGATGCAGTCTAGGATCATCAACGTCTCCTTCTGGTTGATTGTGTATAAACTTGGTCCGGTTCAAGGCCTGAGGTTGCAGACAGGGGATGATGTGATGGTAGCTGTCTGGCTGTCCCTTTACTCATACTTCGCCTTGACATATATGAATGAAGAAATGATAATAAGATGGAACAGTGCAGCAGCAGGAGAAGTCGCTCAATTAGGTACTTCCAGACGAGTCTGGCCTTGTGCTGGTCAGTGTCATGGGGATCAGCTGAGCTCGCAATGCACTATACATTAGTGGCTTTGCCCTTAGTGTCGTCTACATAACACTGCTGCATCAGGCTACAGGTGAATCGCTGTTAGGAAGTGGCCACGACACAAATGATGTGTCCTACGTTCTCTCTTCACATTTATTCAGCACGCGCACGCTGAGAATAAAGACAGTCATGAATAGAACAGGGCCGCGCCATGAGGCCTGGGAGTATCTAAGAATGTTTCAGGTTAATTGCATGCTGCTTTGATCACTAGAAAGGGCGAGGGCATGGCTGAATTGTATATGGGTATGGGATCCTAAAGCAAAGCCTTCAGAGACAGGCGACTGGAGGAGGATTGATAATTCTCCAACATTCATAAACTAGTTGTCTTGATGTAGTATTCTAGCACAATTGTCCTGCAGTAAATGGTACCAAGAGTATCCTGTGGCCATTGGATGCGGCTAGCACACCACACGACGATAGCATGACCACTTCCCAGACCATAGAGTGCTTGAATACATTTGGACGAAGCAGATATCATGCGCCATACATTTTTTCTTTAGTACAAACCATTGAGTGATGACAATGATTATTCAGAAGGGGGTACTGTGTCGTAACCTACAACGAATTCTGAAGGAGGGAACGGAGCAGCGAGGCATAGATGTGAACCATCCCATGGCATAACA
The DNA here is from genome assembly GCA_014872975.1 of Diaporthe citriasiana. NCBI lineage: Eukaryota > Fungi > Ascomycota > Sordariomycetes > Diaporthales > Diaporthaceae > Diaporthe > Diaporthe citriasiana. The sequence continues at coordinate 92,008 of JADAZS010000013.1, read as the reverse complement.
CTTCAGCATGGTATGCCAACCATGCATTTTTATCCTCCAGAAGAGGCCCATGGAGAGAGGAGAGCCATGGGAGGGGGAAATAATCAACCTTGTTGATCGCTCAGTGCCGGCCTTCGGCACTCGGCTGCAAGACATCACTCTCATCGGAATGAATAATGTGGACCTGCCAGATGAGGAATTGACAGAATTCTGGCCGTCGGAATTTGGCCGTTTCGAGGAGGTTAAAGACGAAAGCAATTGGCCGACATCCGCATTTCAAGGGATGGTTTAGACAATTTGGATCTAGCTCAGCCCGATCGGAGTAATGGAATGTTTTTGTACTTGAGGTGTACGTGTCCCGCGTAATTTTGTGACTCGAGACCCACATACGGGCCAGTCAATATCATAGTTTACAATTGAACTCACAGACAACGTACCGCCTGCGTGTAATGTGATTTTTCGTAGCGGCCATTCCGTATTCAAAATACATTGATTGACGCCAAGTATTTGGGCGGACCCATAACATATCCACTCTCACTAGATCGGTAATCTGTGGGACAGCATAAAATTATTGGCCCATGTTCCTTTTGATTCTGTCTCACACTTCGCCAAGTCGCCACATAAGTCCGCTGCAGGAAGTGGCAGTGCCAGCCAGTCTGCCAGTGTCAGCAGAAGGAGTTGAAAAAAGGGGCAAAACTGCAGAGCCAAGACATTGGCGTCTGACTGTATAAGTTCAACGTTGTAGTTGTTACATGAACCAAGGCCTGCATTTGCGGGAGCCCACGTGTATCTCTCCCTCCTTGGTTGCGGGTCCCGTATTCCTTTAAACAATTCGACTTGTACGGATGAGGATCACAAGGTGTTGATCTCGGCTGCACTCGATGCCTCTCGTCATCGATTTGGACACGGTCTACTCGCTGATTTTCGAAACTTCACACATGGACGCTCAAGCTCGCACAATGATATGACAATACTAAATCTATATCTTGCACATGCCAACTCTCGCTAGCCTCAAGTGCTTCTCGATCTGGCGGATATGGGAGTCCATCATGTGGAACGACATTAATATCAAGGATGACCGCGTCACCAGGTCGGCTGCCGCGGCTCTGCTGTGCAACATCTTGACTCAATACCTCTCCGACCGCCGACCCGAGCTCCAGATCTTGTCCGAGATGCTATGCTGGATTGTAATTCCCATAGTGTTCATGCTTGCGCCGAACAGAAAAGATGGAAGATGCGGACAGGAGAAAGAAGACGCCACATACTGGAACGATTCGAAGAGACTAGCTGCATCCCCTCGGTCGTTATGGGTAGTCTCTGTTTGCTTCGTCATATACTGGTTTTTCGCTGCTGAAAATGCTCTGGTCGCATTCCTCCCAGTACTGACGCCCCTTCTACTGGTTTTGCAGAACCACCTTCTTTGGCACGAGACAGACGCCCCGCCTATCTCCCATTTCTTCTCCTATCTTTCCAGCACGGTCTGGGGTGGCTTCTTGGTTGCTTTCCCCTCCATTTTGACCCTCAAATCGGACTGGCGCATTCGAGCATCGGATGCGCTGTTGATTTTCCCAGTTGCCGCTTTGCTGGTATCCTACTTCACCCTCGACCCTCGGCCTAGGATACCCCACAGGTACTCTCGGCTTCTTCCACCATTCGATTTTGAGGATGCTTCAGTTTATGTATCACTACGCGTTACGGTTTTGCTGGTAATTGCATTGGGCCTTGAGACTTTGGCGTTCGGCTTTCCTGTTTGCTCAGTATATACCCCGGCGTTGGCTTTCACAAAGGCTTTGTCCTGGTACTTCACCATTCAAACAGTGCGTACTTCGCTCCGAAGTTTGGTTATCATCCTGATACTAACATATATCTAGATTCGACACTCTTCTTGGCGCGTCGCCGCAGCTATGATCACATTTAGCATCCTGTCCACTCGTGATCCTTTCACAGTTTCCACAGATTTACGCGCTTTCTCTTACGTTTTGGCATCTTTCTTGGCACTCGGTCAGGTCATTCAATTGCTGCCGAAGCAAGCGAAATCAGCTCCAGCACTATGGGCCTTCTTTCTTGTGTCCCTCGTCCCTTACCTTGTCAACTTATGCACTATACAGATCGAACAGCCGTCATCACTGATGGCACGCCCTCAAGATCATCCCATGCAGAAATTAATACAAAACGCCAAAGAGGACTTCGAAATTTTAATGCAGAAACAGTCAGAGACCTACACAGCAGCTAACGAGGAGTATCGACGGCGTTATGGCCTGGAACCGCCATCTGGTTTCGAGGCTTGGTTTGATTTTGCGAAAACCCATGATTCACCCATCATTGACGAGTTCAATTTGATACACGAGAGAATTGCGCCATTCCTGCATCTGAGTGGTCGAGAGTTTCTGGAGAGGCTGCGTCTTGTGCAAAACATCCCTGGCAGCGACTTATGGCTCTGCGAATTTTCTGGTCGGGAGGCCAAGACTATCTGCAGCCATCCCTTCCGCGTTTATGACAGACATATCGGATTTTCATTCGACCAACTACTAGCAGGACTTCCTGGGCGTCTTCCCGATATCAAATTTCTCGTCAGCCACATCGATGAACCCAGGGTGTTGATACCTGAACATGGAGACGCCAAACACAGCGGAACCTGTATCATGGATAACTTGTCAAGACAGCCGGTCTGGGACATTTTGACCAGATTTTGCTCGACTCAGGATGTGAACCAAACACTAGGCCATACCATGCACACGATTGAGGACTATGGCCTTCCATTCGTTAGCGATCCATCTTCCGCCATAGATCTGTGTCAGCATCCAGAGTACAGCACCATGCACGGCCTTCTCATGAGTCCCGCGTCATTTCCACTGCTGGAAGGCTTAGTGCCAATCCTCTCAACCGGTTCACTATCGACTATGGGCGACATACTGTATCCAAGTCCAGCATACCTCGAGGACGAGTTCCAATACGTCGACGCCAACGACGTCGACTGGAACGGCAAGCGGAATAACCTTTACTGGGCTGGCTCTAACACAGGCGGATTTGCCTCGGACAGCCAGTGGCAGTATTTTCACCGGCAAAGACTTGTCGAGCTGGCACAAAACCTGAACAAGCGCCAGCACCACTACCTCAGGGAATCGGGTGGCACACTCAGTCGCGTGAAGTCATCCTTTCTCAACTCCAGGTTGTTCGACGTGGCTTTTACCAGGATATTCCAATGCGAAGGGAGATCTTGCAGAGAACAGCGAGCGTATTTCAACTTGAAGCCGTGGGAAGACAAGGATCGCGCTCTCAGGTCTCGCTTGGTTTTCGACATGGATGGCAACGGCATTAGCGGCCGTTATTACAACTTCCTCGCTTCGCGCTCAGCGCCGCTGAAACAGACACTCCTACGCGAGTGGCACGATGAGCGACTTGTGCCATGGCTTCACTACATTCCGGTCAGCCAGAGCATGGAAGAGTTGCCAGAGTTGGTCTCACACCTCACTTTGACTGAGGCGGGACGGGAGGCGGCCAGGCATGTTGCTGAAGAGGGTCGGGAGTGGTTCAGTAGGGCCTTCAGGGAGGTAGACAGGAGCATATATGTCTATCGTCTGCTGCTTGAGATGGCAAGGTTGCAGGACCCAGCGCGTCCGCGAATAGATCGAGGCGGTAGAGGGTGGTGATGTGTGAGTCGTTATCAGCTAAATCAGACGCTTAAGAATCTGAGACTGAGTGGGGGTCAATCTGAAAGCATTGATGACATCTCAACTCGGAAATATCATTGTCGTGATACAGCGAAGCCTCTTTTGACAACCTTGCTGCCGGAACTGAAATAGATACTCTTAGGGAAAGAACAAAGATTTCATCTAGATTACGCGTCGAACCTAATAACCGTGCAGTCAGTATTAGTGTTGAACGATTTGTTTAGGTGATTCCATTCAGGTACGTGGGTTGCGTTTGCATCGGTCTTCTCGAAACTGACCCTGAACCTATCTGAAGACGTTTATTTCTTCTCTCACGCCTTTCCCTTGGATTAACTCAAATTCAGTTCGGCTCTATGGAAACTGAGAGCACTACCGAAGCCCGTGCTGCGCAAGCTGTTTCTTGAGCTATTTGCGGCCGTAGCCGTCATCACCACAGAGGTCCTTGCTAACACGCCAGTCCTTCGAAACGCTCCAGTCGCCGGATATACCCCAGTCGTCAGAAACACCCTCATTTTTACACTCCAATCACACTTCCGGCGCGAGAGAGCGTCATTTGAGCTCTGTCCGTGGAGAGGTGCCGCCAGTGATAGCGCGGCGATGGCCAGGACGACCAGGCCGTAGTATTGGAATGATCACATTGGTTTTAAGAGTCCGTGTGGGTAGAAAGCTCGGATAGTTGTGTTGTTGAGCAGGAAGAAAGATGTCAGGACAAAATTTTTGTCTCGAGGAAAGTCAAGAATTGGTGATTATGGGGTGAAGGAAATCAAGTTGAAATGATAGACTAGAATGAAAACTTCGGTAGAAATACGTCTATGGGCGAGACTCACATCCTGTGACCTTTGGCGCTTGCGAACAGCTACAATGGTCACTTGGGGCCAAGTGCCGCACCAATTCTATAAAATTTATTGGTATATCCATTAAGATATAGAATGATTTTGTGGTGCGTCAGCACTAATTACTGTTACCTTGTCGCTTTTGGTCAACCTCAGCCTTGCCGAACGACGGCAGTACGCGAGGCTGTCAGATAGCCCTAGACCAACGATTCTACGAGAGCTGAACACATCAGCGCTATTTCACTAGCTGGCTGCTTATAAATCGCGGGAAGCGCTCAAGCCTTTGCATCCTTATCAAGTCTGCCTCGCAAGTTCGGCGCTTTGACCAAAAAGCTGCATGTTGCCACAGAAGACACCGTATTGAATTCCTCAGCGTCTAAGTGATGATACCACCCCTTTAACCTGAGGAATGCCATACTCTTGGTCATGGCAATTACTAAAAGACTCCACCTGCCACTGGGAGTGGTGATTTTCAAGAATTGGTTGGCCTTGCTTGATTGCACTTGACAGGCTCGTTCGTACCTTCCACCGAAGTGCTCGTTTTGGGACCGTCAGAGCAACAACTACGTTGACCCATGATGTCCATTGTTGTCCCCTTCAAACGTCCAAAATTCAAGAGAGCAAAGCAAAGTGTGGGTTTAGGTGCAAATGGATACCGGGATGCTGCTGGACTGGTGATTGTTGACAAGGCGCGCTCTCTATGAAGCCTGCGCCTTGCGAAATTATTGGTTCATGATTGGGAATTGTAACAATAGACTCATGAATTTCGTACACGGTTTTGAGATGAATTGAATGCGTGATAAAACTTGTCCAGCATGAACAAATGTTTTTGCGAGTGGCTCTCGACTGTTTCGCAACCAGGTCATCTTTGCAGATGCGGATAGGATGCAAGAATCACTGTGCATTCCTGAGCGCATGTTGAGAGAAGATACTTAGTGACCTGTCAATATCGCCGCAAAGTCAGTCCGAAATCTACAGAGGCATGCGTCTTCTCCTGTAACTTGATGTAGCAATCGTCTGGGCCGTGCCTCCCCGTGTCGCGCATGCTCCAAGTGAGGTAAAGTTGAGGGGCACGGCTATTACACTCTGGGGAAAGAACAGACCATAAAGTAAACAAACCACATGCAGTCATCCCACCACGTCTGCTCGCCTGCTGAAAATCTTGCTCCCTTCTAGCAACTCTTCTCTCTCATCTTCCTTTTCTCTCGTCTTCCTCTTCCCTTGTCTTCCTGTTCCCTTGTCTTCCTGTTCCCTTGTCTTCCTGTTCCCTCGTCTTCCTTTTCTAACGTCCCTCTCAGAAGCCTTTCTCTTTCTTCTTCCTTTCCTCTTCTCCCCATCCGCCGCCCCCACATACTTACAATACATTGATTTTCTTTAATTCTAGACTTCATCAAAAACAAGAATCAATATGCCCCCAGTTTCGCCTTGGCTAATCTGTCTACAGGTAGTATGGGCGGGTCCACCCTACTCTCGAGGCGCAGAATCAAGAGCTCCTGCAGCGTGTAGAAGGCTATGAGAGAACCCCTCCCATGGAAATGCCAGCTGCTGACTGATTCGTGCCTCCTCTTTTCCGGGCCGGGAGAAGTGCATTAGGTACTAGACCCGGGGGTGGGTGGCTGCGGACCGGATCAACAACTTGCGCCTCGACGTGGCGATCCGGCCAAGTAACTCTTCGGAGTGAAACTAAGCAAGTTGACCGAACGACGCGAACACGATACGCCGTTTTCCTCCTTCGAGTCGTCTCCGCACCCTGTCTACGTCGTCCTCTCTGTAACGCCGGTCCTACACGCCCCGAACTTACCTAGGTGTGTTGCTTTGTAAGTCTCCAGATGTCACTTCTCGCAAATACTGTCCCAGTCATCAACGCGAACTGAACATTCCTCCAGTGGCGTCCACGCATTGCGCGCACCAAGTAGCGGCTGCATTCCCATCAGAGTGCCCGGAGAGCTCCACTCCTCCGTGTTTGTGACGACGCTCCAGGTAGCCAGTTGCCGAGTCTTGGTGAGTATACTCCTTCAGCCCGTTCCTGGAAATCGAGCAGTCCAACAGAGGCTTGCGTGCTTACACATTGGCGAGTTAGCAAAGCGATCGGCGTCAAATGTCGTGAACTCCCTGGCGAATTCCTTTCCTCTTCTCAGCTTAGCTATTGTCGGCAGGTGCAACCTGCTGCCACTGGCAATACACTTAGCCTTCCGTACGGGTGCCGTAGCGCCCGTGAGAACTTAGGCAGAACACACACAAGAATACACCGTTGCTTTTGATACCAACACTTACTCGTACGAGATACCTACCAACAGCTATAGCACTCGATGCTCCAAGTCTGAGAGGAAGAAGATCCCCAAAAGGTTGGTCACAAGGTGGAAGGGCAAGACAGACACACACAAGTACGAGAGAGAGCACACGCGCACGCACACGCGCGCGCGCACACACACAAACGTGTCAGGTGGCGAAGGAGTGACGTGACGGAGGGGAGAAACAGTGAGCATCCTCCAAAAGCGTCGAGTCGACGAGCGGTGGAAAGTGGTCGTGTGGGTCTTGAAGGCAGGGCAGTGAGAAAACTTGAGAGTATTTCCATATTCGTAGGAAACAACACGCGATGATCCATTCTCAATACACATGCAAACCTATATGCAAAAAGTGATGTCTTTGAGGTGCGAACAGTTGGACCGCCCAAGCTCCCATAGCTCGCCACGTCCGCCCGGCAGCAACTCCACGGTAAGGGCGACAAGGACAATTATCTGAAAGGGCGAGTAACAATAAGTACTAAAGTCGTGCACCTCCCCGAGGAGGCCACATTCCAGAATCAAAGCCAGACTTGGAGGTCAGCGATGTTAAATCTGTCCACACTCCGTCTATTCTTTCCTAATTCCTGGCCCTCTCCCGTAGACCCGCCAGTGTTGCCACACACGGAGCTCGTCGAGATCCGGAGATCTGCCAGCTATTGCAACCCATTTTACATCTAGAGAGGAGCGAAGGACTTCGAAACTACAAGAGGAGAAATGTGCAGAAAGTCGACCTCGAATCTGGATATATATTTTATCGAAGCTAGCCCTCCTGAGGGTCAAGTCGCACACGCAGGCATGTGGCATCCTTGCAGCTAGAACCCTCCGCAGAGAGCGGACTATTAACTCAAAATTGTGTCAGTCTGCAGCATGGAAGGCATGGCAAGATACCTTCGCGCAATGCACGGTAATGTCACGCATGCATCATGCCACGGCATAAACGCAATGGCCAATGAGGGCATGCGGGACCGGCTGTAGGACACTCACGGGCGTTGCCGACAATGACAAGCTCGACTCAGCATCCGATTTACTGCTATGCTGTGCCCATTGAGGAAGCCAAAGGTTCAAGTTGAGGTCGGTAGTTGCTCGGAGTAACAATCCCACGAGTGGCCTAATAGCGTGGAAGGCAACTGATCGATCACCCGAGGGTCTGCTGAAGGTGGTTTTGGTGCGGTACAACTCAACGAGCGGATCCCTGAGCGAGGGAGTGGACGTTGTGGTCCGGGAGCCGCTCATTTCCCTGCGAGAGGCGCTAGAACAATGGTGCCCACCCCCTGCAGGTTGCAACCTGGCCAACGGCTGGCCCCAGTGCCGGTGCGGAAATTTAGAAAATTTGTCAACAAGGTTTGGATCTGCTGTCTGTCTCGCTGGGTCCCCCCGGGGCTCTACCGAATTACCGACGACAAGGGCCAGGCGAGCCCGCGAGATGTGCAGTCTCGATCTGGCCTCGATCTGATCTGCTTGCTGCAATCTGGTCTCGAGCGTTGAGAAGCAAATTATCTCCTGTGACATTGGATTTGGATCCGATCCCTCTCCTTGTTTTTCCTCTTCCCACTTGCACGCATCATCCATATTGGTCGCACAACTTGAAAATATGTCGCAGAGATATTCACTCCGCCAGACGCCTCGGTAAGTCCCGAATCTCGCGTTTTGTGCCTGTCTTGTGCCTGTCTTGCCCTTGCCCTGTCTGCTGCCATCATGTTGGTGTTTTCTGTCGTTCTTGTTGCCAATCAGACAACGGCGCATTTCCAAACCCTTGCCTGGGGCCCAAGTTGAGGCGCAGTCAGCAACACGGAATACCCAGAATAGGCAATGGATGGCTGCAAGATGTCTTGTTAGCTGCAAGCACATCAATTGCTCTGTGCTCTGCCCTGCACTGCCCAACTCAAGTACAACGCATTCCAGCATATTGGACCATGCGAGATGCTGTCGCCAATCGAAGATGCGCGGACAGGGCCCGTGTCGAACCGCTTCGACGCCCCCATATCCAAGCTTGTTCGGTCCGCCCACAACTGGGCACAGCATCGCGCACATCCAGTCGCATCTTTGGCGGTGACTTGATGCTGACCATGGCCCCTCGCTCATAGGAAGAAGGAGCCTTTCGACGGCATGGTCGAAACTCCTGGCCGCCGCGTATCCAACAGACGCAAGACGCCTCTCCTCGACGCATCCGATGCCGAGGGCGACTCGAGCTCTGCCGCCGAGAACACCTCCCTGCGCACACGATCGCTGCGGAAGCGCGGCGTTCCCAAGTTCACAGAGCACATAGATGACGACACGCTCCCAACGTCGAGTGTTCTGCTAGACGCGACCAACCTGCCTCGGCTCGCCGCGAACGGAAATCATGATTTTGGGGAGGACGTGAAGCCGGACGTGAGGCCCAGAACGCCGACCAATGGCCACGCGGACAGCGCCAATGGCCATGCCAATGGCACCAATGGCAAGGTGGCCGAGGAGAAGGTCGTGGACGGGTGGAAGCCCGGCATGGACCCCAAGATCGACTACTCCGGCAACTTCGAGTTCGGCGGCTCTCTGGGCGTGTCGGCCATGATGATCGGGTTCCCCCTTCTCATGTGGTACATGTGGATCGGCGCGACCTACTACGACGGCAAGTTCCCTACGCGGGCCGAAGGCCAGAGCTGGGCCGACTTCTTCTCGCATCTCGGCCACCTCGTCTACACCGGCGCCTTCCCTCACCTCAGGGCGTGGGCCGCGTACTGGATCTTCGGCGTCTTCGAGGTCATCCTCTACCTCTACGCGCCTGGCGTCTACGCCTACGGAAAGCCCCTGCCTCACGAGGGCGGCAAGCAGCTCAAGTACTACTGCTCCGGCTTCGTCTCGCTCTACGTCACGCTGGCCGTCGCCGCCGTGTTGCACGTCACTGGTATCTACAGGCTCTCGGCCATTATCGACGAGTTCGGCCCGCTGCTGTCCGTCTCGATCCTGTCAGGGTATCTCGTAGCCATCATGGCCTACTTCTCCGCCATCTACCGTGGCGCCCAGCACCGCATGACGGGCTACCCCATCTACGACTTCTTCATGGGCGCCGAGCTCAACCCGCGCATGTTTGGCATTCTTGACTTCAAGATGTTCTTCGAGGTCCGTCTGCCCTGGTACATCCTGTTGCTGCTCAGCGTCAGCAATGCCGTGCGGCAGTACGAGCAGTACGGCTACGTGTCGGGCGAGGTCATGTTCCTGGTGATGGCGCACTGGCTGTACGCCAACGCGTGCGGCAAGGGCGAGGAGCTCATCGTCACGACCTGGGATATGTACTACGAGAAGTGGGGGTTCATGCTCATCTTCTGGAACATGTCGGGCGTCCCGCTCTCCTACTGCCACTGCATCATCTACCTGGCCAACCACTCCCCCGACGAGTACCGCTGGAACCGCGCCTTCCTGGTCGGCCTGTACGTCTCTTACCTCTTCGTCTACTGGGTCTGGGACAGCTGCAACGGCCAGAAGAACAGCTTCCGGTCCATGGAGCGGGGCACCTACACCAAGCGCAACACGTTCCCCCAGGTCCCCTGGCAGTCCATCAAGAACCCGCGCAAGATCCCCACCGCCACGGGTGACTGCCTCTTCGTCGATGGCTGGTACGGCAAGGCCCGCAAGCTGCACTACACCTGCGACGCCTTCTTCGCCATCTGCTGGGGCCTCATCACGGGCTTCAACAGCCCCTTCCCCTGGTTCTACCCCGTCTTCTTCTGCTGCATGATCGCGCACCGCGCCATGAGGGACATCGAGAGGTGTAGGGAGAAGTATGGCGATGCGTGGAAGGAGTATGAGAGACAGGTGCCCTACCTATTCATCCCCGTAAGTCCTAGTACCAACCATTCTTTTAAATTTGTGTGACCTCCTTGCTAACATTCCCCTTCTGCAGTACGTCATCTAGATGCCCTCACTTGGGCTGTGTATATGGGTAACAAGGCAGCCAGCCTGGTGATTCCTTGCATGTGTTCAATTCGACCTGTACATAGTTCCATAATCAGTACTCAGTCTTTTAATTATTGCATAACCAAATAAGTTTGGGTCGCGACAACAAATGGGGCGACAAATGAAAAGCAGGTGGATTGCAATTTTCGAGCCCGGCGGTTTTCATAGGGACGGTGCGAGGAATAAGCAGCACATTTCCAGGTACCTTATCTTCGTGATTCCAACAGTATATAATACGGAGAGAAAACGGCACTGCTGTTGCTATCATCAGGCTGGGCTCATCTCATGTTGATGTCCTGGCACTGGCGTACATAATAGACAAGATAAATATAAAAGTGCCTGTGCTCTGGTCCTAGTCTGCATAGCGTGAAAAGCAAGTGATATGCGCTGCCTGAGGCCTGTCACCCAGAACAGAACAGCTCCCTCACTTCCGCTTCTCCAGAAGCTGCTGCGCCCGATTTTCGTCAGGTGCTTCGCCCGTCAAGAAGTCCGGATTTGAAGAGTTCAGCCCCCCACGGGATGGTCTTTCAAACACAAGGTCAGATCCTAGACAGCATGAGGGAGGAAAAGCTTGGTCTCGGTTGTGCGAAAGTTTCCTCCACATATGCCAGGCGGATCGATCCGCTGCCTGGGCGGAAGCTTCGAGCATTGGATATCGGAGGTCTTGTGCTCGGGCTCTCTGGATTCGGCTGCGGAGAAGGCAGGACCTGCTGCTGCGGTGATCGCGCCAACCAGAGAATAGAGCTGTGAGATGGCGCAAAGAAGCAGGACGCTCAATGAGTGGCATATTTGGTACAGTGACTATCGTTGGGTGTGCTTTATAGTAGTGCTACCCACTGGCTTACACTTCGTCTTTCATTCCGACCAGTGGCGTACAGGCGTCGACGGACGGGCGAGCCTATGTATCGCTTGTTAAAGGCAGGACAAGTGCTAATAATTTGATGTGAGCAACTCGTGGCCATGGCGGCAAAGAGATGGCAGAGTGTGGACATGTCGCTGAATCCGTTCGCTGAATCCGCGGACGACGTATCACCATGAAAGACGAGAGCGGTACTGTAAAGATACAATACAAAAATGACGGAGTGATGCAGCCATATGAAACCATGTCGCAGGAAAGCAAAGCAGCACTACTCCCATCCTAAACTACATTCTTCTGCCCCTCCTGCATCTATGACGAGAACCCAATGCTCCGGAGTCATAGCCTAATGTGACAATGTGTACATGTGTATGTCGATGAGATGATGTCCCTCTCATCCCATCATTTTCGTTCCGTTCGTCCCAATCCTCCCAGTCGTGACCTGGCCACATGCAAATGCTCAAGAAAGACTGAACCTTTTCGTGATTGCAAGCTGAGCCCTTGTTGTTCTATACGACCGCGATTTCGTCGATTGAGGCTTTGGGGGGAAGGCATTGCGAATCGTCATGCCAACGTATCCCAAAGTTGGCTCGCGGCCGAGGTTGTCAGCTATGCGCTTAGCACGAGACGTTGATAGCAGCCTTGGAGTTCATAAGCAGGGCAACAATCAGGCCGTAAAGACCTATAGCTGCTGTCAGCACGTTGTGAACATAGAGGTGCTCGACCGGCAAGGAGGATTGTTGCTAAAAATAACTCACCCAAGACTTCGGCGAAAATGAGAATCAGAATCATGCCGACGAATAGCCTGGGCTGCTGGGCAGTACCGCGCACACCCGCGTCACCGACGATACCAATAGCGAAACCGGCAGCCATACCGGCCAGACCGACAGCGAGACCGGCACCGAGCTGGATGAAGCCGGTGAACAGGGCGTAGTCAGCCTGCTTGAGGCCGTCGGAGATCAGGACAGAGACGACCAGACCGTAGATACCAATAATACCAGCCATAATGACGGGAACAATGTCTAGATATGTGTGAGCATGCTGAACGGTGGACTCGAGTCCGGCCGAGGTGGTGACGTACTCTTCACGATCAGGTCGGGTCGCAGGACACCCATGGCCGAGATACCGACACCAGACTTGGCGGTTCCGTATGATGCGCCAAGGCATGTGAAGACAATAGCAGATGTGCAGCCCATGGCGCCGAAGAAGGGCTAGTGATGGGTTAGCATCGTGTATCGACGGTGTTGATCTCGATGATGGGATCGGCTTCGGTGGAGCTCGGCAGGATGACGACGATGAACACACGTAGTCGAGGGGGTACTAACCGCGTAGACGGGGCTGAAAGCATCTTGATTAGCTTATGGAACAGCATAGAAAAGACATTAAGATGAGATGGTGTTCGTCATGGATGTAGACACCCAGATTCAGCGCTTCAGCTCACGAGATGATGGCTGGGGGAGCTCAAGGGGCGTGGGCCCCAGGAGCAGCGAGCAGGCTTACCAAAGATCCGTAGACATGTTGGCGGTTGTGTGGAAAAATGAAACAAAAGTCAAGAGAATGGTATGCAGGCGATTTGGTATCTGGGCTGGAGTTGTTGCGATGGCAGCTCAAGTTCGTCGAAGTGGAGGCGGTAGTGTGGAATGTGAAGCTTTGAGTAGTTGAACGGGCAGATGATGGTGACGGTTCGAGTTGCGTTGAGAGGTTGGCAAGGTGGTCCCAGGGCTCCCTATGATTGGGCGAAGGTTTTGCTCACTCTGCAGCAGGCGGATTCAAACAGCACAGCAACAGCGCCCCAGAGACCAGTTGACCACTGCAGGCAGGTAAGCAGCTCGTTCCGCACCGAGAGACGCGGCAGGCGAGCACAGACCGACACACTTACCTAAGCACTCTGGCGCCGGCACCGCATCAATCAGGTGTCCTATCAGCTTGCTTATCGGCTGAGACCCACCTTTCTCTGGAGCCATGGCCCAGAGCTTGAACCTATTTTTTTTCCTTTGGCCGGCAAGCACCAGATTAACAAGACGAACACCACACCACCGTCACCTCTTCTCACCACCACAGGGCGATCTACGGAAAGGAACCCTGCCGAAAATCGAAATCCCACCAAAATGTCCAACCAGAACGAGTCCGCCGCCTGGCCCATTGCCGACGCCGCCTTGACCCAGGTAGGACCAGCGCCGGAGACCTATTTGACTACCCAGCAAAACAAGCTGACAAAATTATAGGAAATCCTGGACCTGCTGCAGTCGAGCGCCCATTACAGACAGCTGAAGAAGGGAGCCAACGAGGCGACCAAGGCCCTCAACCGCGGAACTGCTGAGATTGTCGTCCTCGCCGCTGTAAGTCACATCACGAGGATTATTTGTCTAACTTTCAGGAAGTAAGACAAAGGCTAACGTTGCTTCGCTTAGGACACCACTCCTCTTGCTATCCTCCTGCACATCCCTCTCCTGGCTGAGGACAAGGTAACTTCTTCTCCGCTATTGGCACCTTTTTTCCCGTCAGAAACTGAGTCTTGTTCCCGCAGAATACTCCCTATGTCTACGTCCCCAGCAAGGTCGCTCTGGGCCGCGCATGTGGTGTCTCGAGGGCCGTCATTTCAGCCGCCATTACCTCCAACGAGTCTTCCGACCTAATGGGCCAGATCCGCGCGCTGAAGGACAAGGTCGAGAGGCTGGCTATCTAAGGAAGATTTAAGCTATCCCACGGGACAGGGCAGTCGGATATCAAAACACCTCGTACATGATGGCGGTCCAAGATGCGTGCACCAGCAAAAAGGGAAATGTGTATCCGGTTGGATTATGGCGGTCTCATTTTCGAGAGCATTGGCAATGATAGCAGAAATGTGATCAAGCACATAGTTCTGGAAAAGGCACCGAGAATTCCACGATAATACGGATTGGACAACACGCTGCAGTGTCATTGGTTGAAGTGACAATTTCGGCAGAGCTACTCTCCGGAACTCAGATGTCGAAAATATCCGGACCCATTTGTTGGCTGGCATGGCGACCCATTTATACGTAATAAGTGTTCCTGGTTACCCGGTCGGAACAGATGCGATCTCGGAAGTTCTGGGTGGTAATGAAGGTAGCCGCGTGGTTGGGCATCTTGTCCAGTACAGAGTGCAGCAGCAGCATAGAACAAATAGTTTGGACGACCCCAAAGTCCAACAACGGTGTCTAGTCTAATCGTCCAAAGAGTTTAGCTCGAGATTGGGAGATGCTAATCTCAGACATACGTCATGCTACGGCTGCATGTGTGCAGCGAATTTGTGGTTGAATGATGCTCCAGCTGCTTGTCCGCATGCGCACCGAGCAAGTGCCCCGCCAACGCGCCCTCGACATCATCCATCTCCCGAGTCTGAGACCGGTCTTTGACCTGTGACCATGGCACTCCCGCACCCTAATTATACACCATGACGATGTTCCCACGTTTATAGCTATGATCCCGCCCAGGAACACCCGTGGCCCCCATCTCACTCGTCTTTTGCGTGCCTGAATCTTCGTTCGCGACCAGTTCAAAAGATGCCATCCCTTGCGCGCAAGGTCATCATTGCTGCCGCTGTGGACGGCCTCCTGATTCAACCCCTCGCGGCCAAGAAAGAACACAAGCCTTCGCCGCCTGTCAGGCTGCGCTACGGAGATGCTGCAATATCATTTGTCTCCCGGGATGGGCTGCCGGACCTATCAAAGCCCAACTCCTCGTTCGAGGCCTTCGGAGTTGTTGGTCAGTCTGCACAGCATAGCTTGGATCGCGTCGCGCAAACCGTCGCTCTCGCCCCTTTCGTGAAGCGAATGCTGATACCAGGATCGTACAAACAGGTCTGATCACGGTCTCCCGCTTCAGCTATCTCGTCTCCATCACCCGCCGCAAGCAGGTCGCTGTGATCCGCGGCCACCCAGTCTACGTCATCACCGAAGTCGCCCTCACACCGTGCTCTTCCTACAACGATGCCAGCGAAGCGGTCGCAAAGACCGCCGGACAACCACAAAGCAAAGTGGCCGGAGAGTCGGCCGGAGATGATACGGACACCGAGGCTGGAGACGACACAGACACAGACACGGCCTCGATTAAAAGCGATGAGGTGCCTACAGATGACGAGCGCCCCGATGCACCAGATGGGTCAAAGCCTTCTGCTACCAGCGTCGCTAAGGATGTAATGACCCGGCGTGGAAGTTACGGCCGTTTTGCTCAACGTTGGTTCAGTAGCAGCGGCTGGACCCTGGAGCAAAAGCGGAGCATGGGTCTCAGCCAGTCCGAAGAGAACGTTAATAACGCCGTGGATAAGGCCGCGGATGGCAACTTGCCAGGAGACTCCAAGGCCCCTGCGGCGACCAAGGAGGACAACGCATCACCAGAGGCGGCCGGCGTTCCAGTGGAGGATGCCAAAGATGAAAAGTTGGCGCCACCTGCACTGCTCCCCAAGCTGCTGCGGACCACTCAGATTCTTTTCGGCACTTCACAGAGCTACTTCTTCTCTTACGAGTACGACATCACTCGCAGCCTGTCGAGGCAACGCGGGGCAACCCCCCAGGGCGATACGCCGCTCCATCGCAAAACCGATCCTATGTTCTTCTGGAACCAGAATGTTATACAGCCTTTTATCGATGCAGGGGTTGATTCGCTTGCATTGCCTCTGATGAAGGGTTTCGTGGGACAAAGAACATTTACTGTGGACAGCCAACCGGAGCAGTTGGACGAGTACAAAGGCTCTGTTGAGATGAACGACTTCGCTACCAACTGGTCAACAACGGGGTCGGATTCCGAAGCAGCTCCCCCGTCATCTCCAGGTCGAAAGACTGGAGTTAGACCCAGGTCATCAGAGAGGCAATTCGACATCACTGTGATCTCAAGACGATCAGTGAAAAGAGCCGGGTTACGGTACCTGAGGCGTGGGATTGACGAAGAAGGATGGTGCGCCAACTCGGTAGAGACCGAGCAGATCCTCTCACCCGCTCTTATTGACCCGAATTCGAGACTATACTCCTTCTTGCAGGTCAGAGGCAGCATACCGGTGTTTTTCACGCAGAGTCCGTACTCGCTGAAACCCAGCCCAGTCTTCCAGCACTCAGATGATTCCAATTTTCAGGCGCTCAAGAAACACTTCGATCGACTTCATCAGCAATATGGGTCTCTTCAGATCGCCAATCTTGTGGAGAAGCATGGCGTCGAAGCTCCAATCGGACAAAAGTATCAGCAGGGAATAGAGCGATACAACGAAAGCAGTCCCAAGGAGGACGTAGTACCACTCGAATGGTTTGACTTCCATGATGCCTGCAGAGGCATGAAGTTTGAGAACGTGCATAAGCTCATCGATACACTTCAAGATCAGCTTGACAACTTTGGAAGCACAGTGGAAAATGGAGGTGAGATCAAGACACACCAGAAGGGCGTTATAAGGACGAACTGCATGGACTGTTTGGACCGAACCAATGTTTGTCAGAGTTCGTTCGCCAAGTACATGCTTGATGCCCAACTCAAGGAGCAAGGTTATGACATGACAGCACAACTGGACCAGGTGAATACGTGGTTCAACACATTGTGGGCGGACAACGGGGACGCAATTTCTAAGCAATACGCGTCGACCGCGGCTATGAAGGGCGACTACACGCGCACAAAAAAGAGGAATTACCGCGGTGCTCTGGCTGATGCTGGGTTAGGATTGACGCGGTTTTTCAATGGGTAAGTTTCATTTTTCCTAATAGAGAGGGGCCGCAGTGAATGCCCAAGTCAACAACGTACTAACAAGTACAGCATGGTCAACGACTTCTTCCTGCAAGCCACTATCGACTTTCTACTCGGAAATGTCACATCTCTCGTTTTTGATGAGTTTGAAGACAACATGATGACGAAAGACCCGGCGGTCTCGATCCAGAAAATGCGAGACCAGGCCATCGAGCTCTGCCAAAAGCGTGTTGTCGAGGACGCCAAAGAGGAATTCATCGGGGGCTGGACATTCCTCAGTCCCGCAGTCACGAACAGTATAATGGGCACACCTCTCCAGGAGGTTGTCTTCCTGCTGACCGACACTGCGATTTACCTGTGCCGCTTTGACTGGAACCTTGACAAGGTATCATCTTTTGACAGGGTCGATCTGTCGCATGTCCAATCTATCAAGTCTGGGACATATGTTACCTCCACGGTGTCTGCAACCCAAACCGACGAGTCAAAGAACATTGGCTTGGTCATCGTGTACAAGCCAGGCTCAAACGACTACCGGCGTGTCAACACACGCTCTCTCTCTAGCACCAAGCCCAACGGACAGGACTCTGCGACTGATAATCCCCAAGAACCCAAGGCCAAAGATCCCCTCGGCTCATCCCCAGTCCAGTCCAGGCTCACAGGCCTCCTGGGCCGGAAGGGGGGTGCAGCCCCAGCAGAGACGAAGAAGATCGTTCTCAAGGCTCCATATACCGACTCATCCCTCGCTGACCGTGGCGGAAAAGTCAACGCCTCGCGAATGACTGAGAGGCAGCTCGTGGCAGCCGTGGCTCATGAGATCGAGAGGTTGGCATTCCTGAACCAGCCTGTGTCCGGAACGGCTGAGGCGAAGAGGGAGAGCATTATTGAGGAGGGAGACATTGTGAGCCTGGCGGAGGCAAAGAGGAATGTGGGCATTTTTGAGACACTGGGATATAACCTCAAGAGGCTGGTTTGGGCATAGAGGAGTAAAAATATGGTGGGGTGGACTGCCCAGGTGTCTGCATCGGGATACGATACATCATCCGGGATACCATGCCAGGAATTGCTAACATATGACTATAACACAAGAGACCATGTTTGCTAGAAAGTAGACCAATAGCTCAGCTAACATCGAGGTCATCACTGCACGCATAAACTATAATTAACACACAATGCGCTCTTATCTCCATCCGGCACCATCTCGCAAGATTGAAAATCATCTGTGAGGAGGATATGAACGATACATGATGTACAAGATTTGCAACCTCCCTATTCCACAGTCACCAGGACTCTGAGAGTTGCCACTATTAAGTGCAAGTTTCTATGATAAATATCATTTCCCCCTGGAATTGATTCAGTGAATCGAGAAGTGCATCAAGAGAATATAGACACGGCAACTTGAGAATATTCAAATGTTAACTTTCTCTCAATCACATCTCAATGCAGAAGTTTACAACAGGTTTGTATGATAGGAAAGACTCCTATATAATACATAAAGTTTGTCACTGGATTGTCTCCTAGCATGTTGGTTAATTAACCCAGCAGCCACCTGTTTATTTAGAAATTCACTATACTTCTTGCAACAAGGACCTCACAGCCCTATTCCACACTCCCAGCCACTGATATAATTGTACCTGGTATTATGTAGAGTATGTTTTCTGTGTGTACTGCTGTGTTTTCTAAGGGCAGGGTTAATATTCTGTTGTTCCCATTTTCCTGATAACGCCATTCATGGGTTGATGTCGACAAAAGTGAACGATCCGGGAAGTGCAGTCCACTGCTGGCTGAGGCAGGAATCCGGAGCAACAAGCTCAGCTTCGGGACCACCTCTGCATGATTGTCAGAGAACTCCATATGCTCCTATTGCCTGGGCCAGTCCACCTTGGCCTCTGATTAAAGAGCTCTTCCACTTGAGCATTTATCCTGCCCAGCACAGTGCTATCCATACCTTAGCCCCCACGCATAGCTCAATCTTGTGACATATGCTGTGAGGAAATCCTTGCTGCCAAATGCTTTGTTGAACGTGTGCTGCAACAGTGCTATAAGCCAGGTACCTACCTAGGTAGTCTGCCCCCCAGGTTTGGTTGGTTTTGGCAGACCCTGTTGCTTGTGGGGTCTTTTTCGAAGCTGATTCCTTGCCTATTTTGGCCAATACGCAAGTGAAGCTGCAACCTATACCTTAGAAACTCACCCACAAGTTACCTAGGTAAGCTGTGGACTACTATTGCCCATTAATAATATATATCTTCCAAAATAGTTGAGGCTCTTTGCAAATCAGTCATGCCCCATGGGCAGCTTACTCAGCTTGTGGAGCTGCTGGGGCTGATGCTGGAAGAATTTGGTGCTGAGTAGATGCTCTTTGGGGGCAGACCTGGTCTACCAAACATATGCCAGTTGCCGGAGACTCGGCACCGGGGTGAAGTGTTGTCTCAAATTCGGGGGGGCTGAAAGTGCAGATCTCACCTGCAAGTTCCAAGGTGCAAAGACTGCCCTGTTTGCTGAAGCTGGCAATGGCTGTGGTTAGCAATGCCAAGTGCTAGTGGGGAGAGGAAACCAAGATTGATTATCAAATGATCTCAGGTTCTGAAAGGCAGTCTTGGACCTGTGCTGTTGGCTGTGAATATACACACGTGTAGACCCGGTCCTAGATCATCTGACAGGTGAATAAAGATGTACTGGGGCCGTGTGGGCTACAATAGCCCCATTTGGAGGATGAGCTGAGGCTGTTCTGTGACGTTGTCATCTCACCCACAGGGGTTATCGGCTGCCCAATACGCTAATCGATAGGGCCAGGAGGCCAGAGCCGAGGCCATGATTGCAACACTAATTGCCGGAGCAGCCTCGATCCACACATGGATAGCTGCTTCGAGCAGGCATCCAGGCATCCCAGTATTTTACTGTGTACCTGGAGTGCCTAGGCAGGGCAGAGCAGAGCCTGGTTGTTATTGTTCCTGGCTCATTATGTTTCTGTATATTGCGACAATAAACACCATGTGGAACCATCTCTGTGCTCTGTGACACTGCAGATCGATTGGAATCTGATCTGACATGTCCACCTGCACAGGCACCTGCAGCTTCACCAGTTTGCCAGCCGGCTGTGGGGGTCACCCAAGTTTGTGCTCTTGTTGCAACAGTATTGCCATCGCCCATCCCTTTGACGTCAGGCTTTTTTTTTCCCACCCCAGGTCTTGACTATCCACCCATCGATCTTCTAGCCACGCGACCGAGAGCCCCAAGCTCAACATCAACGAAACTACGACCAGCTTGGACTGCCATTCAACGGCGCACCAACTTACTCGTTGGCAGAATAATCTCCAATTGCATCTGCAGAGTCCTATTTGCCTAATGAAAGCCTGCAAAACACCTCTTGACCAGTCCGACCATGTCGAGTACCCTTCAGCCTTCTCTCTAGGAGATCGCCCCTAATACACCCTCACTTTCGCTGTGGCCTTCTCGTGGCGCGACCGTGTCAATCACTTCAGTCCTCCCAGATCCTTCGCACACAGTTCATTGGGATGCTGTCACAGCCGACCGAGCCAGTATCCCCAACAATATCTCTAGTTGACGTTGCCTCCTCCGACAACCGCCACTCCTCGCGCGTCACCTCCTTTTACAACCCTATTAAGCCTCGTCTCTACTTTTACTCTTCATGATGGCTGCTGTACGTTCTGTCCCAATGACGTGTCTTTTTGTGTGGTCTCGGAACCAACCCTGGTCTTCAGCAAGCTAATCCCACCATCAAGTCTCCGAGCGATATCCCGACCTCCCCTCCGGAGCCGCCCCTGCCCCCGGGGCCAACCGACCACCTCCGCCTCTTCATCAGTCAGCCCGTGGTCGCTGCGTTCTGCGCTGGCGGTGTCGCAGGTGCTGTGTCCCGCACTGTTGTCTCCCCGCTGGAGCGACTCAAGATCCTGTTCCAAATACAGTCTGCCGGCCGCGAGGAGTACAAGCTGTCTGTAGGCAAGGCCCTCAAGAAAATGTGGCAAGAAGAAGGATGGCGAGGGTTCATGCGCGGTAATGGTACCAACTGCATCCGCATCGTGCCCTATTCAGCAGTCCAATTCGGCAGCTACAATTTCTACAAGCGCAACATCTTCGAGGCCTACCCCGGTGCTGACCTGTCGCCCTTCATGCGCCTCACTTGTGGTGGAATCGCCGGCGTGACTTCTGTCACCTTCACCTACCCACTGGATATTGTTCGTACGAGACTGTCTATCCAGTCTGCGAGCTTCGCCGCTCTGGGCGAAAAGCCCAAAGCACTGCCGGGCATGTGGGCAACCTTAGTGAGCATGTACAAGAATGAGGGTGGTCTTCTGGCTCTCTACAGAGGCATCGTCCCAACTGTGGCAGGCGTCGCCCCTTATGTCGGGCTTAACTTTATGGTGTACGAGCATGTGCGCAAGTCCCTGACACCAGAGGGCGACAAGAATCCCAGTGCATGGCGCAAACTTCTTGCCGGTGCAGTGTCTGGGGCTGTAGCCCAGACCTGCACATACCCCTTGTAAGTGCAATGGCAGTGAATTTGACCGATTAGTCTCTGGACTGACTCTGAACCCAGCGATGTTTTGCGCCGACGATTTCAAATCAACACCATGGAAGGCTTGGGATACAAGTACAAGTCGATTGGCGACGCCATGACGAAGATCATCGCCCAAGAAGGAGTCAAGGGACTCTACAAAGGCATCGTACCCAACTTGTTGAAGGTTGCGCCTAGCATGGCATCATCCTGGCTCAGCTTCGAGATGACACGAGACTTCCTCGTGACCCTGGCACCCAAGGAGCGGGTCCTATGAGCGAATGATAGTGGGTAAAGCGCTCTGGCAGGTCCATGCCGGAGCTTCGAAACATTGGCAGTGAAGCTGCGTATCGCATACGATCCTCCGTGCCCCGACAATAGACGGGAGATAAGATGACGACAGGTGGATGAAGGTGCCACTGCCCTGAGTGTGCTGCATCCTCCCTTTTGAAGGCACTCTTCAACAATGGAAGACAAAACCCATCAGACGACAGTCGACTGATGGCACTATTTTACGACAAATAGAACATGCTGCAGAGGGTACAAGATGTCGATACTGGGAGCTTGTGGGCTGGGCGGACTCGGCACTTCTGTGTTGGGCCGGAAGACGAGAGAAGCGCCCATGGGATTTTAGACTCTAGAGAGCGGGACGTCACGCATTTCCACCTGTAAATGTACCAACATGAGGTATTATCACGCGCGCTCTCCTCGAGGGCACTATTCAGCAAGGTGGAAGCAGGACAGGTCAGGAGTAATAAGGCATCCAAAAAGTTGCCTTTCCTGCAACGATCATGGGTTTGTAACTTGTTGTACATAAACTGGCTTCAGATAGTTTCTGGAGATTGAGCTTGTCCACTAGGATACAATCTGGCATCCAAGAAGGGCCCCCTTGCTTCAAGTGCATGTCGAATTCATCATGGCCTGATTCACTCTGGGTGTGTGCAGTGGTACTTTGGTTGTGGTCCTCATTTTGACAGGCACGAGACTGTGACAGCCTTTGGGTTGCTAGCTACCAGCAAGTAGTGGAGAGGTTGGTGTGAAGTAGTTCTGGAAATAGTGAACATGCAGAGCAATGCCCGGTGATTTTCCGGGCAAG
Source organism: Diaporthe citriasiana (assembly GCA_014872975.1). Classification (NCBI taxonomy): domain Eukaryota; kingdom Fungi; phylum Ascomycota; class Sordariomycetes; order Diaporthales; family Diaporthaceae; genus Diaporthe; species Diaporthe citriasiana. The sequence goes on along the minus strand of JADAZS010000013.1, from coordinate 69,160 downwards.
CCAACCCGGACTGTCAGACTGCTCAACCGGCTTAAAGGAGTGGAGGGTGAAGCTACTCTTCATCAGAGCTGGGTCCTGGAGCGGGGACCGGCTGCTGGAGCCAAGGCTGCCACCTGCTGCCAGCTGGGTGACTTTTGAGCCTTTCAACCAATCAGCTGTGACCCACATCCACGCAGCAGCATCTGGCAATTTCTCAAGGCGAACTTTTTCCAGCCCACCCTCACTTCTGCCGACCAACCCAGCAGGAAATATCCCCATCGACTCTTCAGATCATCAACATCTCGAGTCAACAGTCAAGATGGGTACGTGAGGCTAAACTTCTTTCAAGCCTTTGTATGCAAGTGGACGATCGGAAACGGTCTCTGCGAATTCGATGGCGCTGCCAATTCTCCTCCAAGTGAGGAGTTTGGATTGAGCAGGCAGAGGTCGTAACAGACCTCCGCTTTGCGAGTGCTGCCGCACACATCTGAGCATACTTGAGCCAAAGGCTGACGAGGAAACTTTTGTCTCTTTGTAGGTATCGATCTCGACCGCCACCACGTGCGCAACACCCACCGCAAGGCGCCCAAGAGCGACAATGCGTACCTCAAGCTCCTGGTGAAGCTGTACCGCTTCCTGGCTCGTAAGTCCCAGCACGACCGGCAACCCATCGCCGAACCTACGATTTGTTTGCTAATTACCTGCCCAACAACAGGCCGTACCGACTCTGCCTTCAACAAGGTTGTCCTGCGCCGCCTGTTTACCTCCCGCATCAACCGCCCTCCCGTCTCCCTGTCCCGTGTCAAGGCCAACCTGAAGAACGGCAACGACAAGAAGACGGTCGTTGTTGTCGGCACCGTCACCGACGACAACCGCCTGCTCGAGGTCCCCAAGGTCCAGATCGCTGCCCTGCGCTTCACCGCCACTGCCCGCGCCCGCATCCTGGCCGCTGGCGGCAGCGCCTTGACCCTCGACCAGCTCGCCCTGGAGAAGCCCACCGGTGCCAACACCCTGCTCCTGCGTGGCCCCAAGAACCACCGTGAGGCCGTCAAGCACTTCGGCTTCGGTCCCCACAAGAACAAGGTACGATTGACCCGAACAAGAAACCATCGGGCTACAGGCTGGGCAGTGCTAACAATTCCCCACAGAAGCCCCACGTCCTCTCCAAGGGCCGCAAGTTCGAGCGTGCCCGTGGTCGCAGACGCTCGCGCGGTTTCAAGGTGTAAAGGATTTTCTTGCACTTTTCTCTGGGATCTTGTGTCATGGGGTGCGGTCCTTGCTTGGATGGCACACCTGGGATGGTTACTGCTACGGCTTCGCGGCGTTTCGCCGCATTCATGGTTTCACGAGGGCGTTGTGTCTGGCGCGGAGTGGAATGGTATTACCAACAAGCTATGATGACTGAATTGAGAGCCAACTTTGGGTCAATTTCTACAACTCTGCGCCGAACTGCCTGTCGAAGAATTGTGCATATCATCAAGCCCATGTAATGCGAGTCCAGGAACCAAATCTGCACGTCCAGATCTCGGTCATGAAATTTGATACCAGAATCATTGCCGTGTTGTACTTGTTCCATTTTCCCTTCTGCCTTTCATAAGCGTGCCCACTGTCCTATGCTGTGGGTGTAGGTTCTTGTTCAGTTCATGATAACAAACTCAACATCTTGAGGCTCCAAACTTAAAGCAAAGCGGCAGCGCTGCCAGTGTGCATTTGTGACAGCCGAGCCTGTCACCCGCATGACCAAGAAGTTACTTTGCCTGCTATTTCTTGACAATTTGAGCAAGCATTTAGTGGTTCTAGTCGAGCGACTCAACATGAGACCGAGTTTAGAGGAACACTTGCGTCTTCCAGCTATCGTGTGTAGAGGGGTCTACACAAATAAAAAGCATACGCTGAAAGACAAGCCGCGAACGCCCTACGCATATGTGCTCTTTTGTACAGGTAAAAGCAAGCCAACCGTTGCCGTAATCTTCCCAAGAAGACAGAACATGATGCAAGTACTTGTTGATTTATCAATGTCTTATGTTAGTCTGAACGACCTCTTCCTTTTCTATTTTACAGTGACCCGGTTCCGCCGCCGGCGTGTAAGAAAGAGCAGTCAGATTCTGATGCCTGCGACCACGCCCACTCCATCCGGAAGTCTCGAACCCTCACGACCTCGTAAACGTAATTCGGAGAAGACTTTTGGTTTCCGACCCGGCCGTAACGAACACAATGCCCTAGTATTTTGCATCGTGCGGGTGGCTGCTTTTCATCGCTTAATTCCTCTCCTAGATCTTACAAGAAGGGAGGCAGGGCAAAGGGATAGCCGCCGTTCTTCACACGGAAGATGCTGAGCAAGAAGCTGTACAGAACGAGCATGATCCCCGCATAAAGGATTACCATGGTCTGCTGGGTCTTAACACCGGCCAGACGGGGCACCTTGTCGGCGAGGCCAATAGCACAGAATGCGAGGGCTCCATCTGGGAAACAGATGGTCAGCAAACAAGTGTCACGGAAGCGGGTTTGGAAGGATGAACGTACAAAGAGCACCAATGATCTGAGACTCGAGCTGGAACTGGCTCTGGAAGCCACCGGCGAAGAAAGAGACATGGCCCTTGCCGTCGTGGCCAGCGTACGGAACGTTCCGGATTACGTTGAACATTGTCCCGCATGTGCAAGCCAGAATAGTCATCAGCGAGATGAACTGCCAGAGCCTGCGGTGCTGGATGATGGGCCCAATGTACGGCCAGGCCGTCACGAGGGTCGTGGCGATTCCGGCAAGGGTCGTGACAGCGAGAATTATGGCAAACCAGTTCGTGGGCCTGTTGACTTCGGGGACTGGGCGCCCTGGCAGATACCGGCTAATCCAGTTCCTAACCGATTCCGCGGATGGCGCACTGATGTGTCTTGTAAGTATGGAGGCATATATCTTTTATTGGAAGGGTACTCACCCAGAGGTGAAGTCAAATCGCACGGGGTCGGTGTTCTGAACAGCGAATTCGCCAGTCGAGGGTTGGAAGAGCAGGAGGACGGGGGCGGTTTGCAGTCCGAGCTGGTGGTAGACGAGCAGTTAGAGATGTCCAAGCCGGGCAGGGAAATGAAAAGTGACAAGGGTCGAGGGTTCTGCACATACAGACATGAAGGTCTCCCGACCATCATTGAAATCCAGGACAGTAAAGAGTGTCCTAGAATCACCGGCTTTGTCGCCCTTGGCCCAAGATTTGCTCAGCAGCTTCCATTCAGGGTCGAAGTCCCGGCACATTTGGCAGGCGTATCGGCTGTCCAGGGCTGTCAAGAGGACGGCAACAGTGTAGTCACGGGGCAGCCCGGTGACCTTCTTATAGGCGACATCGTCAAGCTTGATGGGTGTGCTGGAAATCGCCTTTTGGTGGAAGTCTTTAAAGGTGTTGGCCGGGTCGGACTTTGCGGCCAGCACACCTGCGCCCAGGAGGGAGAAGGGAAGAAGAATTGAGGACCAGCGCATGGTGATGTACCAGAGTCAATTGGAAAAAAGACAGAGAGAAAGGAGGTACTAAGTAGCACCAATCTCTATTGCCACCAGAATCTGCGAAAGGATTGTGGTGGATGGCAACAGGGTCGATCAGGATAAGTGATGGGCCTGTGGTGGTGAATTACGCACTTCCAATCTAAGCGACCTGTCCTGAAGGTTGAAGGACATCTGGAGCTTTGGAGCTCCCACCCAGTGCCAAGCCAGCCTGGCAAGCAAGCGGCCGTCGTCACTAGCGTGGTTCTGCAATCCCACTTGTCTGGGGTCCACTGTGGCTTTGGGGCTCAGACGCTAGTCCTGATTGAGGGGTGTTTCTGTGACAACAGAGAATGAAAACACAGCAAGTGTCAGGATCGGATACGACCCTTTCCCCCCATTTCATCATCCCTCCCAGGCTGACCACAATCCCTATCCATTATCTGCACTTTGCTTGCCTCAGGTCGGCCTTTTGACAGACTGATTGAATCTATATCCTGATCCCAGAAGCCTCCCGATTGTTACTTCAGCTCCTTCACATCTCCATCCACCCCTTCTTGGACAGGCGACTTTTATAGTTCCCGCGACGCGGCAGACCATGTAAACATGGACCATCATCAGGTCAGGCGCCCCAGGCCCGCACCTATGTGAATCATCAAGCCTACCCTACTGACACATCTTTTGCTACAGAGAGCAGAAGCAATTCACATGATGGATCTCAAATACCACGGCGCGATGCACCAGACAGACCTTATAGTCAAGGCCGAGGAGGCCCGACGCCTCAAGTTACGCGTCATTGTCCTCCGGGATGAAGTAGCCGTCCTCCGCGATCAATTGGCAGAAAAAGATGACAAGATTAGCAACCTGTCACAGCAGTATGAGGATATATGTGACCAACTCGGTCGCATGAACCAGACATGCAAGGACCAAGAAGATCAGCTGCGCTTGCAGGCTCGCCAACATTCAGATCTCAAGGTACTGCCACCCGGCCCCAACGCTGTTAATCACACATGGGCGCCTCTTTCTGACTAAGAATAGGCTGAGCTGCAATCATTAAGCAATATGTCCGACGATTCCACCAAGACCCTCGCAGAGAAGCTGGCCCTCTCGAGAGAACTGGCGGTGTTGAAGCCTGAGATTGATCACCTGCGCTCGCAGGTTTCCCACCAAAAGGATGTTCTTGCCGAGAAGCTTGCTCTCGAGCGGCAATTGAGTTCTCTGGAGACTGAACTTGCCAACGAGAGGCGCGCAACGGAGAAGGTGATGAAACGCCAAGAGAGCGAGGACAACGAAGCCAACGAAGAACTTCAACAACGTGTCGCAGATCTCGAAAAGAAACTCGCAGCTGAGAAGAAGGCCTCGCAGAAGGCCAAGAAGTCCCAAGAGAAGGGACAGAACGATGCGGAAGAGGCATTGCGACAACAAGTAGCGGACCTGGAAAACAGGCTCGCGGCCGAGCAAAAGGCATCAGAAGCTGCGAGAAAGACCCACCAGAAGGTGCAGAGTGACTTGGAAGCGGAGCTGCGACAGCAGGTTGCGGATCTCGAGAAGAAGCTGGCCGACGAAAAGCGTGCTGCTCAGAAGGCAAAACGCTCACAGAACAGCGACGAGAAAGAGCTCCCATCAGACCTGCAACAGAAGGTACAGGAACTCGAGGAGAAGCTCGCCTCGGACGCGCGAGAGGCCGAGCGGGCCCGCAGAGCCAGCGAGAAGGAGGCTGCCACTGCCAACGATCAGGTGGAAATGCTCACACAACGTGTGGAAGAGTTCAAGAACAAATTGAAAGAGACCCGCGCCGAGCTCAAAGAAGTCCGCGCCGAGCTTACACAGGCCCAGACTGCACCTGCGCGGACCACCACAACCACCGTACCACTCAAAGACAACGAGACCAAGAGGCCGCTCAGTAAAACGAAGCCTGGCAAGAAGCGTGGTGCCAACGAAATCAGTGTCGATGAGATGATGATGGACACCCCCGGGCACGTTGAGGGAAGGACCAAACGCCCCCTTAAGAAGAGGGGCGTTGAGTTCACGACGGTCGGCGAGAAATCTACATTCTCCATCACGCCTTTCTTGGAGAAGTCGAATACCATCAACTTGGCCGAGACCATCGAGGAGGAGGATGAAGAGCCATCCATTCTTGTGGGCAAGGGTGATCCAGGGGCACCGATTGTCGAGCCAGAGGCAGAGGAAGCTGAGGACATTCCTCTTGCGGCTGCCGAGAAACCAGCGAAGTCAGTGGCCAAGGCTCTCAAGGCAACGAAGTCCAAGGCAACGGATGCATCTCAGAAGAAGCCCCGCGGCAGACCAAAGGCGCAAGCTTTGAAAGAGTCATCTCCAAACACGAATGTGCCCTCAGCCGCGAATCGCACTTCGCCGCGAAGTAAGCCAGCATCGTTGGAAAAGGTGGTCGAAGAACCTGAAGAACAACCAAGAAGTGAAAACATCCCAACTGAATCCGTTCCCGGCATGAAGAAGTCCGGCGAGTCGAAGGACAAATCCACACCCAGTACTGTCGAAACAGGGAATGCCAGCTTTGAAAACCCGGAGCCCAAGAAAAAGAAGCGCAAGCTGCTTGGTGCATCCAACAAGGGCACACTGTTCGACAAGGACGAGGACGCTGGCGAGGCAGAGGCCCCAGCGGTCCCGAAGGCAGCCGCAGCTGCAGGCGGTGGCAAGAGGAAGCCCGTTGGCCTGAAGGCTTCCGTACAGAAAGGCCCTGTTTCTGCCCTTGCTAAGAATGCATTCGGCGGGAAGGCCTTTTCGCCCCTGAAGCGGGACCGAAGGGGTGTGAATGCCAGCTTTTTGGCTTGAGAACGGTCTTGTATCGTTGGTCACGGTGGGAGCAAGGGAATGGTGTATGCTGTCTGACGGCTACTGTACTGATGTTTCCTTTGTTGCATTGTCGCATTGTGCTGGAGTTATAATGGTGTTCCTGTACGCCAAGGGACTGGCGTTCTGGAGCGGAGGTATACACGGTAACGGCCGGAAAGGTCTGGGCACTTGAGGCGTAGTGGCTCTGATTGATTTTTTTGCTTCATCATATCTTATTTGACTCAATGAGAAGATGTCAACCTGATCTGGAGCTCAAAGTTGTAAACGAGACGCCTGATTCTGAGGCTAATCAAGACGGCCGAGGTCATGATCACGCCTACGCTTGCAACGCACCATGACCGGCGTCTAACGCAAAAGCAATGAACCAGAACTGCGAGCACGGCTGGCATCTTGTAAAAATGCGGCTGATGTGGCTTGTTCCAGAGTACGCAGCGTAGAGCTGGTGGTGAATAGGCTGTGATCAAACTGATGCTGGCAGGGATGCTTGCTTGCTCAATTGGCGCGAGCTCCCACCCGAGATTTTCGTCCACTGTTTGGCACCAACTTCACCCAACCATTCTTACTGCTGCTTCTGGGGCTCAGGATTCAGCTGAAACTTGCTGGATCACATCGAGGTCCTTTTATCTCAACCTGCTTCAGCAGCTCAACCCGCCACTCATGGTAACAGCACTGGGCGGGGCGTCATGTCTCCGAACGGCGCTGAGTGAGCGGCTCATCTCACGAGTCTTGAGCAAGCTAACATTGTCGGCGACGGCACCCGCGAGCAAAAATGCTCTGTCACATCCTTATGCGTGTCAGATCTGCCGGTTAAGGCCGCTTGAGGCTCGCCGGAACGCGTCGTCAAGCTCTCAGTGGAAGTCGCGCCAGAGCAAAGACCGCTTTGCCCGGCAGGCCAAGGTGCAGGGCATGAAGAGCCGAGCGGCGTGGAAGCTGATGGAGGTCTGTCTGGCCGCTCACCACTGTCGCCCTCCCCTGCCCACAAAAAGCCACGGCACACCTGAACACATGCAGTTACAAGTGACTGACCCGCCCGTAGATGAACGACAAGCACAGTCTCTTCCGCCGGAACCAGACCGTCGTGGACTTGGGCTACGCGCCGGGCTCCTGGTCGCAGGTCGCCAAGGACGCCACCGGCCCGAACGGCGTGGTCGTGGGCATCGACCTCATCCCGGCGCAGCCGCCGAGGGGCGTGACGAGCATCCAGGGTGACTTTCTCAGCCCCCGGGTGAGGGCCCTGGTCAAGGATGTCCTCGTGGAGCAAGTCAGTCGTAAGGAGAGGAACAGGGCGGAGCGGCAGCAGTTAGAGGCTGCCTCTTCGGCCCCCGAACGAGTCGATGCCGAGGACGAGGGTGCTGAGGGAAGCGTCGTGCCGGACCAGCCTAGCTACATCGACCAGGAGAAGCAGGCCACCCAGGACATTGAGGCGGCTACTGGGGCGGAGGAGGAGGGACAGCGGATGGTGGATGTGAGTTGTATTCGCGGTCTCACGGCCACTGGTCGGGACACATGCTCCCGTGTCCCATGCTGCTACACGACGGCCTCTCTGATTTCATGAAGACGCCTTGCTGACTCAAGAGATGCAGGTGGTAATCAGCGACATGTCAGAGCCCTGGCCCCAGACGAGCGGCTTCTCGAGCAGGACGCTAAGCAACCCTCACAGGTTGATGAACACGAGCGGAATCAACTTCAAGGACCACGCCGGCAGCATGGTGAGAGGAACGACCCCGTCTTCCCCTTGAACTTTTCAATCTGTCCAAGCCCACCAGCTCACGGATAGCTGACTTGAACCTAACAAACAGGACCTCTGCTACGCTGCCCTGACTTTCGCCTCGGACACGCTCAAGATAGGTGGGCATTTCGTCTGCAAATTCTACCAGGGGGCTGAGGACAAGCATCTCCAGAAGCTGCTGGAGAAGATGTTCACAAAGGTGCACCGGGAGAAGCCCGAGTCATCGAGGAGTGTATGTGTTCATCTCTCTTTTTCAGGCGCGGTTGCCGTCTTCATTCTTGACCTCAACCTTCCTCACCCCACACCTCACCTGTTGTCCTTCCTCCTGATCGTTGGCTCCTTGGATACCAGAGACCCCATCGATTTCACTTGGCACTAGCTAATTGCCTGAGCTCTTGGGCATGACAGGACTCAAAAGAAGCTTATTTTGTCGCGTTGAAAAGGTTGGATGTTGACATTTTGGAGGACGAAGTAAATTGAGAGGTATGAAGGATAGCTTTGCAACCTGAGATGACCAGTGGATCTGAATCGCAGCCTGGATGCATTTTAGCTGCTTCTTAGCGTAGTAGCACTGCGTTCACGTGGTTAAGAGACGACTGGAGGCTGCGGACCAGTAAGCAGTCTGACCGAATGGTGTTTTCCCGAGATTGGCGCTGTCATCGTGATCGCCCTTGAGACACGAGTCAATCCATTCGACTTCGCATTGGCATGGTTCCATATACACTTATCGTGAGTGGGCCTGTATTGTTGCGTTCGGCGGCAAAGCAGACTTGCCTGAGGACGCAGCCCACGAGCATCAGGCAAAGAACATGGGTGTGGGCACGTGTCTAAGAACGCAGTATTTCTGCGCTTTGCAATACGGAAAATCTACACTACCGGCCATGCAGTACAGAAGTGAAGCCTGAGAAGAATCACATACACTATCACGGAAACACAGCCATATTTTCAAAAGATGCAAAAATGTCAATGCGGAGCTCTATTGCCTGTGTTCGGTTCCACCCGGCTAACCTATGAGAGGTTTCCCATAGGAAACTATTTCATAGGAGTCTGGGCAGTGATCGCTGCCCAGGTGGTCCACGACATCGATGCTGTGGCCGTATAGCGGACACTCGAGCAAGGCTGATCAATATCCAAGGAGTTAATTTCTTGCCCTCAACACTCCTCTCAGCTCATACTCAGTCGAGCACTTCCAAATTGTTTCAGAGCTTCCAAGGTTGATGACTGTCAACTCTGCTAAAGTTTCTCACACGAATGTTCTGGGATGAGCAGCATCTCTCAAGGGTCGGATAATTCACCTACTCGCCGGTCATCCTCCCACGAATGGATGCTAGGCGGCCATGGCTAAATTCATGAAGCCCATTAGTCACTTTCAAAAGGTGTGCCTGGTAAAAATGGAAGCGGGTAAGCCACGGAACGCATGACTAGTCCCTGAGGCTTGACATATGTCATATCGCCGATCATGGTCACGCGGAAGTTGAATACTAACGTTCAGATCTGGTACAGTAACATCGAATTAGGAAGTTTATAAACGTGACGAAGAAACTGGTCAAGATCAGCCGTCAGGTGTCTCACAAAATTTACAGAGCGTTGTCATGTCTATCAAGAATCTCTTCATCGTGATCGATTTGGGCAGATCTGCGAGATCTATCACAGGACTTATTGAGTCAGTGCCCCCGCCGGCGACATTGTCGTCCGTGCCACGTGGGATCTGGAGAGGAAACAAAGTTGACCAACGATGACGATTATTGCCATAAGGTTTCAAGGTCTGATACATTTGTAACCTTAGGTGCGTCTTTGAGATCCTCAAGTCATGGTGCTTTTGGCTGAGCATGTGCTCAAGTGTATCAAACTCTAGTATGAAATATATGGGCACGACCATAAACTTTCCCAGCAGTATTGAGAATGGCAGACGCCTCTGAGGTGCTCCATCAGTCACGGTCTTTTATAGTCGTGCGTCAGGCTGCGGACGGAGTAGAAAGGAGAGCAATGAGGGTCTAGGGGTGCCATTGTTCTTTCGCCTCCCTTGCTATTCTGGGCCTTGTAGAAGGCCTCATCAATTGTGCGTGGAGCACAGTCTGGAAGGATGACTCCGACGTCACTGAGCATAATAGCGGTAAGAATGTGCTGTCCTTTTCCGGGCCTGATCTACATAGTCAAATCATTGTATCTCCAAGGCATATAGGTAACGGAGAGGCCTCAATTCGCTCAACTCCTACGACGTAACCGCCTCGAGAGGGTCGACGGGGAGGTGGGGGCCATTTCCTCTGGTGGATATTCAACTGCCAAATGGGTCCTCAGGGGCAACGCGATCCTGACGTTCAGACGGTGTGAATCCTCCAACCAGGTACCCTGCACGTTCGTGTCTTGCCCTGGCTGCTGAAAAGTGCCTCGACCGCGATTATCCGTCTGATGCTAGAACGAACTTCAAAAATAGTACATGCCGGTATAGGGAGGTCTTAGCCCTACGGGACTCCGAGCTTCCAGGGGATGCTGCTCCAACTACACGCGTACTTCAAGTGACCATGTCTAATTTGAACGGCGGAAAGGGACTCTAATTGAGCTTCCGTGAGAATACGCGACTGTAGTAATATGTCGACCTAGAATAGAACTCTTGACCACACACTCCGGACATTGACATCTTTGTCAATCTGATGGCGATCAAGTAGTAATCGCTCCAAGCTGTGAGTGGCCAAGATATCAAGTGTAATTGGTAAAAGTCCTCCATGTTGTCAAAAGTCCTGCTTTTGCCCAAAAGTCCTCCTCTTGCTGATCATACGCCATTTTCGCTGATTTTGAGGCGCGGACAATATATTACGAGGCAATGGGCGGAAGCCTCGAGGAAAGGTAGTTATGCTGCAACCAGGATTGTCCCGATGGCGAGAATGGAGCCCCGACTCCGTTCCAGGGTGAATAGCAATCTTTGAGAGTCAGTCCTGAGACATGGATATCTTCTCGGCCAACATTCTCGACTTCGTAATAGATCGTTCTGGATGCGGACGGAGTAGGGATGGCGGCGGACAATGGACACCTAGTTGAGAACTTTCATTCTGGAGCATTTTCTGATTAAGGACGGCATAATTCTGATCGGTGGCCGTGAGGTCGTCCTCGCTGCTTCGGGACTCCGGGGGACCAGGGTTCGCTTTGCATATAGTATTGGGTGTTGTCGCCCCCAATTCGTGCAGGGACGACTGGGATGTGATGTCCTGTCGCTGTCGGCGCTTTGGACCGCAGCGGCGTCTACAGTGTTCCCCAGAGCTCCCGGAGACTATCAGACGACCCACCCTGCCTAGGGTCCCACGTAAATTAGTAGCGCAGATCAGGAACTCCACCTACCCCATGAAATCTCGCCAGCTAGGTTCTTGATCTGGGCACCGAGAGCCATCAATCCGGCTACCGACAGGGTTGGTCAGCCGCAAGCATTTTACGCGGTACGCGCTACGGCGACCAGTGCACGGAAGCTTCATTAGTTCTGGTTCTACGCTACAAAGTACTGTGTAGTGGCAGCAAAGTATGGGACCGAAAGGAGGTTACATCCGCTCTCCGTCTCCATGCTGCTTTCGATATAGCAGCCGCGCGCTAAGGGTCAGTGCAGTGAGGCTCTTGTGCACATATCGCTTCCAAGACTTCATCTCACCATGCCCATGCGCCGGAATCGAACCCTTGGTCAACGTCGGATTCGGTTGCCCTTCCGAGTCAAGATGCATCCCTCGTCGGGGATGACCTCGATCCAACGTCAGCCGACGATGACGGCGAAACTGAACAGGAAACGAGAGCAGAACTCCTCCAATGTGCCGATTGAATCAGTCAGCTCTTGCGTCTCTCCGCTTTCCCCTGCTACTCCCTGCTACTCCCTTCCCTCTTCGTCGGCGCCAAGCAGCCAAGACCTGCACGAGTGGACAAGCTCAATCTTGGTCGCTCCCCCTGCCGAGGCGAGCCAACCCTGGAGCTCGATCCCTCACCCGCGCCTTGGCGATGTCGCAAGATAAAGCCCTTTTCTAGAAAATCCACCAACGGCCGATGTGGTGGTGCACAGGGCCAGCGAGGCGGGCGAAAACTTCGTATCAATGCTATTGGGTGGGGTCAACGATCGCAATCACGGGACGGCTGCTGAGCCTTGCTGTCGTTGTTAAATCGGAAGACTACTGTGTGGAGCCTCAACTGCCGCCCCTATCTTGGGCGCCGGACCCATATGCAATTCAAGGTGGAACGGCCAGGTCTCGATGGGGACGGCGGCAAGTTTGTGACCGATGGAGAGAACAACACCAACATCGTTCCGTCATGGTATGTTATACGTGTATTCGTTCACTATATCCAACAGCCGGTAGACCATTCGGGCACTTCGGCTGAGGATCGTCTCGATGCCGTCTTTGACGACATTAGGCAGTTCTTGCTTGGAATAGGACAATGATCATCCGTGAGGCTCAACCCACGTGCTGCACTCGACCAAGATGTTTCGAGCATGAGTCGTCGTTGTGGCCAGTGAGTCTGCGGCTCAATCACCCTATTCTGCTCAGATATCCACTCTGGTCCAGAAGGCTCGCGCAAATCGGTCCGTAATGATGGTTGATCTGCGGCGTTCACCACGCAACAAGCAGGGAACTGGCTTGGAGGCCAATCCCATGTTTTTCCTTGCTGACCCCTGCGCATCCTTGCTGTCGTTCTTGAAACAGGCCCTGTACATTGCGCATCTCCATTGCGCATCTGTTTTCTGTTTATTGAACCGTGGTCTTGGCAGGCCAATGGAGGCCTGGTCAGCCGTGGACATGGAGCCATCCGAAGAGACTGACCCATACGGCTGGGTTGACTTCCAAGGTTGGTAGTGGTCAGCGTCAAGGAGAAGGACGACAGCGTCAAGGGATGGAGAGAGATGGCGAGAGATGGCGAGAGTTTCTGGATATAAAGACTGTCGCCTTCGCTCGAATAACATCTGCTTTTGCTTCCAACTCATTCACCTTCACACCATCATCCAACCACTCCTTCCCCGTGCTTGATACTTTCGTTAGCAGTTGAACTGCCCAAGTCTGTCAAAACTCTGCCGGTCACAGCCTTTCAATTGTTCCAACTCGTCAACATCACCTGTTCAGATATCACTTCTACCCCATCTTCAAGATGAAGTTCAACCTCTGCACTGTTGCCCTCTCGGCCATGGCTCTTGGAGCCAACGCCATGCCCGCCGACAACCTCAAGGCCGAGGGCGCTGTCCGCCGCGCCGGCCTGGGTCGTGTTGGTGACCTCTACCGCCGCGCCGCCCAGACCTCCGGCGGTGCCTCCCCCAGCGCCACAGGCAGCGCTGGCGGCTCCCAGACCACCGGTAGCGCCGGCTCCGGCTCCGGCGCCGCCGGTGGCTCTCTGCCCGCCTCTTCCGGCACCTCTGCTCTGCCTGCTGCCCAGACCATCGCCGCTGGCGAGTCCTTCGATGGTGGCATGGTTATGTTCGACCGTGGCGTCGAGTGCTCTGGCCAGTCCGAGGGTGGCGACTCCGATGCTGTGTTCCAGATCGAGGAGGGTGGCAGCATCTCCAATGTCATCATCGGCCCCAACCAGATCGAGGGTATCCACTGCCAGGGTGCTTGCACCCTGACCAACGTCTGGTGGTCTGCCGTCTGTGAGGATGCCTTCAGCATCAAGAACCAGGAGGCTGGTGCGACCACCAAGATCAACGGTGGTGGTGCTTTCAACGCTGAGGACAAGGTAAGCCCGTCACGTCTTTTTTGATTCTGCACTCGTAACACACAAAGTACTAATCAATGTCAACCACAGGTCATCCAGCACAACGGTGCCGGCACTGTCGCCATCTCTGACTTCACCGTCGAGAACTTCGGAAAGCTGTACCGCTCTTGCGGCAACTGTGACACCATGTACGAGCGCCACGTTACCATTGACGGAGTCGTCGCCAACTCCGGTGACATCCTCGCTGGTATCAACCAGAACTTCGGCGACACCGCCACCATCACCAACACCAAGACCACCGGTGTCGAGACCATCTGCGAGAAGTTCGAGGGTACCGAGGGCTCCGGTGAGCCCACCAGCATCGGCTCTGGCGCCGACGGCAAGACCTGCATCTACGGCTCGGACGTCACCGAGGGTTAAATGCGTAATTGGAGACGAGAACTTTGAGAACAGCATCATCGAGTCTTGGAACAGAGCCATGACACACCGACAGCCTCACAAACATCAAGCATGAACCGGGAGCGCGTTGGATTCTCTTGTAACTACTTATTATTCCTTCTGCATGTATATAGCCCAGGATGGCAAAACATGTTCCATTAAAAAAAAGCCCAAGCGCCGCAACTGAAAGTGACATGAGAGGTGCCTCTAAAGTGAAAAAGAACGACTCCAAGCGGTGGTATTGAAACTACCAAGTACTTGTCAACCCCAGTGAAGCAATAACATCCCCCTCCCAGTATCCGAACAAAGCCTGCAATCTAAAACACCATCTTGAACCGCCTGGAAGCTGCAGAACTCGATACCGTCGCCTGAGGCACAGCCGCTGTGCCAGTAGGATTCCCATACGTGCTCGAGAACGTCCCCATCGGACTCACAACAACATAATCCTCAATAACGGCAACGTTTGCCTCAAGAGCCGCCTGCTGCGCCTCGTCGCAGGTGAAAAACGCATCGTACCAAAAGCACATGGGCCCAACAATAGGATCAAGTATCTCGTTCGTCACGTTCAGGACGCTGGCCGGCCCTTGGGAGGCATAGCTCGAGGACCCCCCGGCGTCGGCCTCGCCCGTCGCAACGTCCTTGCCCAATATCGCCCGCTCGAAGATGCGGAAGATCGTCTCGGGCTGGTAGGCCCCGGCTACGTGGCCGGCCCCGAACACGCGGGAGAAGGAGAAGTTCTTGAATTGTCGGACCAGGCCGCCCTGGTAGCTTGAGTTGGTTGTGATGGGCGCGTAGCCTGCGCTCCGGAAAGAGGACGCAGCTGAGTATGAGGCTGACAGCGATACATTCTCTGCACCCATCCCTGGTTGAATGTCAGTACTGAGTGTGGATCGTGCATGTGTGATTTGATGCGGCGTGATTTGAACTTACAGTTGCAGCGGTAATCGAGGTCTCCATACACCATCGCAACGCCGACTCCCGATTCCAGAACAGCCTCCAATTCCCGCTTGGTGACGATCACCGGATCTCCAGTCGATCCAAAGAAGTTATTGACCACAGACTCGGCGCTGAGAGAAAAGTTGACAGGGACGCCGAGAGCCTCCTGGACCCATCGTTGATTGAAGTACGCAACGCTGTAACCAAGGGGGAACGCCGCCGGGGAAGGGAGGGTGATGTCGAATGCGCTCCTCTACAACGAGATTGTTAGCATAACTTGACCAGACCTGGGTCACCCCTTGCATTGCATACATTTGACAGCTCTGTGTATACTCCTTGGATCATGCCGAACCCAAGCTGCAAAGCTCCAAGACATGCTTCGTTGACCTCATCCACGGCACCGGTTCCTTCAGGGTCGAGTTCGGAAACAGCAGCTCTACATTTACCTATGAGGTCATATGCTGTTGACAGGTTGCCCATGGCCATGCTGTACGCCTCTTCGGGAATCGTCTTGATGCCGTAGGTGTTGTTCATGGCGAACGTCGGCCAGAATGAGACCTGGCTTTCCGAGTCGATGCAGCCGTTGATGATCCCAAGGGTGCCGAGTTGCAGGGCTACATCGTTCTCGTTGGTCGCGCTGCCATTGGCGATGAGCTCGTTCTGCTGTTGGAAATGGGCCACGGTTGCTGGCCCGAAGAAGCCTGAATACTATTATGTTGTCAGATCATGGCTCGTCGAGGATTCGCTGTATCCGTAGTTGGGTGTGACATACAGAAAGTGCCCACAGGTTTATCTCCGGGTTGCTCGTCGACCGTTCGGGGAATCTGTGCGCCACAGCTGTTAGCAACAATTGCATTCACGGACCCGCCCCAGTTTGCTTCTTACTCTTGAAACCACACCTGTGCGATATGCCACATCTGCTTTGCTACCTGTGCCGTTGTATTTGCAGTTCGGCTCTGGGATTGGCTTGACATCGTGGCTAGGAAAGTCGTCTGATTCGACACAAAGTTCTGGTCCGCAGTGTCCAACGGGGTGAATTCTTTGGTGACCGTGTTGAACGTGCCGTTCTGGATCTCCGTGTACGAATAACCAGTTTGAACTGGCATATCAATATACAGCATGTTGCTGTTGAGGTTCAACGACCACTCATTGAGGGTGCTACTGTTCGAATCTGGGTTGATGATGCAGGGAAAGCCGTCCTCGCCGCCATCTAGAAAGGATGAACCCGGCCCTCCCGGCATCCAAATTGTTGTAGGCGCATTCGCGGAGTTATTCCTTGCCTCTGCATCTTTGTCAGCCTTCTGTGCCACCTGAATATTCAAATTCTCCGTCAACCTACCAAAATACCAAAAGAAAATGCTGGCATTATAGGAATTGTCTACGACAGGTAAGGTGACGTATCCGGAATAGCTGTTCACACCCGGTGTAGTCTCGCAGAGGTCCGTCTAGGTGAGTAATTAGCCACGATCAAGTACACCTTTTCAATCAATGAGAATTTTTGTTCAATATGCAAGCCGTACCTTCTTATATGAGATAGATGAGCCTGGGTAGTTGGCTGATTGGATAGTGGAGACATCGTGTGGAAGTGGAACGAATGATTGGCTGGACACCGAGGCTGAACAAAGTAGAAAACAAAAGACAGAAGCTCGGGAAAAGAACATTGTGACTGATTGCTTTGATATATTGAGTGCAGAAACGAGTAATGAGTGCAGGTACTGATAAACGTGCAAGTCTGCATGGACAGGTCTCATCCTTTTATACTGAGAACTATGAACTGTTGACGAGATTCGTCGTGCATCGTGCTTAAACTTTTGGCGAACGGACCAGTAGGATAACACAGAAATGGCCTGGAACACGTACATAGTCGCAGTGGCAGAGGGGCGGTGCAACGGGTAATCGGCTAGGTGGGTGTCAGGCTGAATTGTGATTGGCCCGTTCGCCAAACCTGTTCCTCCAAACCAGCGGAAGAGGCTGAGAACCGGGGAGCTGCGGTCAGCAGTAGCCTACGCCAACTGGAAGGACGTGCTTCACCGTTGAAGGATTGCAATTAAATCATCCTCATTCTAAAGCGAGGAAGATGAAATAATTCAATGCTTCACTCAGATGCCCCTACACGGCCGCAGCAACTATCTAGGTATTGTAGACCACCTGTGCAACCTACTTAGGCAGTGCTCACTGCCAAACCTCCTTTAGAAGGACCAGTCTCAAGCACACAAGTTTTGTTTGCTGAAGAGTCCAAGTTTGAGCTGCAACCACATGTCAAAGTGAAAAGGTCGAGTGCAACCAGACGGATTAGCCGATTCTTCTCATCAGAAGCCCTATATCAGGTGCATCGAAAAAGAAGGCCAAGATCGATATATCGAATAGTGTCGGAGGTGCCAAATAGCGCCTGGAAGTCTTCGGATAGCATATAGTTGACTTGATGAATCAGTACAGAGTTCGTGTAAGAGAGCAACAATACACTTTAATTGTGAATGTTGAATGGACGGAGTCTCACTCTGGCGCAGTCCGCACATGGCGCAGTAATTGCATGGAGTTAATTGGGAGACGTGCCAAAGTCTTCCATCACTACGTGAGGCCGCCATCCTCCAGATAACCTTTTCTAACAGCAAATCCTTCCCCGAGCCTTTCGAAATACTCAATCTTCATCTCGCTTTCCCAAGTTGGCTTTGACTTGGCCCATAACTCTGCATAGTAAGGCTTGGCAAGCTGCACGCTCTCAAACCACTCGCGCGACGCGCTCCAAACCTCGATGAAGCGGAAGGTGCCCGGCTGGCTTGGGTCCTGGAACACGTCGAATAGCACGCACTCAGGTTCCTTCGCGCATGCGGCCCAGACAGGTCGATGGGCTTCTTTGAAGGTTTCGATGAGATCTGGTTTGATGTGGAAAGTGACAAAAAGTGTAAGCTGTGGGGTTGGTTGGGCCATGTTGATGCTTTGCTGAGTGAGATTCGATGGCGTGACGTGAAATAGTACGTGTCGAACTTGTCCTGATTGAAGGGTCTGCTTAGAAGTCAGTGAGCATACTGGCGTGAGGAGAGAAGACTCAAATATAGTCGCATGCATGTTCGTACGATGCATATAAGCACGGGCGTTATCTCCGAACAAACAAATCGGAGTTATCATGCCATTCCATCTGCGTGGGACATGTCAATCTCTCGTCACATACATCCATTGTCACCGTAACCACAGCCATCTCAAAAAAGAAAAGAATTTTCTTTTTTTACAAAAACGTCATAGTGGGCCCCCTTTAGCTTGCTTATCTTCATCTAGCTACCCCAAAGGAAATTATTTCATAGAAGCTTTCAAAGACGGTAGTTATTATTGAAGCGCGATCTGGCAATGATGTGGCACCGCGGAGCGGTTTGTAATTGTCACCGGGTGAATACTCTATGGGTAAGCCGTTGACTTCTGAAAGCTCTCCTGAGGTCAGGGTGAAAACCAATAGTGGCATTGTCACACCGTTTTTAGCTGGTATCTTCATCATTGGTTGGGAAGCCTGTGGATGCCCTCGTCCGTAGGTAACGTTGGGGTCATGTAGATGGACTAATGAAGACTTGCAGTCACAGTGAATTGCGTCTTATTTCCAGACACGAAAGTTCCGGTGAACTGGAGGAACCATCCCATGCTTCGGTGATTGTTTGCTGCGTCAAGCCTGCGAGTCAAGTCCTCGTCCCTATTTAGCTACAAAAACAAAGACAAAGTCCTCAGAGGCCGGCTAGGCTACCTAGATATAGGCTAGAATTCCCACCGCCACCTCATGCTGGCCCCACTACTAGTGCTGACAGGCTCAAGCGCTTGATAGGTACGCAAGCAACTGCCCAAGCATTCGCATCCTTCTCCACGAGCTGACACGGGCACAATCGCTATATATGCACTGCAGCTTCACTTCACTTTGATCATTCCTTAATACTCGCTTGCAAGAATTTCATACAGATCTTGGATATTGACCCTCGGGATTTGGCACCCAATCCAGGCAGCAAGCACCATGAGCACAACATCCATTACGAGCGCCGATGATATTATAATCATTGGTGCTGGCATGTCGGGCCTCTTGCTTGCACAAGGGCTCAAGCACCGCAATGTTCCGTTTCAAGTCTTTGAACGCGATGAAGCCCTTGCCTCGAGGGGACATCGCTACCGGATCATGGGCGGTGGTCTCAACGCATTTGAGAAGACCTTATCTCCAAGGATGTGGACCCTCTTTCAGGAGACGCACGCGGGTCGCATCGAGCCGCCTGCGCTCGCTGTCCTCGATGCCGCAACAGGCCAGCAGACGGATACCTGGCGATTTGGCGACCGCTCGGTCAATGTCGACAGGCCTTGGGTCCGTGAACTGCTCCTGAACGGTATTGAGGACCGCGTACATTTTGGGAAGGGTTTCCAGCGGTACGAGCTGCTCTCTGACAGTGGGAAAGATGGTGTCCGCGTGCACTTCGCAGATGAATCGTCCGCCACAGGTCGCATTCTCATCGCAGCGGACGGTGTGAGCTCGAAAGTTAGGAGGCAGATGTTTCCAGACATCAAATTGGTCGACACGGAGAGGTACTGCATCTGGGGACGCACTCCTTTGACTGACGACTTCCGGAGTAAATTCGGCCATGAAGAGGTGCTCAAAGCGCATTTTGCGATAGCTCTCGACAAGAAGAACCCCAACCAGACTATGTTGTTTGCACCGATTGAATGGCCGCGCGATGGTAAGCTTTCCGCTGTCGAGGGATGCAACCTCTCCGACCAGGAGAGCTACGTGTTTTGGGTTGTCTCCTTTCCCCCAGAAGCCTCGGTCTCCCTATCAACCCAACACGAAAGGCAAGCCTACACCTTGAAGCTGTCGGCGGATTGGGATCTCTGTTTTCGCGTGCTCCTGGAGATGCAATCACAAAGCGCCGTCACACCGATACACTCCAACAAGCCAGATGTGTCGTTGTGGCCGACTGATACTCGCATCACCTTCGCTGGGGACTCGATACACGCAATGGCTCCGAGCGGTGGATCCGGAGGCGAGACGGCTGCTGTCGACGTCGGTCAGCTTTGTGATGCCTTATCCGAGTCGTGGAGTGCTCAATGGAACTCGGAGGAGCTGAAGGCGAGACTTGAAAAGTACGAGTCTGAGATGAGGGCGCGCGCAAAGAAAGCAATCGAGCACAGCTTTCAGTCAGCCACTTTGATTTGGGGTGGTAGCGAGGATTGGTCGACTTATCCTGAAGTTCACAACTAGACTCCATGTGAGGGTGTTTCAGATGGAGTAAGGTAAGGACAAGCTTCATTAGAAGGCTATGTTTGTTATACATAGTGAAAATAGCGCAGCAAAGATTGACTATTGAAAAGAACGTAGATAAGTTACTTGTATTATATATGAGGTTCAATTCTATAACCCATTCTCGTAAACTTTGTGGCCCGTACATCGACGTCGTCTCAGAAAGTAAGTGTAAGCCTGTTCAATTCTGGTGTGCCCGTCTGAACAGACGAATTAGTATCGGCCTAGGTGAATAAGTCATGGCTTCGTGGTAAGCTCTTTCCCAGTCTGGTGAGATCAGTTCAAAATTGTAGCAGTGAACGAGAGATGCCATCACGAGCTGTTGTTCCATCATTGATGCATTTAAGGTTGCGGCCGATACAGGCCCTTGCACCAGTACTGAAGGATCCCGGATGTGGGTCGACTGCAGCTCCTTGACGTTGTCTCCAAGCCATCGCAACGGCTCAAAGGCATCGGGATTGGAGGACACCGCCGAGGGCCTTTGCACTGTGTACATTGGGAGGAATGCCACTGTGTTTCCTGGCCTCTACAACTCAGGCCAATGCGGTTTTAAAGAGCAGCAGCCCCATGACAAAGTATCAGAGATTCGAGTGACATGTAACCGACTCCATTGCCAGGAAAACCTGTAGTGGCAGTGCGAATAATGTACCAAAAAGTTGTGGTGCATATATACGCCAGTGATCAGGAATTTCGTGGAATTGTCAAAAACGTCATTGTGGGCCTCTTCAACTTGCTCACCTTCTATCTAGCTACCCCAAAGGAAATCACTTTACCTATAGAATGTTTTCTGGCAGTATTTATTGCATAGGAGGTCATTCCATAAGAGGTTACTCCATGGGAGGTTTTTCCATAGGAGACTATTCCATAGACAGTTCTCCTAAAGAAGACTGTTCCATAAGAGGTTGTTCTACAGGACATCTATCCCATAGGAGGTTTGGCAGTGACACTACCCAGGTGGTCCACTACTTAACAGATGCTGTGGCTGCGTAGCGGAGGTTTCGTCTTCCGGCGTTCCGACTCAACGTTCCGGAGGAACTTCCGGATCTCAGAGACATTATGTTTGCCCACAATATCACAAAGAAGAGATTAATTGTCCACATCATTATTCTAAGCCAGAACAAGAATGATTTGAAGAACTCTTCGCAGGTTGAGACGATAAGCCACTAGCTGAGTCTTTGTGATTATCACCGATGACGATTACATCTCGTGGAACTGTCTCAGACAACTCTCTAGGTTCATCCCATCCCTGAAGTTCGTCGAAGCGCACCGACTCTGGAGTCTCCCGGGTAGCAGTTTTCTTGCCTTTTGGAGAACGGTTGACGACAATCTTGGGCCGGTGTTTCGCAACATTTCCGAGCAAAGCTCGATCTGCAATTTGTGAATGTGACATTTCTTTTCTTTTTTACAGCTCTAGCATGAGGTAGATGTCTGGACGAGCAGTATCATTTGCTTCACTTTTGCTTGCCAGTCCCATTAATTTGATTGTGGAATACTTAATTAATTTCGTGACGCGGTTTCCATAACGCCGAATCAATTCTTTATGTGATGTTGAATTCTATGTAGCGGAGAGATGTCCCCAAGCCTAGGTACTCAAACTTGGTTGTAGAAATGCCCGAGAATGTACACCATAATATACAGCAATAAATATCAACCCAGACCCTTTGGAAGCAACTGTGCTGATGCTTCGTCTGAAGGATATGACACATACATATCTAGATACTCTTCAGACCCGCGACAAAATGTACACCATAATATACAGCAATAAATATCAACACAGACCCTTTGGAAGCAACTGTGCTGATGCTTCGTCTGAATGATATGACATATACATACCTAGATACTCATCAGACCCGCGACTTTTTCTCCTTCTTCTCTACCAAGGCCTGGCCAGTCCTCCAAGCTTGGTCTAAAGTGTACTTCTTGACGAAGAAGCTGAGCACAAGGGTGGCTGCGCTGAAGCCAGCCACGTAATACCATAGACTTTGCAGGCTCTCTGAATATGCTTGAACCAGCTCCTTCCTCATGGCCGATGTGGCCGGCAATGACTTCAGAAAGCCGATGAGACCCTCTATTTGGTGGCTGAACTCATCTGCTAGCGATGCAATTGTCGGCAGGCCGCCGGCTACTGCTCTAAAACGGTTTTGCAGAATTGTCCCGCCAACGGAGACACCGATGGCTTGTCCAAGGGATCGGCTGAAGGAGAAGAAGGAAGCTGCAGGTCCAGCGTCTTCCGGCCGACCAGCAGCCTGGATGGCGACTGGAACGGTCGTGAATAGCACTCCTGTGGATATGCCGATGGGAATGTTGAGGAGGATCCAGCCAAAGACGGATGTGGATTGGTCGAGAAGGCTCAGAAGGACGAAGCCGACGACTGTCACAGCCCACCCTAAGCGAATAAAGATGCGGTATTCGCCAGTTTTGGTTGCTAGAAGACCTGCTATGATACCCGCAGCTATCCAAGTGGTCAGCTTCTATCGTGCAGCTTGCTCCTCCAGATCCACAATGGAGTCCATACTTACCAACGATTGTGATACTCTCTGGCATTGCCGCCAGAGCAGTGCTAATGGTTCCATAGAACTTGACAGCCTCGTAGTAAATGACCAAGAAGTAGAGTAAACACCATACCACAGATCCGTGTGCCATGGCCAGCAGGTAGCAGATGATCATGCTCCTGTTGTTGAAAATGGTCGGTATGATGATGGGCTCCTTCGCCAGCATGAACTCGTACACTACGGTGAAAATAATTCCTTCGGCCCCCTGGACCATTGGAAACCATGTTTGCCAGTCGCCCCATTCGTACTGAACCCCGCCCCAAGAGAGCCCAATGAGGAAGCAGACGAGCGAGCCGGTCAAAGCTATGGCACCAATCCAGTCGAATCGCCGCAATTTAGGAATAACGTCACCGGGGACAGGTGTTTGGTTCAGGTAGAAGGTAATGGCGAGGAATCCGAGTACGACGAAGGGGATCATGATCCAGAAGATCCATCTCCATGTCGCCTTTTCGACTAGAACGGCACCGAGCAATGGCCCTGAGACCATCCCGGCAGCCCATGCTGGAGCGAAGAGATATGTAAGCCTTATAGCCATACGACGTTGCACTCGTAACAACGGGCTTCACGTACCTGAACCGAGATACCCGAGATACTTTGCACGATATCTCAAAGGTACTAAGTCCGTGACGGTCGTCTCTGCTAGCGTGATTATGCCGCCTCCTGTTTCTCAGGATGTCAGTGCCATGCTCAACATTGAAGACCGAGCCTCAGGAGACTGACCGCCAATTCCCATAATAGTACGCCCAGCTAGCAGGACGGTGAAGTTTTGAGCCAGGCCAGAGATGACGCAACCAGTGCAAAAGAAGACACAGGATATTTGGATCATCTAAGTTGGGCAGATCAGCGACATACTTGAGTAGACGACTTTGTAGTGTTCCGAAAACGTTCTCCGAGACTAAAGCCACCACCTTATCCTGCAAAGAAGGTATTTTTGGATGTTGCAGGGGTCATGCGTACCAACTTTCTGCCGAACAGAATGCTGAAAGAGGCGAATATTGGCTGAGAGACCGCAGAGGCTAACAGAAAGCTGCTACCGGTCCAAAAGGCTTCGATGGACGAGCCTTTGAGCTCGGAGGCGATGGTGGGAAGGGCCAGGGAGAGGCACGCTGCTTCGAGAGAGACACAGACGCTGACGACAATCAGCGATCCAAATGCAAACAGAAAGGCCCTCGAGGGCCGCCATTCCAATTCGACGGTTGTGACTAGGCTAGGCTTCAGTCGTCTATCACTCCACAAGGGACCGGCAAGAGAGGCAGGTACCTTGGTTTTCTTCTTGGATTGGAGCACTTGGAGCCTGCTGCAAGTATCCCTGCTGCAGGGCTCGCAGCGCCGACTGTCTGCTGCTTACTCTGTCGGTGTACGGGGGCGGAATGTATGAGTGTCTGCTATTTCGGCCACTGGGCCAGGTATTGAGAGGAGGACGAGGAGTGCCGGGTCGGTCTGCGCCATACTCGCCTGTGAGTATCTCGGTGTACTGAGACTCGTGCTGGGGCTTGTATCGCAGATCTGTGTCATCTATTACAGAAGGCAATGCCATATTGCTGACGATCTGTTCGAGGAGCGACATATGCAAACAAAGCACAATGTTGACTAGTCACGGTTGTAAAGATCGTCTTGCTCTTCAATGTTTAAAGCTATACAACAAGGCTATGGACCATTTAGACATCTCGCATATCCATCCCTGTGGAAGACCAGGTCGTATGCTGACGGGGCAAAGATTGACAAGCATATCCTGGAGCCTCACCGTCCCTACTTTGGGTTGTCATCGGCAAGCCTCAGAAGGAGTCTACCGTAGCGACACCTGTCATCTGATCGTCTGAACTTCTGCTGCGGCAGTTAGTTCGGCGGGGAATTCGAGAACATGGCTGCAGGCAGGAGTCACACCCCCCCTCACGTTCAATATAGACAAAACGGCCCATAAATTGCCACGGCTGCTGTTCCGCAACGCATTGTCATCAACTCAGCTTGTTGCGGCGCAGATGTCTCTTCTCGTCGAAGCTTCGGAAGGTGGGCACCACGTAGACGACAAGGAAGGCCCTTGCCTCCTCGTTCAGAAGCTAGGCCGCAGTGCCATTCCGAGCCGGAACATGTGAATGGCTGAGGGGGCTTGAATTCAATTCGGATTTCCAGGGATGAAGGTTGTGACGGCTGCGGATTATAGTACTTGAATCTTGGGGTTTAAAGTTGAGGCTCAGCTCGTCCGGATGCGGAAAGCAGTGGGATGGGCTCTCTGTGATCTAATACGGGGTTGTATTTGTGGGGATAAACTGTGACCCCGGGATTGGACGTGTGACGCCGGGTCGTTGGCACGAAAATGTGATATGCCGCGCCTATTATGATTACCAGATTAGGATGCGAGTGCTACCCACAGGCCCAAGACAACGCACCCTGCAATCACTGTAGCTCCGTAATTGGAGGCTGGCACCGAGGCCCGCGTTGGCGGGAGAACCCTCTCGCAACAACATATGATCTTGAGGGGTTACTTTGCGATGCGGGATCACGTACGACAGGCTGGCTGGCTGGCCATCCGGAAGCTCCACGGAATAATCTGTCAGTACAAGACTGCATACGCCACTCCAACAAAACGTCATTCTGCCAAAGCTAAGGATCTCTAGGGTGGTATTCGGCTTGAAAACACTGGATTGATGCACATGTGCTCACGCGACACCAGCCAGGGTTTCAGAAACTTGCGGCTGGAAGCTCGCTGCAGACTGCACAGGTGTGTAAACATGAGTGCAACTCATTGCGGACTAGGTGCTGAAAAGCGCCTATTCGTGGAATTCCATTCTCATTCATCCCATCGATGTCGGGGATGCGTTGGACTCAATAGACCGGCCCTCAAAGGAATAGATGAAGGAAATCAGCAGAGCTTTATTGGGACGGTCTCCAGTAATTGGGATTGGCCGTAGAAACTCCTTGGTCCATCAAACACTCCTTCTCGGCTGCGTTGTCCGAGCACGGAGTTTGTGTTTGTGCTCGTGCGCCGAACGGGAACCGTCAATGCCCGATGAAACGCGAACTTGTACCCACCACACGACTTCACTGCGAGTAGATTCGATGCCGTCAACCTCTCCCGTTTCTCGTGAAATACCCAATCATACGTTGATCGAGAATAATTCGGGAAGTGGCAAAGACGGTGGTGTAGTAAGGGCACACCATGACAAGAGCTAACGGCCAATGGAAACCCGAGGCAAACAGGGTCGCGTGCTTTTCTGTGCGTAAGCCTGTGCACGCCTTCGTGGAACCGGAGTCTTAGCATCTCAAGGTTTTTATGCACTCGTGCACTCGACCACGCTACGACCGACCAAAGAACTCCATTCTGTTAGCGACTACGTGTATTGTGGCATTGTTGCCGAAGAACACGGCTCATCCTTCTTCAGGCTGATGGTAATGAATACAAGATAACTCCCGAAGTCGCCTTTCTCGGGAGAACACAATGCTCTTTGCTCCTAAAAACCAGGCATATAGTCTAATGTTAACATTGTTTTCTTTCCTCAGGAAGATGACGCGTATATCCCGCATGCTCTTGCCAACCTGTAATTGTCACTTCTCACTAATCAAAAAAAAGAGATGCTGAGAGGCTGAAATCAACACTGGTTTGTGGCATGTGTCTTGGAATTTAATCATTGATGATTCAAGACGTTCATCCACCAGGATATTGGGAGGCCGCTGTTAGTTTATGAGCGCGAGCGGCCTTTCGTAGGTATACACTGTGGGAAACACGGGTGAAAACCATTCCATCCACCGTATCTTGATTGACCAATCACTACCTTAACTCACGATGTAATTCAGGCGCTGAAGTGAAATTATCATCATGAATCCAGCCTCCAAGGCCAACATCCCTGCTGACGTCGCCTCCCGCAAGCGGCCTGATGGGTGGGGCCGTTATTGAATGCGGTTGAGGGCAGGACTGTGATGGTCAGCAAGGCTCTAGATGAACTCTTAGTTCTGTGTTTTGCAAGTTGATGCCATTGCTTGGTCAGGGACTGTTGAGCCACGGGTCCTGTAGTAGCTCCTTTGCTGTTTTCCTGTCCTCGGGCCGCCACTGTAACATTCCCTTCACAAATTGGATAAACTTGTCCTTGTTTTCAGCCTCGAGAAAGTCTTCATTTTCTTCGAGGGTGGCGGATTTCGGGATGGGAACTTCATTTCTCCATTTTCCTGCACGGAGATGCGTGTTAGCAGTAGCTCCCAATGTCTGATGGAAACAAAATGGGAGGCGTGCCGTCTTTGGTGAAGAACTCATTACTCCGGGCACCTCGTTCGATCAAATCCAGTGGTGGCGGGCCGAGCAGCGCCATCACCTCGGCAAGGTGAGCGCGGGTTGAATATCCCTTGCCGTCCGGATCTTGTCCGTAGAACAGATGTCTTCCCTCGAACAGATCCCAAATCATACAACCCACGTTCCATATGTCTACGGGGTAACTCCACTCGGCCTTGAGCATCGTCTCAGGCGACCTGTAAACCTCCGGCTGTGCATCGTGATTGCGCTTTTCATCTCCGTTAACCGCCGATCCTAGATCTCCAAGAACCACGTTTCCGAATTCTTCTGGAAGCTCGAACTGCCGAGACCGGTAGATCGTGTGTCCGTTGATGACCTTCCGGGCAGAGGGCGTTGCCAGCTCGGCATCGGTAAATGCGTCGAGGATGCGCTTGTCCGCGATTGCCTGCATGATGTTGTCGGACTTGATATCCGTATGCACCAGCTTGCACCCTGTATGCAGAAAGTCTAGCGCTAGAAGGAGCTGCTGCAGCCCGGCCCTGAGCAGAGGCTCGGTGAACCGCTCCACCGGGTTGCGGCAGAGGAGATCTTTCCAGCTGTCCCACATGGGTTCCTGGGCAAGGACATGGTGCTCGGCCGTACCACTCCCTCCCGCTGTGTCGGCATATGGGCTTGGAAGCATGAACATGTCTGATGCTGTCCTGAGGTGTGATTGCCCCGGATGTGACAGATTGCCAAGCTTCCTGATCTGATCATAGATCTGAAACTCCTCCCTACTTCCTAGGTCGCGAGTGTACACTTTCAGGGCCACATGTTGATGCTTTCTGTGGGTTTTTGTGTTTAGTTCACGGCTGCACACGCACGGGCACAAGAGTGTGGGAAGACTCACTGGAGATGTCGGGCCAGCCACACCGTAGATGTCGTGCCAAAGCCTAGCTTTCCTAGAATCTGGTATTTTTGGGCATAGATGTCGCCGATTTTAACTGGGTAGTACTGGCCCGCGTTTAAAGCGTCTTGGTACAACTCTTCTTCAAGAATTTCGGATTCAGGCACGACCTCGAATCCAGTCGCAGGAAATTGTATGGGGGCTAAAGGGGCTCGGCGGCTGAAGGCGCGGGCCCATTTGAGAAGAGACGACATAGCGGTGAGCAGAGTGGTAGGACTCGTGTGGACGGTCGCAAAATGCTCAGGTTGTACTCAGACCAGGCCTGCTGGAAGCTGCCTTTAAGTAATGAAGCTCCCTTCAATGTTGTCATCTGCACAATTAGTTCGACCTGGTTATGGGAAGAAGCTCGCTTTGGACTTGCAATATCAGCCTGGCTCAGCCCGTAATGTCTATTCCATCCGTTTCAGACCTGAAGGATTGCGGAGTCTTGTTGGTTGAATTGAGTTGCTGAACCTATTTACAGGTCGGACGATGCTGCCTTGATCTCCACCGATGCCTATTTTAGCAGTCAAGTTGCTGTTGGTCCTGCCTGTGGACACTGGTGAACCCACAATGATGGGCCGTCCACCACTCCAAGTTCGCGGAGATGCGGGGCATTAAATGGGGCCTTGTTCCTTCGTAGGCACAGTTGTTACTACCTCCAAAATTCCATTAATAGTCGCAGGGCTCCAACAGAGCCGACCATGTCAAGATTGACATACCACAAGCACAGTAACGAATCAGTTTTCAGCGTACTGACTCCACTATATGACTACCAGTCTCATATAGGACCATGAAACGGCCTCAATTACAGTCGTTGGGTGGATATGGGTCAGTTCTTCTTGTGGCATGGCCAGCGGCCAGCAGGCTGTGGATCTGTACATTTTGACACCTGAGGAGAATAGTCCTAAAATCAAGACACTCTACGTAAAGCAAAGCCTCTGGCATCATCAGTAATACAAGTATAAAAGTCCCCGATTCTCCTCAAATTAGAGTCTTGTTGGAACAGAACAAACGGTATAGTCATTCAAGTGCTTTCTCAACCTGTCTCATTCACTTTATATCTTTCAACAATTTCCGATTACGCCATCAATCTAAATCATGAAGAACTTCTCTACCTCTGCAAAGAAGCTTATCACTTAGCTTGGTCTAAACAAGAGCAAGCTTCCCGCAACTTATCAAGCTGCAGTCAAGACATTCACGAAATCTGGTGGCACTGCTGAACAGCAACTCAGCAAGATTAAGGAAGTAGAGATCAAGTCCGTATTATACACATAATTCCGATCATGCACTACATCAAGGCTAACTAGATATACTTTAGGCACCGTGATGGCGTTGCTGTCCACCAGTCTTCATTCAGCAAGGCTGACAAGGCTTTCATCGTGAGCGCTAAGATTGTGGGTGGAAAGAAAACCCGTGTTTGCCACATTTATTATGAGGATGGTACCGGCACACACAATAAGGGAGGCGAGAGACGATGAATTCCCTCTGGTAAAGATCTTCTCGATTTGTACTCATACAATGTTGTTTGTGGCACTTGTAGCGATTGGATGGGATATCAGCTATCACTTCATCGATAGAGGCAGCAAGGAAGGGACTGGAGACAAGGCATGCCCGGCTAGCATTTAGAACCACATAGCATGATTTCAAAATGAATGGCAGGTCCGACTCAACTATGGAAGTACGCAATTGTTGGCTGTGCCCCGAATGCTGTCATTTGTAAGCAATGTTGCTGATGCGATCTCGTCTGCTCGATATTTCATTCTCTTATCACAGTCGGGCTCTTCATCATTCCCGTGACATCAGAAGTGACCGGGTACATTGGAACTTTAGGTTGCCTCATGACAGCATGACAAGCAGGGAACATTCAATCCAATTTCCGAGTGCGACCCCACCTGGAGGCTTGTTGCCGTCCAAGCCTTGGCAGCTGCGACCAACTTGTTGAACAGTTGCAGAAGAGGTTAGAATGCCAATTAAAATATTCGTTGGAAAGTCTATGTGGAGGCATCATTTATACTACTGTTCTAAGGTGCGAAACTAGCGAAACTTCAAATTTTAGCACAACTTGGTTTTGGGGAAACAAGAGTCGACTGTGGAAAGATGGAGAGCTCAACACCTTGCCCGGGGCTGAGCCGTCAAGTGATGTGGCATTAAAAGTTCCGAGTAGCGTGACAATACCCACTGTGATAATAAACTTTGACATCAAAAGGGGACCAACACACTATCTTTGGAATGCCCAGAGAATCGAGGAGCGAAAGATCCGAGGAATTTGCTCTCGTTTAAGAAGGTATAGTGATGGCAGAATTAGCCAGAAGCACCTTTGTGCAGATCTCATCGTGTTTCTTCGCATTTTGTCTTTCGTTTCAAGTCTCCCTACCTCCGATACCACCATCATGCGTCCAACCGAGCTTCTGATAGCTTTAGGAATTCATCCATTGGCTGAGGCGACAAAGTACATGACTAAGTCTCAAATTGAGACGGTGACCACAGATGTTCTCCTGGTTGGTGGCGGCTCCTCCGGAACCTACGCAGCCATTCAGCTCCACGATTTGAACAAGACCGTAGCCGTCATCGAACGTGCAGGTAAATTGGGTGGACATGCAGACTCCTATTATGGCCCTGACGGCAGTGTCTACAATGTCGGCGTACAAATATTTTATGACATTCCTGTCGTTACCGACTACTTTGCCCGCCACGGCGTGCCCCTGTTCACGGCGCCAACGAATGCCACGGCAAGCACCATAAATGCCGACTTCTCACTTGGAGTAGCAGCTCCTGCCGCAAATGTGAGCACCACAGAAATTGGCGCTGCCATCCAGAGATATGGCGAGTATCTTGCAGCGAATTTCTCCACTGTTTACCCCGGCTACTACCTGCCCGATCCGGTGCCAGAGGACCTCTACCTGCCTTGGGGCGACTTCATGTCAAAGTATGGTCTCGACGCCATCGCCAACCTCATCAACACTTATATTCAACCGGCGGAGGCATGGAAAGAGCCCGCTCTGTTTCCCCTGAAATTGCTCAGTTTGGACCCTCTGAAAGGAATCACGTCGGGGTTCAAGGTCACGAGGGATGTCAACGACCTCTATCGCTCAGCTGCCTCGGTTCTCGGTGACAGCGTGTTCTACAACTCGAGCGTCACCACACTCTCCCGCTCGGATACCGGAGTCGAAGCCATCGTGCAGACACCGTCAGGCATCAAACGCTTCGTGGCCAAGAAGCTCTTGGTAACGACGCCGCCAGTGTCCGACAATTTTGAGGGCTGGGACCTGGGCGATACGGAAACAGAGCTTTTCAACAAATTCATAACCCAGCAATATTATGCCGGCGTCATCCGTCACTCAGGTCTGCCACGAGCGACGCTGCAGAATGTCGGCTTCACAACCCCGTTCAATATTCCGGTCCTTCCGACCCTTTTCAACGTGGCTCCCACCGGTTTCCAAGACAACACATCTGTGATTTACTACACCGCCCACGAACGCATCGAACCTGATGCAGTCAAGGCTGACACAGTCGCTACTCTGGAGAGACTGGCTGCCGGGGGTGTCATTGGCGAGTCGGATACTGAATTCCTGGAGTTGTTCGACCATCCGAATGTCCGCATGTACGTTTCGGCTGATGATGTTCGTGATGGATTCTACTCGAGGCTGTACGCACTTCAGGGTCAGCGGAATACGTACTGGACTGGCGCTGCGTGGGTGACTCAGGCTTCGTCGCCTATTTGGGACTTTACCAGGAGTGTTGTGTCCGATCTTCTGGCTGACCTGTGAGAATTCGGTGGACATGACTGCCATCATTGTGTTCACTTTGATTCATTTACATCGGAAATTAATTACGTGTCGAACGAAAACGTTGTGATAGTGAGTAGTAGCCAGGTGGCACACCTACCCTATCAGTCATAACAACATCAATCAGACGCCTCATATGGAGTGCAGGGTGCCGTGGCCGACAATTCTCGGAAACCATCCTGGGATGAGGACATAGTGTGAGCGACTTTGATTGTATTGCCTTCCAATTAACCTGTAGTAAGACGAAGTCCAAAATTCTCATGAAGATTGAACTGATTCCAGCCAACTTTGCTTGAAAATGTTGTCGGAATGCTGTCGTATTCAGAGTACTGCTTGGCAAGTATCAGGTACTCCGCTTCTCACTAGTAGAACCAGTCGCTGGCTCTTTCTGCGTTGTGTCATTATTGCCTTCAAGTCTGAAAGATGCGCTTTCCTTGTTTCCAATAGCAACCATGTCCTCAATTGCTATTTTGATCGCCTTTGCTCTTGAGTACTTTCCAACGTCAACAAACCCCATTCTTCATCCCCCTTCTCTCTCTAAGACAATTTTGACGCCTGCGCAGCAACAAAATGCGGATTCTCACCATGTTCAGCGCTATTTTGGCTACGATGTTAACCCTCACGGCTATCGTGGCTTCTTTGCAAGACACTTCACAGCCGAGCAAAAGCACAATAGGCCGCATGATGTCGTCCATCGAGGAATATCCCGACATTGCTTCAATCATTTCCGTCCCTCCGTCCACATTCGTGAGCTACGCACAAGGAAATCTTATCCGAGAGAGTCTCCTGAGCAGCCTTAACGGGGCACCCCCGCCGGCCGCGGCCACGGCTCAGAAACGATGGGTCTGCGCTTCTTCACCAACCTTCACCTGGGGCGACGCGGACATTGGCGGCGTCGGCGTGACGATCACCAACGCAGATTTTGACTGGCGGGCATTCTACTTCTACCAGAACCTCTGCGACTACATTCCTCTGAAGTATCTCTGGGTTGCAGCACAGCACACCGTCTTCGTGTCCCTGCCAGCCGACTTCCAAGGACGTGTCACCCGAGGCACAGACGAGGTAGGCGGGGACTCAGCTCCTCGTCCGGTTGAGCCTTTTGCTGACGATTTTTGGGCAGTGGAACCTCGGCGGCGTCCCCAGAACTCTCGGAACATGGCTAGAGCTCGCCGTCGACAACCGCAGCTGGATCTGGGGTGACGTCTCGCTGATTCGAGGATGCGACGGCCCCGCGCTGATGTGGGCTCTCGACGGTTCCGGTGCGTGGAAGGGCTTCACCCAAAGCATTATCGACGGTGCCCCCTCTGGCATCACCCCATCTGGCGCGTACGACATCAAGCCATCTGGGCAATGGGTCATCGCCGCAACTGAGAACTGGGATGGCTCGACCAACATCGTCCCCATGGCTTAGGATCTCCAGAGGGTCGGCCCAGAGTACGTCTATGTTGATGACAATCACGGAAACCCAGTGATCGCATCCAAGAATGGTCGTTTTGGAACTTATTGGCCAGCAGGCATACTTTAGATGATATCTCGGGCTGGCTTCAGATGTTATTCCCCATCCATTTTGGATCTCCGGCGCTTGGACAAAGCACTCTTCTGCGCTTCTTGTATTGTAAATATTGTCTTATGGAGGGTCACCATACCGGACCGCTTGATCCGCAGATTACAATGCCGTATTGGCAGTAAATACTTTATTATTGCTGAACTTGAAACCGATGTGCTTTTGTCTTGCGACAAACGGGCGAGAATCGTGCAGGCCAAGTCAGTAACTCTGCTCGGCGAAACTGCCCATGACTAGCTCCGCTGTGCTGTTGTACAGAACTGCCGACTATCAAGCAATGCAGTGTCTGTCGATGATGCAATGAGTCCAATCTCGCACTAGCAGCCGGCTGCTCCGCCGGATTTATAATCGACAGAAGCTGTATGTTGCATTGTCGAAATAATATAAAACAAACTTCGGCGAGCCTCTTGGCATCCCATAACGGTCTTAGGTCAACCCCAACGCGTTTCCTTTTCGCCGCGCTGCAAGACTCGATTAACATGGCATCCAAGTATCAAAAGCTGCTCAACAAGCACGTCCTCGTTATTGGTGGGACTTCTGGAATCGGCTTCGGCGTCGCAGAGGCATCACTCGCGTCGGGGGCCCAGGTTACCGTGTCGTCGTCCAACCACTCGCGGGTCGATGCAGCCGTCGAGAAGCTGAAGAACGACTTCCCAGACCAGAAAGTAGCCGGCTATACTTGTGACTTGTCCAAACCTACTGTCGAGCAGGACCTCGAGGCTCTCTTCTCTAAGGTCGGCAAGGTTGACCATATCGTCTACTCGGCTGGCGACAAGCTTGCTGCTGCGCCTGTTGAGGAGATCACTTACGAGAAGATCGTGGCCGCGGGCCAGGTTCGGTTCATTGCGGCCTTGCTTGCAGCCAAAGTGGGCAGCAAGTATCTCAACCCCGGTCCATATTCTTCCATCATCCTCACGACTGGCTCTGTAAGCCAGAAGCCAAGGCCTCTTGTATGTCTAATGATCCCCTCCTTCCTTGACTAGGCCCCCGCTGATATGAGTTCTCGAAGTGGAGTATGGTTGCAGGATTCGCGACGGGGCTGCACGGTTTGACGAGGAACCTGGCATTGGATTTGAAGCCAATCAGGGTGAATCTGGTGAGCCCCGGTGTGGTGGAGACCGAGCTTTGGGACTCCTCCTTTGACCCGGAGACCAAGAAGAAGCACTTGGAAGGAGTCGCTGAGAAGCTCCCTACAGGAAGAGTAGCTCAGCCTGCGGATGTAGCTGAAGCGTATCTATTCCTGATGAAGGATCCAAGCGTGACGGGCACGGTTGTGGATAGTAACTCTGGTGCGTTTTTGATTTAGTATCTAACGTTCGACTATATGGCCTACGACTATCTATCTTCTAAAATATCACGTCGGTTAAGCTGGAGAAACAGATTCCTTCAATCTATGATTTCCTTCTGCCCTCCTGTCGTTGGTCTTTTGTGGACGGAGTGCATCCTTCTGGGTCTCCCATAATCTGAAGAATTCGTCCCTTTCATGCACCAGATATGTCAAAAGGAATACAACTATAGTCAAGGGGACGGCAGCCACCCAATACCACCAGAATCGTGGGCCGTCCTTCTGGCCGAACATATCGAATGGGATACTGAATATCGAGGCCACACACGCCGGTGGAGCGAATACCATCGCCACGAGGGTCAAGGATTTTGCCGTGCGAGCTTCGAGAATAGCTATGCGGCCGCCGACCATGCCATTAAGAGCCGCCAGCGAGGAGGTCATGCGCGCGTAATCGGCCAGGTGTGCGCGGAACTCGCGGTGGAGATAGAGGAAATCGGGAACAGATGACCCCCAGTCCCCATCATCCGGCGGACGCTCTGAAACTCTATCCTTCGAGGACGATTTGACTGTTGACTCAGCGTCAAAGCTGTCGTACGGTTCGTGGCCCTGGGGGATGCCGAGAGAATCTAGCACGGCCCCGAGCGCCTCGAGATACTCTGGACATTTGAACTGGCTCCATGCCGTCTCGACCTGATTGCTCTCGTCGATCTCCTGCTGTGTCCTGCGCTGTGCGGCCCATCCGGACGATCGCATCGAAGCCGTCTGGTGACTGACGAAGCCGAGGAGTTGGCAATAGTGACTGGCTACGACCTTCCGTGGAAAGATTGCGGCCGATACAGGGTCTGCTAGGTGTCCGAGCACATTGACGTGGTTCTCGAAGTAGTAGTTCATGTCGTCGAAAAAAGATGGATGTGAAGACTCTTCTGAATTTAATCCTAGAATGTCGTCGGGGATAAACCCGTGGTAGCCCTTCTCGAAGGGCGTGACTTTTAGGTCAATCCAAGTGTTGTTCAGCCGGACTGTTTTGGGAGGTGGATCACATAGTATCACCGCTTTAAAATTCTGTCAGTCACAATACATCATTCAAGCTTATCGGCCTATCAATTCGTTGACTTGCCTTTCCATCCGTCTCCGTCCTGCTTCGACCAGAACGAACATTTGCGCGGTGCGACCAACAACCATCCACGACCAGGAGACTTCATCCACTTGTAGCATTGGATCTGTCTCTGTGTGGAGGCACATTCCACTGTCATGGGATTGTGGCGGTCGAAAACCTCGTGATTCGTCTTCTCAACCTGCCATAGCTCAAAATATTCCAGACTGAACGACCTTCTCGGGCGGGCAGTGGTTGGTAGTCTTGGGCAATTGATCACTTCATTGAAACGGAAAGTCGTCTGGCTCCATTGATGCCTCTTGAAAATGTCTTGGGATACGCCAAGCTTGGCAGTGAGTAATGATCCCAGCTCCGGGCACGTTTCTTCATTGATGGCGGTCTCGATGATGAACAGGCGACGTCCCTTCGAGGTCGTGTTGCTCTCGCTAGATTCTTCGAGAAACTGCTCAAACTTTTTGAGGCTGTCTCTCCCCGTAAAGCGCTCGAGCTTTTGAGAAGTCTCCTTCCCAGCGAGCGAGTCGAACTTGAAGTCTAGAATCGACGCTCTCAGGTCCATAGTAGGTATTTGTTTTATCATATCACTTGTCCAGGATGAAATTTGCTCTCGGAAGAGAAAGGAGTAAGATTTCTCCAAATAATAGATGGGAGCCTGATTGCTTATATGCCTTGCTGAGCTGATCAGCTGAAGGTATAACGCAGCTACAATATTAGCGTAGGATCTGCTTTCAGCCACCCCCGACGAGGATGGCAAGACGCTATTCGCCCAGACACTTGCATGCATGCAATGTGACCCAGAATGTTTTTACACTCGACATTTCTAAGCTGACAGACTGGGCAAATGTTCCAGGATTCAATGTTGCGAATAAACGTCAAACGTGAAAAGACGACGAGGCAGAATTGCGGCGAAAAGTGTCTATCAAACGTTGAATAGTGACGAGAGAAACATTCGCATCCTGCGGTCGCTGGTGGGTGACACCAATGATCCTTGAAAAGGCAGATGCCTGGAAACTGACCTATGGCAAATGACGTGTCAAACTCCCGAAGTCAACTGCCAGCCTTCCAAGGCGCCTGATTGCTACCTAGGGTATGGTCCTCGCATACCTTCTATACTCCTCTACCTACGTGGCTTTCAGGCAAGGCTCTGCATACCACTTTCCTGTTGATCCAGTGTGACAACGTGTGTTGCTGCGGATCCGCGGCATTTTTAGGGCCTGGCATCTAGATTGAGGTGGTAGGCAGCCGTCTATTGGCGACACGCTGTGTGAATGGTAAAACCAAAGCGGTATTCTGGACCAAAGGCGATCGGATCAGACGTTGTACAACAGGCACCTCTGCGGGAAGTTTCGGACAGTTGTGCCGCTTTACGTTCTTAATTATATACTAGAGCCAGTATTAGCCTACCCAGCTTCTTGTGTCAGCCTACCCAGCTTTTTCTATCCGCCCACCCAGTATAAATAAAATTGCCGTAAATACTATAGATATACTTATACCTCCCAGATCCTAACCAAGAATAGCTCTAATTACCCTACTATTTACCCCCTAAGCTTAAATTCTACCTAATATAGCTCTTAAAGACCCTAAAAGTTTTTTTATAAAAAGAATTTAATAAATACTTTTTAGCTAAATTATATAAGATAATTACCTAAATATTCTTAAAAGGTTAAAGGTAATATATATCTATAAGTAAACTTTTAGGGTTTTTTAAAGCTATAATAGCCTATAAGTATATAGTAATTAATATTAACTTACTTAGTTTCTAGAAAGTTTTAATAAGGGAGCCTATTATATAATTAATTAACCTAATAAGAAAGATGGTAAAAATTTATCTATAAGGTAATAATATAACTATTAGATTATAGTAGCCTTAAGGTATACTAGTAAACTAATTATTATAAATAGAATATAAATATTACTACTATAAATTATTACTAACTAATACTTTCTAGCCCTTCTAGTAATAGCTTTAGTATATAGTAGAAGTAATATATAATAAGGATGTATAGATATAATAGCCAGTATAGTAAAAAAAGAGGTGGGTGTATATTTTTATTTGTACTGTGTGGAGTATATACCTCTGTACCCTCCGTTTTTTCCTCTGCGAATCTCCGCCTTCCAATCAAAAGTTCTAAAAAGACGCTAATTTGCACACATCAAACATTTTTTTTTCTTTCATATTATCCTCTTTTCCAAACTACTTCTAATCATAACCTATGTTGCATATATTTAATTTCAAAATTGAAACTAAAATAATAATAAGAAAAGCAGGAGCTTTCTAATAATATAAGACTTTAACATATCAATACTATTTTGAAAAAGTTAAAAAGAAAAGTTATACTAAAAATCTTACTTTCAGGTATGTGCAGACCTACTTTTTCTGGAACTTTTGATTATATATGACAATACGTTTTTATGTCTTGCAGCAAGTTGTTAGCAATGGAATCTTGACCTCAAAAAAGGGGTTTTCCCTATGCATATATCAAACGTTGGGTCTTTAAGCATTTACCACTTCCGAAGGGACCGCACACAGTCTCGTATTTATAAGAATGAATAATGAAACCACTTGAAAGCTGATGAGTCTGACATCCGAAGGATCCGCGGCACAGAGGGGATCAGCGGTTGTTGGTGCTGACGGTGCGCGGGGTACTATTTAATAACTGCTTCCCAACCTCTCACGTTTTCTAAATCTGCATGCGTGTGAATCACGGACAAAAAAGAGTCGTCTTTTCTCTCTCTTCCTGCTTCCCAGTGATCCACGGACAAACAAGAAATGGCGGAGAACATCAATGCCACATACCTAATTGTGGGCGCAGGCGCAACCGGCATTGCCTTCGCTGACACGTTGCTCGCCGAAACCAACAAGACGGCAATCATCGTCGACAGATATTCCCGCCCCGGTGGCCATTGGACTACCGCCTACTCCTATGTGCGCCTCCATCAGCCCTCGGCATACTACGGCGTCAACTCGCGCCCTTTGGGCCATGACGTCGTGGACCAGGTCGGCTGGAACAAGGGCCTGTCGGAGCTGGCCTGTCGCGATGAGGTCCTTGCCTACTACGACGCCGTCATGCGGCTCACATTGCTACCGTCGGGGCGTGTACAATACTTCCCCAAGCATGAGTACCTAGGCGATGGCAGCTTCCGTTCCATTCTGACAAACAAGACCTACCGTGTCGGGAAGGACACGCGCATCGTCGACGCCACATATTCCCATGTCCGGGTGCCTTCCATGGTTCCCCCTGCATATGAGGTTGGCAGTGGAATTCGTCTGGTCACCCCTAACGAGTTGCCGAGCATCACTCGTCCGTATGCCAACTACACCGTTGTCGGGGCTGGAAAGACCGGCATCGACGCTGTGCTGTGGCTATTGGGCAGAGGCATCGACCATGACCGCATTACTTGGGTCATCTCCCGCGACGCTTTCTTCGTCGATCGAGCTGGTTTACAGGCTGCATCTACCTTGCTTCCCAGGACAAAGGCCGTCCAAAAGGCCGTGGCCGAATCTATCGCCGCCGCCAAATCCATTGACGACCTCCTCAAGCGACTCGTCGCCTGCGGCCGGCTGCTCCGCTTAGACGACAACATCTGGCCGACGGCATACCGCTGCGCTACAGTTTCGGTGGCCGAGCTGGAGCAGCTCAGGATGATCAAGTCTGTTGTTCGCAAGGGCCGCGTGCAGCGCATTGACGTTGACCAGGTCACCTTGAACAATGGCACGTACAAGCCCGAGGCAGACTCACTGTACATCGACTGCTCGACTTGCGCCATCCCCGTCCGGGATCGGACACCCGTCTTCCAGGGCCACAAAATCACGCTGCAGCCGGTGCTTCAGTGCCAGCAGGTCTTTAGCGCCGCGTTCATCTCGCACGTGGAAGCGGCTTACGACAGCGAGGAGCTCAAGAATGATCTGTGCCAGCCGATCCCGCTCCCTTCTGACCCGACTGACTGGGCTGTGATGCAAATGCGAACACTGCAGAACATGGCCAAGTGGTACCAACAGGCCAAGACGTTTGCATGGCTACGGCAGTCCCGACTGAATTGGATGCGGGTGCTGCTCCCTGCAGAGATAGACGATCCGGAGATGCAGGCTGCGATCTTGAGAAAGTTGACGGAGGACAGTATGGCAGCTTCCGCCAAATTGAAGCAGCTTTTGGATGAAGACTTGGTCAAGGCCAAGGTTTGATCTACCATCCATTACCACGGGCATTTAGATTCATCCGTCTGAAGGGCTGCAGGAGCACTGTTGTCCCTTAGACTCCTTCGCATTAGTATGGCCTTGTCATTGGGAAAGACAGCCACCCATACATTAGTTGTTAGAAATAGCGGGCAAAATGTTGACAACATGACAAATAAAACATCTTCTGGACCCATGTAGCACAACCCTAGGGTTATTCGCAGGGTAACAAGGAGCGGGAGGATCAAGGATTATGCTTGCAGCTGCTGTCCCTTGCAAGCAAAGTGATGCCCCCCCCCCGGTCGTGTACACAAGGCCTACGCGCAACTTAAGTTTTTTTACACCATTAATTCTACTATAACTCTCTTAAAGCTTTATCAAAAATTATAGAGAAAATACTACTAAACTTCTTATAAAATTCTCTATATAGTTTATATTTTTATATAATTAAATTAAATAAAAATACTTTTTCTAATTAAAATTAAAAGTTTAAGAAATAAATTTTATTAAATTATTATTTAATAGAGAATTTTATAAGAAGCTTAGTAGTATTATTTTTATTATTTTTAATAAAGATTTGAGAGAGTTATAGTAGAATTAATAGTGTAAAAAACTTGAGTTGTGTGCGCAAGCCATGCGTGCAGACCAGGGGGGGGGCATCACTTCGCTTGCAAGGGACAGTGAAGAGCCAACGGGCGGGAAGTTCGCGTCGCGTTCCCATAAGCTCAATTGAGTCTTCTCTCCTTCTACGTCTTCTGCTGACTTGGCGCTTTTCTCTACGACGCCCCTCATCGTTTCCCGCAGTTTTGTTATCATCGAGGACGCTATCTACATCCTATTACAGTATTGTATCCTTTGACCATGGCGTATAGCACGCTGCCCGCCATCCCGCTCCTTATCTTCGGGTTTGTCGAGCCATTTTTGCTGTAGGATGCCCCAACGTCTTTCACTCTTTTCAAGAACGCGCTCCTAGAATGCATCGGTCTGTACGCGGCGGGACGACA
Organism: Diaporthe citriasiana; assembly: GCA_014872975.1. NCBI lineage: Eukaryota > Fungi > Ascomycota > Sordariomycetes > Diaporthales > Diaporthaceae > Diaporthe > Diaporthe citriasiana. Next base: position 28,228 of record JADAZS010000013.1, on the reverse strand, counting down.
TGCTGATCATGGAAGATCTCCAGCGTTTGGGGTTATATTGTGAACATGAATGACCCGTTCAGGTACTACGCAGACCAAGTCCCACTGCACAATCTCAACCAGGAGGAGCACTTTCCGGGCCAAGCACTGTCGATCACCATGCAGTTCGGCAACGTGCTTCTCCTGCTTGCCGCTCTGGCCCTGGTCTGCTGCTTCTCACCCAGCAGCGCAACCGCCAGATGGTACCTGATCACTGTGGCATTCGCCGACTATGGCCACATCTACGCGTCTTATTGCAGTCTTGACCCCGACGTCTTTTGGAACCCGGCCCAGTGGAACGACTTCGTTGCCGGCGCCATCGGGGCGAGCGCTGTCTTGAACGTGGCCAGGTGGTTGACCGTTTTGGGAGCTTTTGGGCCACTGAAGGACACATATGTCAATGACAGGATGGCGAAGAAGAAGGCTTAAAGAAGAATCTGACCTATTAATTTTGGACACGAAGGCTTGACCGATGGCCAGCTACTACAGGAATTCAAGAGATTCTTTCAGATATTTAGCTCGTGATGCACGATACTACTCTGGCATTGGACCTCGGAGTATTTCAGAGCCCTAAGACTCGCCGACGGTGTGTTTCTTCTGAAAGAATTACGCATTGATCAAAATGGATAATCTACTTTAGCTCCGGCACACCTGTCTACAACATAGTGTAGCTCTGCATAAAGTCCAAGGCTACCGCCCTCCATCACCAATCTTAGCCCGTTCCATCCCCGCCAAGAATGCTCATTCATTCCACATAACAATCCATCGGCACTGTAGCGTAGTGGCATACACAGCAGACTTTCGTGCAGGGCTCTCCATACCCAGACACACAGAAGCTATAGGTTTAAATCCCACTAGTACTTCCTTACTATGTTTTGTCCTTAGGTAACGGCTGAGTGGACGAAAAGTAGAACACGTGGTCTCTAAACGCGAATCGACATCGGCATACGTACCCTATCTCAGGATAAATATGTAAGACGAAGAGCTTACACGCAACTGATTGTTGATTTCAGGTTTTTTGAAATCTCTTCATTCCTTCAAAAAGTCAATCGACAGATACGTGACTTTGTCTACCTCGGCGCCTAGATCAGTAAAGAATCTGTCTGGCGGCGCGCGCCGACTTAGACTGTACACCTCGGCCCATCATTCAGACGCCACCAGCACCTTCACCATATTATATCAAGAAACCCCGGTGTCTCCTGTTACAATGGCTGTTTGTCTATGTTATCGGGGGGCGTTGGACGGTACAGTGGCAAACCCATCAACATGCCATCAGAGCGGATAAGCTGGCCTGGATCCGGCGCCGAGTTGAGGGTTTGTACGCTTTCCACCCTGTACCGTCTATCCGATGTGCACCACAAGAGATGTGTGTGACAAATAGTGAGTATATGTCTGGCGGCTTCTCGAACGCAATGTGGCGAGCTTTTCTGACACAAGTGGGAGAAAGAGTCGAGAGAATACTGGACGGCCTGGTTGTGCTGGTCGCCCACATGTGCCACACTTGTAGCAAGTAGCTCTTCAGAGAATGAACAGTCGTCTCCTCTTTGCTTTGAACGCGTTCCGATCAGGACTGCATTCAACATTTCGCCGCTCTTCATATCTCGCTCCAAACCGATCAGGTCATTCTGGAGACCGGCGACAGTGGAGACATGCGTCTGCAACTGCTCCCAGGCCGGATCCGAGGCTGAATTTGCGGTGAGATACTCGCTTTTTATCACCTCAAAGAATGGATTCATAGCGATAGTCCGTCTGCGCATGTCCATGTAGGCGGAGATATCGTTGAAAGTGCCGTCCTCGACATAGAGGCGCTCCTCCACATGAGCCTCCAACACTGAACTCACTGCTCGAAAGAACTTTTGCCGGCTCCTTTCGGTCAGGAATTGGCAACAATGGGCCTTTAACGCGATGGTCATGCGAACGATGCCCACATCTTCTGTGCCAACTTTACCAGATGAAACCCCCGCTGTGGCCTTGTTATTGACTGGGCATTTTCTTCAGACTTTTGAAGTGGAACAGATATTTTACCTTCATCTGGGGAATCCCATAATTCGAGGACCTTTACAGCGTCTTGTAACGATGCCACGCCGACCGGTGTTGGAAGAGTCTCGAGATGGTCGTCCATGGCACAAGCAAATGCCAACCAGGCAGCAAAGACAATATAGATGTCATCACGCCGAATGTCTGGAAACATCAATTTAACGCTGATCAGGTCCATTTGGCCTTTATCCTTCAGCTCCACGTCGATAACCGAGCCTGGTATTAACGATTGCTTGAACGCGGCATGACTTTGCAGTACCTCGGTCGAGTCAAAATGAAACTCATCGTCTCTGTCTGATATCGAGTTGTCGTTTATGCTTGTACATGGAGAAATGGCGAAGTCTGGTATTTCCAACTACGGCAATGTTGAGTCAGAACGACGTTAATGCCAGCTCGAGGTGCTGGGGCCATCTTCCCAAGTGCAATATGTCATCCTCCATGTCTGCGTGCCTTGTGCAAACAACTTACGTCCAATTGGTAATCAGGCTTCTTCAGGGAAACATGAACCGTTCTAGTAGATAAAGTCGATCCAGAACACCCGCAGCCAGCGTCTTCGTGTAGAGTGACTTCGTTGGGCATGGTCAAGAAAGTTTCAGAACTGGTACTTCCGTATCAACTGACTAGAAACATTCTGCCTTTTGTGAAGTCATGAAAGTTTATATAACAGCCGGTCCGGCAGAATTGAGATTAGCATAATCTCAAGTCCGCGATCAACCAGCAATGTCACACAGGGACGCCGATTCTGCCCGACCAAACATAATCGCAATCTGGCTACTACCAGCCGCGATAGCAGGATAGCATTGCTGAAAGCGGCCCTTCAACTATTGGGTATTCGAAAAGTACGTGTCTGCATACGCTCATGCTGAAGGTGTCTGGTGTTGTTCTCCCACAACCGGCAAGTGGTGTCATATCAGGGCCAGAGTCGCATCTGATCATTTAGGATACATCAGACTTACAAAACTGGACTCCCTAACTGGTATCGTGACACAGACGACGCATTCAGCCTGGATGCTGTTTAAGTACCTCGCATCACGTGCAGTACTTTGCCTGAAAGCAAGATAAAAGTACCCAATGTTACATTGTCTTTTCTTCATCTGACGGTCTGGAACGATCCGTTAAGTTATTCCATGCAATGGCGCTGGATGAAAATCCTCGACGAAAACAATCTTTCGTTGGCGAGAGGGCTTATGCAAGGCTACGGAGCTTTAATACCATGAAATGGCCCAGGACTATCTCATCAACCCCGATTTGGCGGTGGGACACAGGGGCAAATCGTTTTGGTAGAGGGTTAGCTTTTTAATGAAAAAAAGTCCGAAATATCTGAAGCTTGTTGCCAGCCAACTACCAAGGTACCGCCAAGTCAGGTTCGTCGGGCATTTTCTCCCGGCCGACGGGTCCATCCAAGACTGTACAAGTCTCTGAACTTGCGCAGGGTGGGTTTTTCTAGCAGTGTTCCCTCGAGAGCAGCAGATGCAGCCCGCAGAGCGCCACCCAGAGCCCAGCGTACGGCGAGTCCGTCTGACAGATACTTACGAGGTGGGCGTCCAGAAGACAGATCATCTCTGGTATCGGGCTCACCCAAGAAACGTAAAGTTGGTTGACGCTGCTGTCTATGGAGGATGAGAATGCCGCATGTCCGCAGCATCTGCCATCCTGAGCCGACCATTTAGGCATCAAAATACTCTGAACCACCATTTATCAATTCTATACCAGATGAGATGCCCTAATATCCTCTACTTAATATCATCTATCTTTACCCTCTATCATATCGGTAAGCATTCATTCGTATTCTCTACCCCCCATACATTCCTCAGACCTTGAACCTAAATCCATGAGCAGCCGCCGCACCAGGAGCAGCATTAATAGCCCCGGGCACATAAACGCCCCTCTCAAGCTTCTTATTCAGCCGCACAAGCATGACCCTCAGCACAGTAGCCGCACAGATAGCAACAAACGACGTAGCACTATTAACCACAAACGCAACCGTGTAGGCCGGGGCGGCGCTGTTGGGATACATATAGCTCGCATAGATACTGCTCGAGTTGGAAACAGCATTAATAAACGCCAGCGCGGCGGCGCGCTTGGCAGGCGGCCGCGGCATGGTATTGCTGATCCAGGCGAGGGCGACGACGTAGCCCGAGTAGACGGAGGGGACCATCAGGCACATGCTGACGTAGCGGGGCGCGAGGGACGAGGTGGTCGCGCCCAGGACGAAGGAGGCGACTGCGCATAGGAGGGGGATCGTGATGTGCAGGTAGCGCTCGCCCGTGCGGTCGGCGTGCAGCGCGTTGCAGTAGGTCGCGATGACGGCGATTACGTAGGGGGGTGCGGTCAGGAGGAGGGAGTAGACGTTGGAGTAGCCCAGGGTCTTGACGACGGTGGGGAAGAAGTTGGTTACGGAGCCTGAGGATACGATGCAGAAGAGGAGGACCATCTATGACGGTTTATTAGCATTTGTTCAAGGGCAGAAGTAATCCTGGGTGTGGACCGTACCAGCACGTAAGTCTTGACATCCACAAAGGCCAACTTGGCACCCTGCCAGAAGCTCTGGTGCTCGCTGTCGACCCAGTCGTCCTCGCCAATGTCCTCCTCGAGCCTCCAGACGGCCAGCTGCCTCTCCTCCTCGGAAAGCCACATGGTGGTCCGGGGGAAGTTGGGGAGGACGAAGAAGGCGCCAAAGGCCACGACGACGGTGACCACGCCCTCGATGATGAACAGCCACTTCCAGGCCCGGAACCCCCTGGCGCCGTCCATGTTGCCCGTGATGCCGGCTGATATCAGCCCGGAGAAGGCGCCTGAGATCAGGGCGCCGCTGTACAACACCGACGTCCTAAAGCCCAGCTCCTTGCGGGTGTACCAGCAGGATAGGTAGTAGAGACATCCTGAATAAGGCAGAGTCAACGATTAGATAACTACCGTTGTACAGTAATAACAATACATGATCGAACAAAGGAAGCAAGTAGATGACGAGCGTACCAGGGAAATAAGCAGCCTCCACAAAACCCAAAAAGAACCTCACAGCAAGCAGCCCAGCGGCATTGTGGCAAGCAGCGGTGGCGGCCGAGATGACGCCCCAGACAATCATGCAGGCCGGCAGGTACAGGGCCGGCTTCCCGAGCTTGTTGAGGAAGAGGTTGGAAGGGATCTGCATCAGCAGGTAGCCCACAAAGAGGATGGACACGGCCGTCTCGTACTCGGTCGACGACAGCCCGAGGTCCTCCTCCAGGCCCGCGAGCTTGGCAGCCGCGATGTTGTTCCTGTTTTTGTGTTGTTTGCGGGTCAGTTGGCGTGACATTTCCCTCTTTGTGACGTTGGTGGGTGGGTCCGATCCACCTCTCGCGAGAACTCCCCGCGGGGAAGAGGAAAAAAGGATTTGGGGGTCCGAGTCTGGGGGATGTGGAGCCCGTGGGCGGGGAGAGGAAACTGGAGGAAATAAGGAAGGACCAACCTGTCGATGTAGTTGAGGATGTACATGAGAATGATGGCAGGCATCAGCCTCAGGTCGATCTTCCTCTTGAGCTTGGTCTCCAGCTCCAGCCTCTCCTCCATCGACATGTTGAGCAGGAACTCTGGCGGCTGCAGGCCCCGTCTGACGCCACTGCTGGCACCTGTCTGCGGTGGGACATCCGATGTGTGCCCTGAGATGACCTTCTTGTTATCGCCATCATCGAGAATGATTTTGCCGCTGCCGCTGCCGCTACCATTTTCCCCATCGTGCTCTCGTCTGAGGTCTTCAACCTCAGCGACCGAGTCGCCCTTGTCCGACATGTTGGGCGTGCAGAGATAAGCGACCTGTTGTCTCTGCTGTCTGGATGGCGATGCGCGCGACGAGACGAGAAAAAGAAAGCTTGACCTGAATCGAGGACCCAAAGGAAGATGGGAAGTCAAGGGGAGGCTCACATCTGTAAGATGACAGGACACGCCGCCATGAGCCGCGTATTTATCATCGATATCTCTATCACAGGACGTCGCAACCGGCTCTTTTTTGACCGGGGCGGTCCAGCGCAGCGGTCGCACACGCCCACCCTAGTCACTGTCTCTTGCATACGAAGTGCCGCCCCCCCCCGGTCCGTGTGCGCTCTGCCTGTACAAAACTCAAATTTTCTTATTCTATTAATTCCACTATATCTTTATCAAACCTTTGTCAAAAATTATAAAAAAAATACTATTAATCTTCTTATAAAATCTTTTACTTAAAAAAAATTTTATTAAAATTATTAGAGATATTTTAATATTTATTAAGAAAAAGTATTTTTAATTAATATAATTATAAAAAAAATTAAACTATTTAAAGAATTTTATAAGAAGTTTAGTAGTATTTTTTTTATAATTTTTGATAAAGGTTTGATAAAGATATAGTGGAATTAATAAAATAAGAAAATTTGAGTTTTGTGCAGGCAGAGCGCACACGGACCGGGGGGGGCGGCACTTCGTATGCAAGAGACAGCAGTCCCCCGCACTAGGTTCGGGGTCGGACTGCCCCTATAGGATATGCCGCGCAGACAGGGCTACGTCAGTCGGGTAGTGGGCCGTTGACAGCAGTGCAGTCCCACGGCTAAGCTTTTCCGGGCCCTGAGGAACTACCAAGAAAGACCTGGCAGCACTGGGGCACAGTTGGAAGAGAAGGGAGGTTGGTAGACGAAACATCGATGTACTTGTGAGTTCAAGCTAGACGTCGTCTTCTCTGTCATCAAAATCGACCTCAACAAAGTGTGCATATCATCACTCTTCTCTGAAAGAGCGTTTGAAAATATATCGGGCGTCTCCGAACAAGGTCTTCTCGAAGGTACCATATCCCATCATCAACGCCATGGCCGTGCGACCTGTATACCCGGGGCAACCGGCCTCTGCTTCCGGATAAGCTCACGCAACCACGTACAACGGCCCGAATGGAACATCAGCAGCGGACGAACGAGACATGCACGAGTCGTTACACAACCGACCGAGACCAGGTCCTGCGAATATAACACCACCACCAGGAAAGGTGACGGCGCCAAGGATGCTCAACACAAAAGCTTGTTCCTGCGGCTCGGCTTGGGGGTGCTATTAGCCGTCGACCCCCCCCCCTCCCGGTGGAGATCTCCATCCAACCGGCTTGCGGCACGGCACGCGACAAAGCACAGAGACTATGTGCTCCGTGCCCGAGTCACCTGCCACATGGCCTGGGTATCCTTGGTTTGCAGCGTCGATCCGGCGCGGCAGAAAGCTTGTCCAGTCTTGACTGTCAGGTTCGTTCAGTTGCAGTCTCGACTGCGGTGCTCGCAGCATGTATATGGTCCGGGAAATGATAACCTCGAGGCAGATCTCTTGCTTAAGGACAGCTCGGGAGAATGGGTGTCTAGTTGCCTAAAAGATGTGTATTTGTTTTCCAGGATGCACTAGTAGTCTTTTTCCAACAAATGCTTCACAATTTGCACCATGCTCCCTGAAATAATCTATCCATCTTGTCTGTGGAATCAGCTGTAAAACGCGATATTCTGGGCGGCCATGCTGATATTTTGAATTCTCAAGCTATCAGGTAAGTGCCTACTCGACAAGATGGTGTCCAACAGCTCCACACTTTTCATCACGGGAACTAGGTAGTAGTGCGTTACATGGACTTCATAACACTAGACATAACGTTGTTCCGGTTGCTCCAGCATATTTTAAATTAAAAAGTTGAAGTAGTATATAAGTCATAAGATGGCATCTTAGCTATGTAGCATCGCTTTTCATGCAGCATGCACCCCGCCCAGGCTCCTACCAATACTTCACATCTGCACACCTTACCGTTTCCAAGCTGGACCGTTGCTCGCGTGACGAGAATACCTCTTCCCCAAAAGACTCTCGCCTCATCACTTCATACTCCTGTCCTTTAGAAGTGTTGGGTAAGGGAAGACATTGAGCGTCGGCCAGGTATTGCCATTGACAACATTTGCACCGTTGATCATTGGCATAGTGGCGTTTGCTAGTATTGGTAAGTGGAATTCCACTTGAGACTCCCACCTCGTCGTGGCCTTCTAAGTGGCTACTTTTGATGTGACACTCATTAATTGTCCTCAAAAATAGACGAAGATCCAGCATGGGCACTAGAAGGGAAGCTGACGAAGAGCTTCAACGTTGTTGCACGGGAAGCGCTTCCAACCAAAGCAACGAATGCAAATCAATCAGAATATGAGATGCTCGCAGATGGAGGAAGAACGAAGAACGGTGAGTTCAGACTGCCTGTTGGTAGGTAGGACATCATGCCATATGTGTTTCTGTAGTTTCTCTTCGGAGCGTGGTTTGTGTGTGTTTGTGTGCGCGCCGCCGCGCAAGCATTGCTCTTCATTATAAGTATCTCTCCTCGACCACTAAGGTAGCTTCTGACTTGCTCAATTGATTGGTCTGTTAATCAAGACATGAAGGCCACGCCCTTCTCAGAGGGGTGCTATGACGTGCGCTGTTCATCTATACGGCGCGATCTTTCTTCCTATATCTCGCGGTGCATATAACGTCACCACAGCTGTATTCTATTCCAGCCACGGTCTCTTTGGCTGCGGGACACCTTGCACAATGGATTCAATGTTAGCCACTTTTGGCACTGGATGATATAACGGGCAGGGTTCTCCCGACTCACCAACCCTACAGCCTATTGCAAGCCAGGAGAAAATATTTCGCATAGCCTTGAGGTTTTTTTCCACGGCTTTGAGTTCGTCCTCACGGAGGCTCAACATGATGTCATTTTTGATCCACCTCCCAGGATCCCAATGGCTTTCGGCCAACGCATATATCATGAAGCTTTGAGGTAGGAACCCGGCCTTATCGAAGTCAATGAGACAAATCTCACCGGAATCAGTGAAAATAAAGTTGCCCTCAAAGAAATCACTGTAATAAAAGCATAGCTTCTCCTCCTTCAGGTGCACGGTTGGGGCAGCCTTATTCCTGCAGGTAGACACCTAGGGAACATTCGTGTTAGTAAACTCTAAAACGAGTTGCACTAATAGATAGGAGTTCTTCATAAAGTTATGTCTGGGTGCTTATTATATACCTGGTTTAGGTACTTCTCCAGTGCATCAACGGAGGAGTATGCAAGATAGGAAGTTTCGTTTTTGAATAGTGGATGCCGAATACGACCCCCACCAACGGGGCCTGGCCCTTGATCCTTAGGCGCTTTTATAGACATGAGCAGCCTGATGGCCCTCGCAATACTTCCTTCGTAAGTCTTCTTCGTGGTTTCATAACCGTACTCCTCCACTAATTCTGCAAGCGTTTTTCCCTCTATGTACTCCATGATAATAAACATTCTTTGGTTGAGCTCCTCGCCGATGTTGAATGTGTGGTAGATCTCGGGTATGCGGATGCCTCGTGTCTGATTTGGTGGCATTTTCTTAAAGGCTCCGAATGCATATTCGTGGTTCCGTACCTCTGCTGCAATTTGATTCAGTGGCCCGAACTTGACGAAAGCGACAGAGTTCCGCTTAGGGTAACGGAAGGCCGTCACAGAATTGCCGTTCGGTTTGAAGGTGGGTTCCTGCTTGAACACGGAAATGACATCGTTTATGACGTTTTTGTCTCCGCGTTTGATTCGGGCCAGCGTGCCTTCATCCTGCGTTGCAGCCATTTTGTTCCGGGTGCTGCGAAGGTTGGGAGAAAGTTGAGTGAAAGTAGGGAAACTTGTCAAGATTCAAATGGTGGAGGTATCGGCGTCAAATAAATACTCACCTACAGCCCTTCAAAAAGCGGGGCAGACCATTCAGCTGATCCCTTGCCCAATGAGGCCAACATTAATCAAGCAAAAGTCCTAACCCAATTGCCAGAACAACACTTATTATATTCCGGTCTATCCTATCATTATCCTATCATTATTGTTCCTTCGCCAAAAATAGAATACAGGTTAAGCATTGACATCTTACTATCTCTTAAATTGGCTATGCCCTATCACGCAAGGTGTGCAGATTAGGGTTACTGGCACAGAACGACAGAGAGAAATGTTCTTTCTTGTGAGCTCTGCCCGTTGGCTGCGATGCTGCTGCGCCCACATGACTCAAGCTCACCTTTGGAGTAGCTGTTTTACATGTCCAACGCATCATTTTTCACGTCGAACGTCCTGGTAAAATTGTCGGTTCTTTTACAATATGTCCGAGTATTCCAAGATCGTATTCCAAGATCGTATGGGACGCTGAGGACCGCGGCAACAGTGCTGATCGTACTCGTCTCGATCTGGGGCTTCGCTTTCTCCTGTATGGCGTGGTTCCCCTGTTTCCCAGTACAGCAATTTTACCGCCTACCTAGGTAGGTTCGGAATCGAACCACTACGGGTACGGCTCTACCAGTCCGATAGAGGTTTACAACGTCGTCGTCGCATTTAATGCCACAAAAATGGGTCTGGACTTTACAATTCTAGCGCTGTCTATTCCTTTGCTATTCAGCGACGACACCATTCGACGAACAAAGCTCGGGCTTGTGGGAACTTTTATACTAGGGGCAATGTAAGAGAACGCAGAGAAATCGAACTCATGTTTTCGTTATTCGCAGAAAGTGGAACCTCATCGGACATGGACATCCAGAATCAATGTCATCGCAGCAGGGCTCATTATCGCCAATAAGGCAACATCAGATAAAGATCCCAACCCTACGAAATCCATCCCGACAATTATGCTTTTAGGAGAAACTGAGAATCGATTATCCTTGGCCTTGGCATCGATCCCGGTGTTTTGGCCTGTAGTCACAAAGACGTGGAACAACTTTATCTTTGTCACGCATGAGGTTAAGGTGGAGAGGATGATGATAGACTTTCCATATCAATTAGAGTTGTGTGAAACCGACCCGCAGGGTCGCCCTATTACGGGGATCGCACACGTCAACATCGAAGACGAGACGACGGAGGCAGGACTCCGACATCCCGGGCGACTCGGCGAAGTGGATCAGTACGTGTGGCAGCTGATAAGTCCTTTTGCTAAGGCACAAAAGGATGAGTCTACTACTTTGACAACTGAACTCTATCGGGGCTTCACGGAGGAGTCAGAAGGATATAATCTGGATTTTGAGGCCGTGCCAGAGATGGCCAGGTCCTGTGGACCATCAATTCTGGAACGTCGGGCCACAGGATCCCCCAACAGCGACATGCGGGCAAAGGGCAGAACGTGAACATTCAAGCTTAAAAACACAGATAACATCTGAATACCAGTTGTTACTCAATTCACAATCACGCAGTGGCAGTTGGGAACTCGGAACGACTATGGTTTTGGGGGGGGGGGGGCGCGAACGGCGATGCCATTAACATATTCGCTACGAACTGACTTAGATCGACCTCCAAGCACCTACAGCCACCCAGAGGTTTGATTTCCCAACCAAGGCAGTAGAACATCAAGAAGTCCCTGCAAGTTCTCGGGGAACAATGCGTGGGACGAATCCTCCACGAACACCACAGTGGAACGGTCACCCGCCAAGCAGGTGGTGTAGTTCCATTGATCCTCTGGCCTCCACGGATCCAAGGTCGCAATGACATCCAGTATCTGTGTGTTGTTTCCTCCAAGAGTGTCCACGCCAGCACCTGAGACTGAGCCTACGGCGTCGGGGAACCAACCCGTCAACCAGACCGAGGCATCGTGGCCGGGAGCGAAGTAGCCTAGCTTCAGTGCCGCAAGTCTGTCCTCGACAGAATTGCTGTAGTTGCTGGCGATCGTGGCGGTGGCGGCAATCGTGGCGTTGGTATTGATTCCAGTGGTGATGCAGGCCAAAACGATAGACGGCACCTTCTCCGGATAGGTGGCGGCCATGTACTTCGTGACCCGCTGGCCGGCCGCATGACCTAGAACGACGGCCTTGCCGTTGCCAAAAGCGTCAATGACCGAAGCAACGTCGGCGCCGAGCTCATCCCAGGTCGTGTTGACCGGGCCTGTGGACTCGCCCATGCCGCGGGGTTGGGGCCGGAGGACCCGGTACCCGGCTGAGGCAAGGGCGGTAGAGAACTCATGGAAATCCTCGACGCTATCGCGGGCGAATGATGGCCAGACGAGCACTGATGGGCCTTCTCCTTCAACGAGAACTTGGATTGTGTTGTTGGAAGCGCCGGTGAGATACTCCGTGGTATATGCTGCCATTGCCAAGGCCAGCAGCGCAGCGAGAGCCAGTGTGTTTTTTAAATGCATTGCGAAGAACGAGAATCGATCTGGTGAGCTGGTATTGCCAAGCTTTTTGTTTCAACGACGGGCAAAAGCAACTGTATCAAGCCGTTGCTGGGAAAGGAGTGCCTGAAGAGTTCAGGCAACCAAAATCAGATGAAACTGTGTTCTGACCCTCTACTACGGTCAGTTAAACTTTACTAGATCATATATACACAGAATCTTAGGAAAGGGCGCCTCCTTTTCCAACAGAGTTCCTCTCAAGACCATAAAGCCTCCGAGGGCGTTCTGATGTCATGCGAGTAGGACTTTTCCTTCCGCCCATTAAACACACTTGTCGGAGGTCTTGGCGCTGATTTACGTGTAAACCGGCCGTGATTTACACTCCTCCGCACCTTCGCCTCGCGATGTCACCCTGCCATCAGCCCCTCGTTTACGAGGATATTACGATAGGCTAGCCATCGAAATAGAGTTTTAGTATCCCCGAGCGAAGGTTTCGCGCCCTCAAAGCGCGTCTGGCCCTCTGTTTCGTGATATTTGTCCCTTCCTCGTAGCGCGTGCAACACGGCATGACCACCCACCCTGCGATATGCTAGGTAGGCCATGAAATTGGGGATTGTGGGTACGTGGATGAGAGAAGCTGACATCCTTGCCGGGAACATCATCATGTCAAGCCTTGGAAGCATTCTTACTGGCCCCGGATCTCTGTACCGTCCGTTTTCTCACCAAATTCCCTGTTAGCAGGACATCGATTTCTCATGCCGAGCCTCATCGTTCCTTGACTGTAAGCAATTAAATGGGTGGTGGATTTTTCGGTCCTCCCAGAAACACACCAGAAGATATCCACCGCCTCAGATGCAGATCGGAACCGGTGGAGCGTTGATAGAGTCACTGCAACCAGCTCGAAAATCGGCACCATAAGCTCATGATACGGTAGACCAACCAACTCAGAACACCCTCGCGAGTTGGACAATATTGATACACCGAATAAGACATATATAGGAAAGCTGGGCTGTAATATGGCGCAAAACTACTTGTTCTCATTTATCAACTGACCACCGTGGTGGTCTCCTCTCCATCATTTTCCAGAAGACAGTCTGCCTGTTTGGATTCTGAAGCAAGTACCCGAAATATACATAAGTTGCCCATTATACTGCTACCAGACTCTGAGTCTACCCGGAAAGTCTTGACCGGTCAGCGTGTCATCGTTAGGCGAGCTCATCACAGTGCGGTTTTGATGGTGACTCTTTTGTAACGGCGGATGGGGTACGGTCCAGTTGTTGTGCGGACTTGTAAAATGAGGGTCCATTCTTGACCATCTACCAGAGGGCCGTTGTCCGTTGTGAGCGAGACCTCAACTTTCGTACCAAGTGCAACGTTGGAAAACCCATCTTCGTTGACTGCGAGGATTCCGTCCATTCTTGAGGGAGGCGCAAGAGGGCGAATCGAGAGGGCTGACTGTGGGTTAAATCCAGCCGGAAGGGGGTATCCGAACCACTTGAACCCAAGCTGACTTGAATCCCCGGGATGGTCAGCGTCGCAGGTTCTCCCCGCGTCCAGTATGAGCGATTCATTGGTCCCAAGTTGGAATTGTAGAGAACTGGGGCCCGTTGACCCGTTCACATTCGCCATGGGCGGGTGGGATACTTCGCTAATGCTCCGATTCGACGTCCACTGCATCCTCGCGGCCAAATCGTCCTGTATGACATCTCTCTAGCGCCAGATTGTCGCCTGCATGCTCTCATACTGCGTGCCATCGGTGAGGGACACAGCTTCGGACACACTTCCATACATATTGAAGCCACTTAGTGGGACGACCTGGGTGTGTCGACCACTACACATGCAGCCTCCTAAGTCAGGCCTCTCAGTATTCGATAGTCCATTAGGGATCATCCACAGGAAACTTGGAGTCTCTCCTTCTAGACCGAACTCAATCCTTGGGTAGACGGCACCTACTAGTAGGGCTCCTACACAGATGTTTGGAGTCACCCAGTCGTTTCTGACTTTGGTCGTATTGCGAACCCATTGTCATCGATGTTCATTCCGCGCCAAGTTGCGGCGCCGACACTACCGCCGCAACGTAGGGTCTGTAAGCCGTTCAAACCCAGCAAGCGGAATATATGCTGCTTGTTCTGATAAGCTGCTTAACAGAATAAGCAGTTCTTTCCTAGAAAGAAGATAATATTATAAGGTATAAGATCTATCTGAGAAAAAATTAAATTTAGATTAGAAATTAAGGTTTACCTCCTTTATTTTATAGTTTTAAAGTAAAAAGAGCTTTAAATAACCTTAGAAACTCCCTTAAGGAGTCTATAGACCTTTTTTCTCAAAATTTAATACTACTTTCTATTACTCCTTCTTCCTCCTTCTCCTCCTCTTAGGTATATAGGGTAATAAGCTACTTAGTCCTAATAAGCTACTTGATAAGAATAAGCTACTTAATAGAATAAGCTGCTTGGCTAAATAAGCTGCTTAGCTAAATAAGTAGCAAATGTTCTGCTTACTAGTTTATGTGGCTTGTATGCTAATAAGCGGTATATATATGGCTTATAGACCCTGCCCTGTGACGGTTCTGGAACTGGAGAATTACGCATCGACTCATGGCAGGAGATCTGAGCCACGGTGTCAATTTGGGTTTTCACAATAAACTATAATGCACCAGTCAGGTCTTTACACAAGCCACACTCAGTTGTCTAAGTAGTGATATCTCTTTCGTAGGAATTGACTGCATGGGCGGGAAAGAGACACAGTGTAGCCAAGGACGCAAATCTCTTGAGATATTCCCATATGGTACGCGATGGAATACCCAATTGATGCCCCCTATATTCTGGCAAAGAATGTCAACCAAACCGACTCAATGTGTCATCTTGACTCATATGCCCAGTATTTCCTATATTTTTGAGTCCTATGCATGCCGTACGGGCCGGATGATATTTGTTGTGGGGCTAGCGACAAAAGAGGCATGGTTCGGTGCAGAACTCGGTAGATCAAGAAAACTCTGAAAAATCAGTAACCCAACAGGCATGTGATCAGCGCCACCACAGCATGTTGAACATGAGCCAAGCCATTACTCTTGATTGTCTTCCATTGTAAAACCCAAAGAAACAATACCGAGAGTCTGTTACGGCAAAGGCAAGATAGGATACTCCGTTGAGGAGAACTTGATGCTCCAGACTCGACCGGATGGGCATCCCACAAAAACGGTTTCCTGAAAGATCTCAAACAATCTTGGCCGTAAATCTTGAGCCAGAAAAAGTACATTCTGGCCATTCCACGTAATCCATGAACCATCAGAATGAGCACTGTAACCAAGGTTCCTCGTATCTTGAAGCCCGCTTGCAGTTGCCGCGGGAGATATAGCTGCAGTCGATGCATCTTTAATCGAAATAACCCCTAGGTCTGTATAGAGACGTGAGCCAGTAGGATTAAATCTCAATCTGTTGATTAGTTTACCAGTGTCGCACGATATCACGCAGGCGCCGCTCTTGGCATCCCAGATCTTGACGGTTTTGTCGCCCGACCCAGATGCGACGAGCCGGCTGTCTGCTGAAAAGACTACACACGAGACCCAGCCGCCATGGCCCTGGAGTGTTATCGTGCAATCGAAGCTCTGAGCATCCCAGACCTTGATCGTCCTGTCGAACGACCCAGATGCGATATGCCGGTTGTCCGAGGAAAAGGATACTGATGCAATCGATATATCATGGCCCTTGAGGGTCGACAAACATTCGCCGCTCTCAGTATCCCAGATCTTGACAGTGTTATCGTGTGACCCGGACGCAACACGCCGGCCGTCTGTTGAGAAGGCTACACACGTGATCGACTTGCTGTGGCCTTTGAGCGTTATGGAGGAATGACCTTTCTGGGTATTCCAGATCTTAACAGTCTGATCGTCAGATCCAGACGCGACAAGCCAGCCGTCCGCTGAAAGAACAACACACGTGACCAATTTCTTGTGACCCCTGAGTGTCATCGTGCATATGCCGCTTTCGGCAGACCAGATTTTGACTGTCCTGTCGACCGACCCAGATGCGACACGCCGGCCATCTCCTGAAAAGACCATACACGTGACCAAATCGCTATGGCCTTCGAACGCCGTCGAGTGCTGATCCCAGTCGTCTTCTACACGAGGCTTTCGAATGATCCAATCTGGGCCTTCTCCTTCAAAAAGCTTCCGGGTTAAACTGTTGTTCGGGCTGAATGCAAGGGCTGATGCATACACTTGGAGGGGAGCTTGCTCGATTATGCCCATAGAAGACTCTGCGAATTGCCACATATCTTTCGCCAGGGCAACATTTGAAACGCCCGATCTCGCATCCTTTAATAATTAGCGGCTTCGGCCACATTGTGTTTTTTTTTAACTGTTTAGCCAACCTTTAGCATCCTTTATTGATATATCTATCTACCATTTATCTGCTTAGCTTTCTAACTGCTTATCCCAGAGCTCGCGTATAAAGGAAATAATAGCATAGTATATATTACCGGTATCTAGCCCTTTCGGTAATAATAACTTCCCCTACCGGTACCTATTATTTAATACCCTTTCCACTTCTTAAATAATACTATATTAATTACCTATAATAAAGTAAAATATCTAGTATAAGATAAAATAGTTTTTCTCTTTTATAATTTAAGATTTAGATATACTATTATTATATATTATACGGTAAATTTCTTCTTTCTAGGTTTCTAATAGTATTACAGCCTTATTATTAAAGTCTTGTAGATATTTAAAAGAGAAGTTATTACCTATTTTAAGTTATCTATTTAAGTTAGAAGCTCTGTGGCGGAATACTGGCTATAGTATTACTCTACAGGCTTACTATAGTGATAGCTTTCTTTGGAGCTTATATGATCTTGTGGTTTCTTTAGATAGACTTAAGGAAGGGTATATTAATAGATGGGAAGAGATAAAGATGGTAATCAAGGGTGTAGCTCTGGACTGTTAGTTGTAGTATTTTGTACACATTGAGAGACCATATTACCCTTTAGCGTGTAACTAATTACCCGACTAAATCTAAAGTACTGGTACAGGCTGGTTCTTATGATAATAGGTCTAGTCCGTAGTACTAGTAGAAGCCATCTTAACTAGCCTTGTCTGTGTGGCTACCACAAGGCTAACTATGTTTTTTAACCCCAAGTAGTCGATTATATTCACAAATGTACTGTTATCGGTACTATATGGTATTTAATACTGGGTCTTTAAGTATTTGCTACTGTGTAAAGGGACCGCCTACTGCTTAGAAGAGTATGTACACAGATTAAAAGCGAAACCACTTAATAATTAGCGCGTGGTATTTTCTTTTCCAGCATTTGGTAGCTCACCATTAGTAGAGTTATGTACTCGGACACAGCGACCAAGCCGTGGGAAGCCATTCGAAGGATACTCAGAGCTTCGAACCAGTGAAGGAAATGGTTTTCAAGGAAGACGAGGATAGCAGCAGGGTCATAGGCAGTTGGAGTCTGCCACAAATGGTCGATCCAATGAACACAAGCATATCGAATTGGAGCGAGCGGGTCGGGCATTGGGCGTTGGCGTTCGACTTCTTCAATGGAGATACCAGGATGCTGTAAGCGGTATATATCCTTTCGTAAGACTTGAGACATGGCCTTAATAGCTCTCCCAAGGATGTTCTGGTGTTCGATTGTCTCCCCTGAAGGGAAGATGTCCTTCGCCTCTTGATCCAAAAGAAAGTCGTTCACTGACTGATGGGTGAAGAAGATCTTCCGGTCCCGTAGTGATAGGAAAGAGCCACAAATCCCTATTATCTCTGCCAATGCCTTGTCATTGCCAACAGCTTTCGGGGGAATTTCGACCAGACAAGGCAGCTCGTCCAGAGTAATCGGTCGATATACGATCGACAGAGTCGCCAGAATTGATTTGCACAGTTGAGAATGCCTTGACTTCCTGATTTGGCCCATCATTCTCTTGTAGAGTTCGTCTAAACCAGGAGGAAACATGGCTATACTCTCCTCATTCACCTCCCACGATGACATGGTTGCAAGTTCTTGGCAGACCAAAGCCACCCAGAGGAACGTGCCACCCGCGTTCTGTACCAAGTGTCGCCTGACAGTCTCCCGTGTGCTGCTGTCGTAGTCATTCTCCTTTGCCAAGGATTCCGTCTTGAGCTCGATGTAAGTCGCCACAGCTTTGGAAACAGACACTTCGTTGAGTTCAAGGGAAAGGCTTAAGTCATGCGCTGTGCTGGTGAAGACCTTTTCGATGTTTGGCCAGTTGCGACTAGACACAATCCACTTGACTCTGCAATTGGCCATTGACGTGTGGACAACCAGGCCAAGGAGGACTTCCAAGCCCATGACACATTCGTCAAGCGCGTCAATGACCAAGTATGCCGTGACCAGACTCGGATCCTGGAGAATGTTGCTGAAGATTGCAGACAAAGCTACCCAAGCATTTGCATCCTCAAACAATTGTTTTCCCGATTCGTCGTACTTTTCTCGAATGTGCGGGATCAACAATGGCTGCTGGTTGATAAGAAGGTAGATCAGGCCACGTAATACCGCTGTGGCATTGTTGATGCGCGTATCTGTAGCCTGACAAAAGAAATAGGACACACTTATGCCAGGAAGCTTCTCCAGGTCGTTTATAACCCCACAGAGCAACATTGTCTTCCCCTTGCCAGGATCACCTCTGACCCAAAGCAGCTGATCCTGGCCAGTTTGCCACCTTTGAAAGTCGGCATTTCCCAGGATCCACCTGTAACAGTCAAGCAGCAGACCTCCTTTCGTCTGCTCGATGCGCTGCTTATCGTCTCGAGGATCAGTGGTTCGTAGTTCTTCAAGGCACTCCTGGTTTTCTTGTAAAGATCATATGGTATTAGCAACATGATTCCTTTAGGATACTTAGTTTCAACAATATGATATACATACTTTTGATTTCTTTCTCAAGCCGGGAAACTGCAACTGCCTTCCCTTCTCCATACATAAGTGGCATGGAAACACCGAACAACCCCTGCAGACAATATGCCCAGTCTTCTGCACGCTTAGTCTCCCTTGTTTCTGCCCATCGAAAGCGCTCCTTAATACTAAATTGAGCCAGACCACTTCCACGAAGAGCTGGAATAGCAATGCCTGTGATCCTGTGGATATGTTCCTCGAGAGACCGTTTATCACCAAGCCGCTGACAGTCCCTTGTGAAGAACTCGACAGATGCAGGCGCTAGAAGTTCTTGGAGCGTCCAGCCTCGAGTGAACCATCGACTCGCCCGGAAGGCCGCCTCCCATTCGGGCACAGAGTACTGGCCATCCTCTCCGCGACCGTCACTTGAGACATCTGATAAGTATACATAGCACGTAGCCGCATTTTGGTACCAGCGGAACATCGAGTCGACTGCCTTAGATAGCTCTGCCTGGTTTGATTTATCAATGCAGCAGGTATCTAGCCAGAAGTACTGTAGACCGTCATGCTTTGCTTGTGTAGCACAGAACTCGATCTTGTCGAAGCCAGTTTTGCTCCTCCCAGTACCATTAACCAAGTCCCGAAAAGTTACCTCCTCGTTATCGGGGCCCCATGTGTGTGATAGTATGGCATATTTGGGTATATCGCGATCCAGATCCCTCGTCAGCTTGAATTCGCCCTCGCAATCGTAGAGAAGTCGCATCGTTTCAGGCAGGGTCCGTGGTGGTGATCGAGTGCATGGTTGGGTCGGTCGGGGTCGTGTGGGGCTGCGTGGGATCAGACTTGGAAGTAACAATCAGCATCGAGCTTAATATCAATGCTGTATCAGAAGAATAGCCTCGACGAAAGTATTTATGCAGTTCATTGATGTGGGTTTCAGAGTGGAATAGCGCAAGGTGAAGCTAGAGACGATGCCATGTTGTCAGGTCGGGATGTGCAGGAGCGGGGCTTATGCATCACATCACAATATGTATGCAGTCAGCAGCACCACTGTCAGGGAGCCCGCCCCT
Source organism: Diaporthe citriasiana (assembly GCA_014872975.1). Classification (NCBI taxonomy): domain Eukaryota; kingdom Fungi; phylum Ascomycota; class Sordariomycetes; order Diaporthales; family Diaporthaceae; genus Diaporthe; species Diaporthe citriasiana. Next base: position 8,160 of record JADAZS010000013.1, on the reverse strand, counting down.
TGACTCCGCATTTTCCTGTTCTTCGTGTAGAGCTGCAGGTGCCGTTCTTAAATTCAACGTAAACGCATGATAATTACTAGGGAAACAAGTGTTGAGCAGCATCGATACCAGCCCAGTGCAGTACCGACATGAATTACAGATATACGGCGCTTTGCCCACAAACTGCTCCGCATTAACCTCATCAACATCCCATTGCGCGCTGCTCGCCCTGCTGATTCCAAGTGAGTCCTCGCCGGACCCCGTGTACGTCGTCTTCACGTGCTGAGCCGCGCCATTATTCAGCCAACCGACGCGGAACAGAGTCCACCTCAGCGTGTCCTTGGATATCGCGGAGACGGTGTCGCCAATAGCTATCATCTCGTAGTATGCGCTGCCGCGAATTACCCTGACCATTGCCTTTGAGGCGGCCCACTTGAGGCCACCCTTATCGTCGGGTTGCGGGAAGGAGGGAGTTGTCAAGATCAGCGCACGCTTGATGCCGTTCTCGATGACTTTGGGAAGGAACTCCTGATAGAAGGCCCCGTATGACTTGATAGCATACACATCAGTATTGGTGTGTTCAACGGCCAGAGTAGTTCCCCATACCGCGCCGTCAGACATCTTCACTGGTCCCATGAATGTGGCCAACACGTCGGCGCCGGACTTGGCCGCCTTTTCCCGAGCCTCTGGATCTACAAATGGACCTTCGATAATGGAAACCTTCCGTAAGTCCTCAAAACTGGCAGGTAATTTGCTTGGCGTGTGTGCAAAGAAAATCAGGGAGTGGCCAGCCTTGAGGGCTTGGTCGCAAAACTCCACTCCGCTTGGACCTGCTCATGAAATGAGTGAATACCGTTTACTGAGGCTTGTATCGAATTCGGCGATGTTTTACGGTACTTACCTGTTGCACCAAACACAAGGATTGACTTGCTCGACATGCTGGATAATCTGGTTGGTGGCTCAATAGGTGTCGTTGATCTGTCACACAAGGAGAGGTTTGCCCATTGCTTTTGCGGTGAAGACTCTCAATATGGTGTAGTCGGCCTGGGAATTTTCAATGCAACGTGATAGAGGTCTAGAGGGCTCATTTATAGACGCGTATATCTCTTCCACCGTGTTGGCTGTTTTTCTGTGCGTCATTACAAAGCAGCACCAAGATACTGTTGGCAGGGCGGATACAGAATAGATTCCGCCATCCCCTATACCATAATCTTGGCCTGCTAACAACCCGACCCGACCGTTTAGAAATCGTTCAGTAAGTCTGGGTTTCCAACAGCTTCCATGTGGAAAGTTAGCAAAGATTAACAAATGTTCATCTCTTTAAGTCCAAAATGATAAACCGCCAGCTTTGGAAAATTAAAACAGGCCCAGTCAGATGGAACAGGCCCCAGACCGTGACTGCAGTGTACAGACGGAATTGTCAGGCGTGTCTGTCCACAGCGGGAAACATTATGAGTCTATCCCTCACCCTGAATCGCCTCATATGAACTCGGAAAATGCAAATGATCTGCGCCCAATATCCTTCCGCAGAACTCGGTGTGAGTCTTTTGGTACGCATTGGTACACCATCATTCAGACAATGATCCAGCTTACCATGGAACCTTCAGAATTGTGCCCAAATAATGCTGTGGCCATCGCCGGGCGTCGCATATAAAGCCACCCGGGAACCTGGCCCACGTATTACATTATTTGATGGAAGATAATGGGCAACCTCATAGATCCTGTTCATGCCACTTAGTAAGACCGAGATGGTCGACCTTACCAGCTCCGGCACACGAATCCAAAAATTATCTTCTAGGGGAAAGAGAGAGCTTTTAGGCATTCTAGATGCACTTCAATCATGCTCTCATGATGTAAAGGGCCAGTTTGACTTAAGCATTCGATGATGGCGAGGCTGTGGTAGGGCCGAGGCCCCGAATTGAGTACCTAGTAAGCCCAGGCCGTAGACTGTAGTCCACAGTAATTCCTTGGTTCCTGCTAATGCACCGAGAAGTAAGCACTTGGGCAAATTCTATAGATCTTACGAAATGTACGGAGTAACGGACATAAAGAAGCTAGGAGCCGCACGGAACTCACTGAACCGCCGAATCACTCCGTGTGTACACGTAAGTACGGTTCCTTGTTGCCTGGCTGCACGATTTACCGAGGATGAGCACTCACAAACTTCTTGGAGTTTATGTAGGCATACTAGGAACAGTTTTTGGTTCACTTAGGTGATCGAGAATTAAAAACTACCACATCTTTATAATTTTTTCATTATTATTTTCCACTACACCACAAACCGAGGTCTCTCACACCCACTCCACAGCAAGTTACCGAACGTTCGCTCAAGAATATGGGGGCCGAAAAGACCTATGACGTAATTATCGTCGGCGCCGGCCCTGTTGGCCTCTTCCTGGCATGCGAGTTAGGCCTACAAGCCACAGACGATGATATGTCCGTATTGGTACTCGAACGAGATCCACTCGAACCCACTGGGGCCAAGCGGGCTTGGACGACCGCCCCCCTTGGAGTCCGTGGGATCAACACCGCATCGGCTGAGACCTTCTACAGGCGTGGCCTGCTGGACAATGTAATCGACCGAAAGGTCTTGGAGAACAGGGCGACGTCCATCGCCGAGTTGCAAGAGAGGGCCAAGGGAAAGTTTCGGTTCGGTGGCCACTTTGCTGGAATGCTGCTCGATGCAAACAAGATTGATACGACCAATGAATGCTTCAAGTACAAACTGCCTGGGCCGTCCTACTTGGGTGGTCTCACAACTCTGGATCAGGTAACAAGAGTACTGCGTGACCGAGTCGAGGGAATCAAGAGGGTGGAATTGCTGGGAGGTGTGGATGTGTCAGGAGTGTCAGAGGATCATCACGACAACGAATCCCAGGATGTGGTCGTATACGCATCAAACGGCGAAAGATTCCAAGGCAAGTTTGTGGTGGGCTGCGACGGAGGCCGCAGCACAATCCGAAAGGCCGCTGGATTCAAGTTCGAGGGCACCGATGCGGAGTTGATGGGTTACTCGGCACTCTGCGAATTCGACGACCCGCAAGGCAGGGTTACGAATGGTTTTTGGCGTACCAACGGAGGCATTTTTATCGCCGGCAGCCAAAAGGACGACAAAGCAGGACAAACCCACATCATCTGCATGGACACGGACGTCGCCGCAATGGCCAGCGTCGACCGCTCCAAACCAGTCAGCAGGGAACATCTGCAAACTGTCGTAAGACGCGTGATTGGTCACGAAGACTTCGGCGTCGAGGAGATACACCATGCGTCATCCTTCACCGACCGCAGCAAGCAGGCCACCACCTACCGCATGGGCCGTATACTGCTAGCCGGCGACAGCGCCCACATCCACTCCCCACTGGGAGCACAGGGGCTAAACGCGGGGATCGGTGACGCCATGAACCTCGGTTGGAAGCTGGGCCGAGTTATCAGGGGACACGCGCCGGTGGAGTTTCTCGATACGTACACCCGCGAGCGTCACCCCGACGGCGAGGATGTGCTCGACTGGTCCCGGGCCCAGGTTGCCACGCTGCGCCCGGATCCGTCCAGCCGGGCACTGGCGAGATTGGTTCAGGACTTGGTGAAGACCTCTGGCGGGACAACGTACCTCATGGATCGAATTTCAGGCATGTCCCAGCGATATGACATGAGCGACGGCGGAGAGAAACAGGATCAGCATCCGATGGTTGGATATAGTGCCCCGGACTTCGAATTTGTAGACGGTTCTGGCCGACTGGGAGAGCTCATGCGCTCTGGACATGGCCTACTAGTTGATTTCGAGCACGAAGACATCCATGGGCATGAACTTTCAATGCTTGCCCGAAACGACGCATGGTATCCCCAGGTCGACTACATCGGCTCACGTGCCAAGGACAGTTTGGGCATCAGTGCTTTTCTGGTACGTCCTGACGGCGTTGTTGCTTGGGCGGCTGGCAAGAACACCCTTGAAATTGATGGAGCGGAGGCAGCGTTGTCACATTGGTTCGGAATTGGCACAGGAAGTAAATCATCAAAGCTTTCGCTACATCCTCAATAGAACCGTGTTTTAGTGTTGGGTAGCGAGAGCAAGGCAGATGACATCCATTTCTCGGGGGTGATAGAATTCATGACAAATTGCAAATCATCAAATCCAGTTTGCAACGTTTGCCAGCACAATTGTGCGTCCATTGTTGTTGCTATCTTTTAAGACTTGGGTGTTATTCAGCTTTGATGCCTACTTTATGGACCGCAGTCGTGAACTGAGCAACTTCATGGTCACCCCAATTGGAGCGTCTGAATCTCCCGGGTCTCCAGGTTCTGTCAAGAATTGGGTGCAGATGCCACACAGGTAAAGTCCCTCTACGTTCGGTGAGTTATCCCGTCACAATGCTCCGGGGAAGTCACCGTAACCGCAGTTGGACGTCGCGCTGGGAGAACTTCGGGCAATTGCCACAATTAGCATTACCCCGAGATCCAGAATGGGAATTTTCCTCAAGCCCTTCGGTCGATAGTGTGACCGTTGCAATGCAGACATCGAGACAACCAGCGTCGCTGGTGCTTACATGATCGACAGACAGATCTCCCGCTCGGGTTCCACAGCTTCGGTCAGTTGCATTGATCGAATACACGACAAAAGTTGCCAATCTGAGGCTTATCACGGCGATCAAAGGTTGAATTGACTAAGTAGAAATCTTCCAAATTCAGTCACAAAGAAGATAAGAGTGTCAAATACTCGAAAGCTCGGTGATGGAACGCCCCAGTTGCCTTCTTACACCTGGCGGTCTTGGTAAGTATTCCGGCGAAATGCCTCAATGTCCGGTGCCGGGACAATGTTGGCGGCCAAATAACCGTTAGCTGCCCTCTCGTCTGCCATCAAAGCATCTAATTGCTTGTAAATATCCCTGAAAAACATCGGAAAGCTATTAGACAAATGGAAATGAGTCAAAATGTGGCCGAATGCCAGCCAAGGCTGACTCAAAGCATGTCCTCACTCACTTTCGTCAATCATAGCGACTAAGGGCCTTGTATAATCGGGTTACATATCACGGGAGGCTGCTTCTTGCAGTGAGATGTATGAAGACCAACCTTTTCCAATGGTAGAACGTTGTGGTCTGCTTGAACGAGTACATCATGGTTCTAATAGTGAATTCCGACCTTGTCTCTACACATATGCTAACTGTATCCCAACCAATACATCATGGCAACTTGAGTGTTGCCCTGTCAATCTCGGAGGAATCTAATATGGACAAGAATGAGAAGCATAACTCAAGAGGCTTGGTGCTTAACAACCAAAGCCACAACCAGATTATTGTATGCGCGGAGCTGACTGGTGACGACAAGTTTTCCGCCGTTGTCCCTGACTGCCTCTATCATGCCCAGAACTTCGGTCATCTCCATCTCGCCCTCGTTAGATAGCTGCCGCATACAAAGATCACGAGAGCGCGCCACTGCTTCGACCTGGGGACCGCATGGGCTGCCTGGCTCGGGGAGAAGACGCGTCGTCAAGACAAGCATGATACCACCATTGTTTCGGAGCAGGTCGAGATAGCTCTGCAGCTCAGACCTGATTAGCATGGCTGCAGAGCCTCCCGGCGACGGTCTCGGGCTGGCCGCGGGGAGGTGCAGGATATACACTGCGGCGTCTTTGACAGGCTGGGGCATGCCCGCGGAGCGATAGGTGACGCTTATGTTGGCACCGGAGCCGGCGGAGTTTTCGTTATCTCCCTGCTGGGGATCCGCCTCCATGAGCTCGTCGCTGTTGTCTCGTAGATGGCCGTCATTGAGATGGCCGTCATTCGTCCCGCTGTACCGTGGGCTCTCGTGTAACAGCGGAGCGGATTGAGCGTCATCGATCTGCACGGTGAGCCGGAGGCTAGGAAACCTTTCTGCAAGGGATCGTGCCATTGACGTAGACTTTGCGTTGACCTACCACATATGGTCAGTCGACTGTCACGGCTAAATAAATGCCTAGCAAAACAACTCACCTCTACTATACAAGCGCTCCCAAGATTGGACCAGTTCAGTCCCGAGATGACATCCAACACGTCCTCTTCCTGGTGCAAGCCGGCTGCATGGCTGAGATAAGCGGCCCACTGACGGCCCAGTTTGGACCGCTCCTGAAAGGCCGAATGGAACGGGAGCACCGGGCCCATTGCAGCCTCGGCTTGACCCTGTGCGGCCCCAAAACGTTGCGTGATTAATGGCATCTGCAGGGCCGCCGGTCCGGCCGACTCGGCCATGAAGACGCTGGCATCGAGCAGGGACTGGTTTGTGATGAATTGAGCCGAGAGCGGTGTGTGCGCCACAGAGCCCGGCTCCTGCTCCTGCAGAAATCCATGCGTCGCCAACAGGCGGATTGCCCTGCTGAGCTGGCTCACCGGGACCCCTGCCAAGTCGGCCAGATCCTTTGTCGGTATGCTCAGCTCGAGCGGGATGCATGCAAGAATTTGGAACTCTGCAAGCCACTGGAGGCATGCGAGAATCTCGACCTATGAGGTTAGGAACAGGGCCTGTCAGCACTTGAGCCACCCCCGGAGGAAATGTGACGAAACTGATAGATTTGGAAAATGACAGGGGAAAGTGTGGGGGTTGTTACCTGGGTTGCTAAATCCTGGAGCAAGTCGTCTGGCCCATTGACGAGTGCTTTTATGGAAGCAAGATTTGCCAGGATGCTTGCTTTGGCGTTGTTTAGCTCTCTATCAGTGTCCGTATTGGGTTGCGGTAGCTCGGGTGACTCGACATTGTGACAGTGTTTCAAGAGGTTCTTCACAGCGGCGGAGAGTTGCTCAGTATGAGATTCTAGCTGCGCAAGGCGATCCATTCTTGATCACGAACGGTTTTAGGTGTGTTGCTTCTAGTATCAGGCCGAAGAATAAACAGTCCCGGTAAGTATTTATGGCAATATGGATAGTAAATGAAGGCACTATCTTCATTTTCCGGTCAGCATCTTCAAGATCGCTCGAAAGACGGCACATTCAAATATAACTCGGCTCGACATGCCATACTACCAACACCCTCTACCAGATTCCTTTTCCGAACTAAGTATAGTTTTCAAGAGTGGATGGATTTGGAGCCAATCATGCTCAAACGAGAATGAATCAGTAATAGCCAGTCCCATCTGACAACGGAATCTCCACTATTGGGGCATCTAAAAGGGTGTGCAGTACTTCCCCGTCACAAGCCAAGCTGCATATCGACGGTTCGGGACCCACGCTAACATGTAGTTAATGCCGTGAGACACACATGCGATTTGGGGGCCTACCGCCCGCTCGGGGGTGAGAGGGTGGCGGGCTGAAAGCTATCTGGCTACTGGTGTTTCACTGGCTATAAAGGTAGATTACAGCAACCGGTATCGTGGATCTGACCATGGACTTGATTCACTGCTTACTCTCGAGGTTGATTACCCAGACCGGTATCCCATGGGATGGTTTGAGCGGTGTAACTGATTTGTGCGTGCTCCAGCCTCGGCCTGTAGCGTTTGAGGCGGCTGATCATCTAGATCTGTGCAGATGCTCAAATTGTGCTGCAAAGAGTAATTCTCACTGCATCGAGCTTGATGATCGATCTCGAAATGGTTGTTTTCGCTCTCTCCGTCTCCGAGGCGGCATACATGTTGCCAACGTCCATGCAAATCTTTTCGAGTGGAAAAGCTTAGTTGGGGATTTGCTAACACGGATCAGACCTGGGAACCGCCCCAGGTAGTAAGTGTCAGGGTTAAGGGTCACGAATAGAGTAGATAAGTGTACACAGTGTAGGCGGGGTGTAAGTACTAGTAAGGAGTAGTATATTTAGAATAGAAACCACTAATTATTATCCTTTCTTTTTTTTATTTCTTTCTCCTAGGTAGCTATTTTTTTATAGCTAATATAGGTTTTTTATAGTAAAGATATAATATTACCACTATAGGTTTAATCTTGGGTTTTTTTACTAAGATAATATAGATTACTAATTATATAACTAATACCCCTAATAGGCTACCCCCTCTTTTAAGCTCTTATCCTTAAAAGCAAGTATAATATATAGTTAATATAAAGGTATATTATTTATATATATATACTATAGGGTTAGAAATATCCTTAGTATTTTATAGCTTAAGATATAATTTTATTATAATAAGATATAATAGTTTTATTATTAGGGTATTATATATAATAATATATAGGGGGGGTTATAAGTTAACTATAATATTTATAAGGTAAGGTA